>CM065589.1:606141123-606625625 GCA_033119425.1 Bufotes viridis
ATGGTGACCACAACTCTTCCTCTTCACGCTCATCTACGGCTTAATCAAGCACTCTTCACAAGGCACGCTCCAGGAAGAAAACAAATAGGATGAGGTCGCTGATGGTGCCTTCGATGCGACTGACTAGGTTTGTCGCCTCCTTAAAAGGACGCATGAGCCTACAGGCATTGCACATGAGCGTCCAGTAACGTGGCAAAAAAATACCCAGCTCCGCAGAGGCTGTCCTAGCATGCCGGTCATACAAATACTCGTTGACGGCTTTTTCTTGTTGGAGCAGGCGGTCAAACATTAGGAATGTTAAATTCCAGCGTTTCAGGCTGTCGCTAATCAAATCAAGTGCGCCATGGCCGTGTAGAAATGCCTGAAATGGACACACACCTTCCTGGCCTGCTTGAGGACGTCCTGTAAGCCTGGGTACTTACACACAAAGTACAATCAGATTTAACACATGTGCCATGCACGACAAATGTGTCAACTTGTCCAAATTCAATGCCGCCAACAGATTGCTTCCGTTGTCACACACCACTTTGCCGATCTCCAGTTGGTGCGGGGTCAGCCACTGATCCACCTGTGCGTTCAGGGCGGACAGGAGTGCTGGTCCGGTGTGAGTCTCTGCTTTCAGGCAAGCCAACCCCAAGACGGCATTACACTGTCATATCCAGGATGTGGAATAGCCCCTGGGGAGTTGGGTGGAGTGCAGTTGATGATGTGGAGCAAGACGTAGCAGCAAAAGAGGACTCAGCCGAGGAGGTTAGCAAAGAGGATGGAGTAGGAGGAGTAGAGGAGGTGGCAGCAGGCCTGACTGCAAGTCGTGGCGGTGTCACCAAATCCGCTGCAGCACAACACATTCCATGCTTGGCAGCCGTCAGCAGGTTTACCCAATGCGCAGTGTACGTGATATACCTGACCTGACCGTGCTTTGCAGACCTGATATCAGTGGTCAGATGGACCCTTGCCCCAACACTGTGTACCAGACATGCCATGACTTCATTTTCCACAATAGAGTATAGGTTGGGGATAGCCTTTTGTTAAATATATTTTTGGCCGGGTACCTTCTACTGGGTTTTCCCAATAGCTCCAATTTTTTTGACGGCCTCAGACTCCACCAGCTTGTACGGTAAAAGCTGGAGGGCTAAGAGTTCCGACAAGCCAGCTGTCAAACGCCAGGCAAGGGGGTGACTCTGTGACATTGGCTTCTTACGCTCAAACATTTCCTTGACAGACACCTGACTGTGGGCAGATGAGCAGGAACTGCTGATGGTGAGAGGCGGAGTGGCGGGTGGTTGATAGGGGGCAGGGAGGACAGCAGTGGTTGACATGGCTGAAGATGCTGCACCAGGAGGAGAATGGTGGCTTTGAGTTTGTGTGCTGCTTGTACTCATGTGTTGATCCCATAGGCGTTTGTGATGTGAGATCATGTGACTTCACAAAGCAGTTGTACCTAGGTGGGTGTTGGACTTCCCACGACTCAGTTTCTTTTGGCACAGGTTGCAAATGGCATTGCTTTTATCAGAGGCAGACACAACAAAAAAATGCCACACTGATGAGCTTTGCAATGGCGGCATTCTGGTGGTGGCAACAGCATGCGTTGATTGGCGTGCTGTCTGGCTGACCCCGGGTGCCGATACATGCTGTCTGACTGTGCCACTAGCTCCTTGCGACGACCTCCCCCTGCATCCAACTCGTCTCCTCCTCCTCTCTGTCTCCCTATCTGAACTTTCCCCCTGTTCTTCTTCTCTTCGAGCAGGTACCCACGTGACATCCATGGACACATCGTCATCATCAACCGCTTCACTTGTATCTGACACCTCAGCAAAGGAAGCAGCAGCGAGTACAACATCATCATCATCATCATCACACTGTACGTCCATGTGTGTAATCCTGCCTGACTGAGACATATCCCTGTTATCTAAATCCTCTGGCAATAATGGTTGCGCATCACTCATTTCTTCCAACTGATTTGTAAATTAATCCTCTGACAGATCAAATGAAGCGGCTGTGGTGCTAGTGTTGGTGGTGGCAGCGGGCGGGCGAGTAGTGACTTGAGAGGTGCTTGAAGCTGAGCTGGAGGAGGATGGTGCATCAAGGTTCTGAGAGGAAGCTGTAGAAGATTGGGTGTCCTGTGTAAGCCAGTCAACTATGTCCTCAGAATTTTTCGAGTTCAGGGTATGTGGCCTCTGAACACTGGGCATTTTTCTAGGGCCAAGGTAAATCACAGCACCAAGACGGCCCCTGCGGGGTGGCCTGCCTCTGCCTGTTATTTTTTTTATTATTAGTGGTACTATGTCTGCAAGGTACTTTGCCACACGGTATGAGTAATGGGCACTGGCAGTGGGCACACTGCAGTCAGTGAAAGTGGGCCTGGCACACACTGGCAGGCAACTAACCTTAGATTAAAGGGTAAAAATGAAATGCCTTATTTATCGGCAAGCTACTGTGCCACCTGGTATGAGTGGTGGGCACTGGCAGTGGGCACACTACAGTCAGTGGAAGTCGGCCTGACACACACTGGCAGGCAACTAACCTTAGATTAAAGGGTAAAAATGAAATGCCTTTTTTTATGCAAAGTCCTGTGCCACACGGTATGAGTGGTAAGCACTGGCAGTGGGCACACTACAGTCAATGAAAGTGGGCCTGACACACACTGGCAGCAGGCAGGCAACTGAAATTAGATTAAAGTGTAAAAATTAAATGCCTTTTTTTTTATTTAAAGTCATGTGCCACACGGCATGAGTGGTGGGCACTGGCAGTGGGCACACTACAGTCTGTGGGCCTAACACACAATAGCAGCAGGCAGGCAACTGAAATTAGATTAAAGTGTAAAAATGAAATGCCTTTTTTTAATGCAAAGTCCTGTGTCACACGGTATGAGTGGTAAGCACTGGAAGTGGGCACACTACAGTCAGTGAAATTGGGCCTGACACACACTGGCAGGCAACTAACTTTAGATTAAAGGCTAAAAATTAAATGCCTTATTTATAGGCAAGCTACTTTGCCACCCGGTATGAGTGGTGGGTACTGGCAGTGGGCACACTACAGTCAGTGGAAATGGGCCTGACACACACTGGCAGCAGGCAGGCAACTGAAATTAGATTAAAGTGTAAAAATTAAATGTAGGTAAATCGTAGAATCCAAGATGGCTGAGGCTATTTTTAGGGCTGTGACATCACAGGGCTGACTGGCTGCTGATTGGCTGCATGCATGGCATTATTGATGATCCCTCTATCCTAGAGTTCCTGGCTCCATGTCCTCTCACGTGCAGCAGCCATTTTAGGAAAGAATGTGATTCATTACCACGAAGCGTGTGGAAATTCGGATTCTGTGAAAATCAAATTTTCCCTGAAATTAGGATCGAATTCCACTTCGTCAACTTTGATTCACTCATCTCTAGTTGACACCTACAGCAGCTCTTATGGGCAGAGACAGTACATGTCTTTCATTGATCACTCGGTCAATGTTTTTTCTGGCAGGTCCTTTTGACCCACCATCATTGTGTCGGTCTGGCTCCCATAGCAGGCACTTTCCGCCTCCTTCATGGACACATTCCCATCCCCAATAGCAGCTGGTCACAGGGTTGCTTGCACTAACCCTCCTTCCTAACACATGTGTCAGGTCAAGAGTTGCTATGCCGTGTTGGAGCTGATCTGCCTGGGAAAGAGTAGTCACTGGTGAGCAGTTGCTCAAGTACATCAAGTAGCAAACTTCCCGCTGGCTGTCACCCCACCAACTCCAACTGGGCAACATGATCAGTGACAATGGGCACAATATCGCAGTCTGCGTGAACCTGAGTGAAATAATGCATGTGCCCTGCATGGCATGTGTTATCAACCTAGTGGTACAGCGTTTTCTTAATATGTACTCTGGCTTGTGCAGGGTACTGTCAGTCCAGCAGATGCATCTGTAGTACCCCAGTGTGGGCATTAGTATTCCTACACCATGCTATTGTATTTTTATTGAATTTTTAATTTTCATGGAAACAAAGGTTCACTTGTTAGAACATGCAATGATTACATGCGTGCACAACTTTAACAATAGAATACAATAGTGTGCAGAACCAAGATCAAGTATGATTATACTCAGCATATAACTTGCAATATGTAGACCAAAGACCAACGTTGTGAGGTCTCACTTGGGTGCTTGACCAAGACTATCAGGGTGAAATAATATTTGGCTATGTGTCAATTTAAAGTACGAGAAAGAGAACATGTCAACTCTTAAATGAGACGGAACAAACAAATAACAGATTGAATAGATGTTCTGGCAAGCAGGTAAGTGGAAAAGGCATATGGAACGTGCGAGGATCGGCGTCACTACCATTAATTCGGGTCAGCAAAGACCATTAATCAGAGAGGTTCCCCTCCAGGTCGACTCTATATAGGGCAATATTTGAGCTTTGGGCAAAGGCTTTCCAGAGAGCCCATACAAGCTCGTATTTTTGGTGTTTGCCTTTTGTAAATGAGCATAACTCTTCTAGCCGTGCTATTTGGCTTATTTTAGTAAGCCAGTGAGATTTTGGAGGAGCGGAAGTTTGCTTCCAGTATAAGTGTATCAAGGCTTTTGCTAATAGGACTAGGTGGCTCCAGAGGGTTTTATTGTATTTCTTCTTCCAGATCGGTATAAGATTGAGGAATATAACCTTTTGAGATAATGCAGGAGCATTTGGGCAGGTCTTAGTTATGATCTCCTCTACTGAGGTCCAGAACGGCTTCACCTTGAGGCAGTCCCACCATAGATGATTGTACATTCCCACGTGGTCATTGCATCTCCAGCAACTGCTAGAGATCAATGGGTTCAAACGATTCAGCACCACCGGGGTCTTGTACCACCTACCAATAAATTTATAAGATGTTTCTTGTAGTAGAACACAACTTGAAGGCACCATGCAAGACCTGTAAATCAACTTAATATCAACGTCTGTGAAGGTAGTCGAGAGTTCCCTCTCCCAGGCTGAGATATACGGTAAGGTCCCGACCCCACTGTTGTCTGAACGCAAGCCCTCATTGATTTTGGAAAGGGTCCTCCTGGCCACCGTGCGGTACGCCACTAGTTTCTCTAGCCACGTCAGATCTCTTGGGATATCTCCCGATTTGATCAATTTTTTAAAGTTCAGGTATAATTGATTATACAAGAGGCCGTCTTTCATGATACCCGTGATAATCGACTGGAGGGTGGATCTCTCTGGGAAAGAGCCGTCTTGTAGTATGTCCCCTAGGAGGTAGTCTCTGAGTTTTTGCTGTAAAGGTAGCCATTGAGAAGCAGATGGGTCATGAAGGCCTAGTAAGTCACCTAAGCTAGTTAAAGGAGAAGGTGTGAGCCATAAAGTACATGTCTCTGATAGTTCTTTCCAAACGAGCAGAGAGGCTTTCATCAGTAGATTGTGTTGTGGGATGGGGCCAGTATGAGTGATGGGCTTGATTAGGGCAATGAGAAATTGTTCGCCTCCTCTTCAATGGGGACGTAAAGTTTTGGCGTAGGTCTTTTGTGCCATTTAAGAATTCTCATTAGTTGTATGTTTTCATAAACGGACCTCATGTCTGGTAATCCAATCCCCCCATTCTTCTTCCATTTAGTCAAGGTACTAAACACTACTCTGTGATGCAAGGATCCCCAAATATATTTCAGGAATATTCCGTGGATCTTAAAGAGAAGGAGTGGGGAAAAAAGATCGGGAAGGCTTGTATTACGTAGGTGACTTTAGGAATGAGTATCATTTTGAGGAGGTTGGAGCGGCCCAGCCAGGATATGAAGGGAACCTTCCAGGAGGAGAGAGTGGACTCTATAGATTTTAGTAAGGGTATGTAGTTTAAGGAGTACCATTCTTTTGGGGATGGTGAGATAAGGAGCCCTAAGTACTTAGTGGAGGAAGATGATCATGGGAAGGGTGTAGATTGTTTTGCCTTGTTGTGCAAGTAATATTCAGCGCCTCCGATTTTGACAGGTTGATTTTAAAATTAGACATCCGACTGAACTGGTCAAAGAGAAGGGATAAGGCCTTAAAGGAGGTGTCCGGGTTCGATGTCATCACTAAGAGGTCATCAGTGTAAGCAGCAGTGTAATGTTCGGACCCTCCCGCTTTGAAACCCTTTATCTCCGGGTGTTGTCTAATCGCCTGGCTACGGGTCTCCGTAGTGAAGACAAAAAGAAGCGGGGAAAAAGGGCAACCCTGCCTCGTACCATTGGTGATGCAAAACGATGGAGACAGGGTACCGTTAATCTTTTTCCTTGCTGAAGGTCCGCGATACAGTGCAAAGACTAGTTTCAGAAATGTATTGGGTATTCTGAACTTACACAAGGCGGCGCGCATATAGGACCAGTCGACCCATCGAACGCTTTTTCTGCGACGGTGGATAGTAAGGCAAGCGGTAAGTTTTTTCTCCTGGCCAGTTGAATCAGCTGTAATACTCTAAAGGTGTTGTCCCTCCCATCCCTAGTTTTCACGAATGCCACCTGCTCAATGTTTACTAAAAGCGGTAGAAACCGGTTAAGGCAGTTTGCAAATATCTTGGCAAAGATTTTAACGTCAACATTGAGCAGGGATATTGGGCATTAGCTTTTGCACATCTCTGGTTCCTTTCCTTCCTTCGAAGGACAAAGATATGGGCTTCCAGTGTTTGTGAAGGAAAAGTTTCTCCATTTAATGATGAATTGAAAGATGATAGCATATGAGGCATTAAAATGTCTTGGAACATTGTGTAGTATGTGGCCGTCAGGCCATCCGGGCCTGGACTTTTACCTTTAGGGGTTTCCTTGATAGCTAACAGTAATTCAGTAGGAGTTATGGGACCGGCAATTTTAGTTTTTTGTGAGCTGTCAAGAGATGTGAAGGAGAGGGTTTGTAAGAAGGCCGTTATGTCTTGTTGACGAGAGGCGAGGTCAGTTGATGACTCGTCCCCTCTTAGATTGTATAAAGCTTCGTAAAACTTAGTGAACTGTTCAGTAATGCTGTCCGTGTCAATAACTTGTTGCCCCGAAAGAGTTTTTATAGCTTTGATAAAAGTGCATTCTCTAGCTTTTTTGGCCATAAGGGCCATGAGTTTAGAGCCCTTATTGCCATGAGTGTACATCTTATGTTTAGCATACATATATGCTTTAGAGGCTTTCAAGTTAAGAATATCTAACGGGTGTTCTCTTTGGGCTAACAGTTCTACTTTTGTGGAAATAGCTGCGGTCCTTTTGTGATGTCTCTCGAGAGTTTGAATTCTTTTGAGAGTGTTTTCTAAGTCCCTTATTTTCTGTTTTTTGAGAAATGAGCATAGGAAGATCAGTTCTCCTCTGACTACTGATTTGTGGGCCTCCCATACTATCGTCCTAGGAGTGTCTCCTGGAGCATTTTGTGTAAAATAGTCCTGAAGTACCTTCGCTATCCTCTATTTGTGGGATGGGTTTTGGAGGACTGTCACATTGATGCACCAAGTGTACTCACATCTGGGGAGAGATTTGACAACAAGAGATAGGGAGACTGGTGCGTGGTCTGACATTATAATATTGTGTATGGAGGATTTGAGCACCTCTTGTAAATGTGCGGAGGAGAGAAGGGTACAATCTATCCTCTAATATAAGTTGTATGCTTCCGAGTGGTAAGTATAGTCTCTATCATTGGGGTAGAGTGTTCGCCAAGTGTCGAACAGTTTGCAGGACGATAACACCATCTTTAGTTCTTTTAGCTTTTGGTAGGAGACAGAGTGATTTGGACTGGAGGAGTCAAGAATAGGGTCTAAGGTGATATTCAGATCACCTCCTATAATACAGATCCCATCCTGGAAGGAATCCAGGCGTCTCAAGGTCTCAATCAGCCACG
This sequence comes from Bufotes viridis, assembly GCA_033119425.1. Lineage (NCBI taxonomy): Eukaryota > Metazoa > Chordata > Amphibia > Anura > Bufonidae > Bufotes > Bufotes viridis. Next base: position 606,148,922 of record CM065589.1, read on the forward strand.
GAACCTGTCCAGTATTGGGAGAATAGATGCCCACAATTATGACCGGTGTGTTGGCTATACATCCTTTCAAGAACAATTATCTACTTTCGAGATCGGTCAAGCTAGAGGTCAGAGTGAAAGGGAGTGACTTTTTGATTGCATTGTTTACACACCTGGTCTTGGTTGCAAAGTAGCAGGAGTGGAACCACTGCGAGAAATATGATTTCTGTAAGGTAGGCATCTAACCCTCTTTAAAATGAGTCTCCTGGAGTCTGGCGATTTCTGCGTGCAAAGATCTAAGAGTTTGAAAAACCCTGGATCTCTGGGTAAGCGAGTTTAGTCCCCGCACGTTCCATGATACCACAGTGACCAATGACATAGTTCCTGCTCACCAAACAACAGAATAAGACAATCAGTCCTGAAACCATGAAAAATTATTAAAGACCAGATTAACAGAATAATAACTGGTAACCATTGTTGGGGTCTGTGGACCACATACATATTTATCCTGATAAAAGAAAGAAGTGGAGAGGATAGGATGAAAAGTTGAGACCTGAGTTGAAGTACCTTAACCTGGGGGCGGTTACACGGAGCAGGGTCTCCAAATTCAGAGCAGAGAGAGAGGTGGGTAAAAGACAGTGGAGGAAGCGTAGCTTGTTGCAGAGAGTACAAAGTGTGGTGAAGAGCAAGTGGACAGAGAAGAGGACAGGGAAGAATCAGAATAGCAGGTGCGCTTAAGATATCCAAGGGGGAATGGTAGCGCTGCAGCTCTCTTAGGTATTATTGTATGTGCACAGGCAGAGAGAAAGTATGACAGAGGCTGGAGGGGAGAGGAGAGGGGGGGAGACAGGTGGAAGGTGAGGGAGGGAGGGGGGTGGGGAAACAGAGCGGCGTAAAGGAGTGAAGGAAGGAAGGGATAAGCCAGATAAGAATGTTGGTGTTGGGATTGACTGCATCAATTGCGGAGATGTAAGAGAGAGAAAGTCTGCAGGATGAGTAGAATCATACAGGAGACTTGTGATCCAATCCAAAAGGATCAAATCATTTAGTGTGACTGTTGTTTAGGGCCCTAGGTCAGGCCTGAACATCAGTCCGGCTTGGATGCGGGTCTTTTCTTGGACCATGGGACCGTCGTGGTGAGTTCTGGGAGGTCTGCGACATCTGTGATGGAATCCCATGACGGGGCTGTGGAAATGTCCAAGTTGAGGAGTTCATAAACATTGAGGAGGTCTGAATGAGAGCGGATCACTCTCTGTGACCCCTGGAAATTGAAGGCGACCCCAAATGGAAACAGCCATCGGTATGGAATGTTCATATTCCTTAGGACATCCAAGAAAGGTAATTCATAATTAGGCTCTTGGCCGTTTCTTGATGCTTTTAAAATCATATCTCTATGGTGAGAATTGAGAACTTTACAAAGGATGTCCCGGGGGGGTTCTCCCTCCTTGGGATTTGGTCTGAGTGCTCTGTGGGCCCTCTCTAGAACAAGCTGATCTCTGAGCATGGGAGGTAACAGAGGTTCAATAGTTCTATGGTGACTTCCATTACTGCTGATATGGGAACCGATTCCGATACTCCTTTCAGTCGGAGGTTATTGCGCCTCCCTCTGTTATCTTGATCTTCTACATATGAGAGCAAGTTATTGATATGATGTTGGCAGTTAGAAAGAGCCAAGGCAGTAGCTCCCCCAAAGGATAGCAGGGAAGTCTGGTTCTCTTCAAGTTGCTCAACCCTGCCCCCAATTTCCTTGATGTCTGCTTTTATATCTGAAAGTTCTTTGAGGACCGGTACAATAGCTGATTCAATAATTCGTTGTAGCGATTTCTGTGAAGTAGAAATAACGGGATCTCCCCCTTAGTTGTTTTCCATGCCAGATTTCTCTGAAGCCTCCGTACAGGCTACAGCAGGGTGGGGTGCAGATGGATTTGATAAGGTGGAACCTGTAGTTTTCTTATGGAGGTATTTTTCCATATCAGGCCGTGGAGGTTTCTGAGGTTTAAATATTGCACCCTCGTGTCTCCCTACCTTCACCACGTTGTGCAGTGAGGCAGGGTATCAAAATATGTGAGATACATCTGGAGGCTGTGCTTGAACGAGATGCAAAATTGCGTCCCCAGGGTTTGCCCCTACATGTCTAGGGGTGGCTCATATCAAGAATTCTGGGGATGAATGGTTCCAAGACCCAGAAAGGAGTTGTTTGTTCCTCAGATTGCTGTAGGACGCAGGCCTTTAAAAATTAGAGCAGAGCTCTGAATATAAGATGGGCGTCTGTGGGGGGTGGTGGCGCCTGGAGACACTGAGGTCTTGCGGACGTGGGGCAAAGGTCGGCCATAACCACTGCAGTGTTTTATGTGGGCAGATGATTATTGCCCTTCAGGCGGCTCTTACCGGCAGCACCTCGTCCAGTAGCGCCTGGGCGGCCTTGATAGAAGTGGCATGCGTCGATCGATCCAGGCGCGGGTTCGGGTGGGCCGCGAGCCTGGTGTTGTACAGAGCGGGCCTCCGGGACGTCTTCTTACTGCCGAGTGGCAGACTCACCGATCTCGCGTGCTTTCTCTGTGAAACAGGAGCCCAGTCCAATGTATGGTACTTGCTTTGCAGACCTGGTATAGGCTCCGTCACGCTGGGACCTGAGTAGGCTGCGCACTAGACAGCTGCTATGGCGCCGATTAACTTCAGCTATAGTCATCCCAAACTGCTATCGGTGCCGACAACAATGTCCAGCGACTGGTGGAGGTGGATTCTAAGTAAGTTCGGCGCCGGATCAGGCAGATTCTTTTGGACAGAAGTGGGCTTGTCCTGCTTCCTACCAAGGGGGATGTTGTAGGAAGCTATAAGGAGTTGAGAGTTGGAAGAACAGGAGACAATATAGAGCAGTAAGAGAAATGTCTCCCCCTGCAGCAGAAGCCCCAGGAAACAGCTTTCAGAGCACCTTGACTCCTTAAAGTTTATGGACTGAGTATTGTGAGGGGGTTAACAGCCAAAGGCACCCAATTTAAAGGTACCAAAACTGTCATAAAGTCCAGTAACCAGACTGAATCCATAGATTAACACAGCAGAGAGATAAAGCCAAGTATTCAAGTTCACTTGCCAGTCTACCTCAAAACCTGCTGGAGCCAAGAGAAAGATCAAGTATTGTCTGGATGAAAGTTTAGACAAGTAAAACTTTTGTACTTTACCAAGTCTGGACTCGACTTATTCTCCACCAACAACTCTCTTCTTTGAATGCTATTGAGCCTAACCATGGGAAGCAATGATGTCCTGGTAGGAGCACCGTGACACATCAACTATTCAGGCCACATCACCACTCAGCATTCCTAATATTGGGACCCGATCAGCCATGGGGGCAGCATGTTGAACATCTTGCTGTCCACCATATAGCTTTTGGGGTCACACAAAAGGAATCTGCCATGGAGGAGAAGGATGATAAGGATGATAAGGATGAAAGTTACAGAGTCGATTATACATCCTGATCAATGTATGTTTTATTTCGGGGAAGAGCACTCATTATAACATAAGGCTAGTGATGAGCGAGCATGCTCGGCTGAATATCAGTTAGGCTCGGGCATCACTATGCTCGGCACAATGCAGTACAATGTTCGGGTCTCCGCCCCATACGTTTTGCGGGTTTTAAGCAGCCAATAAAGGTGCAGGTAAGTACTGCCCTCACTGTAATGGCAGTAGCCATGTTAGCTGCTGGCATTACAGTGATTGGCTGGCTGAAATATATATATAGCACCCAATGACTCATGTTCAGCTCAGACATAGACAGGGAGAGCAGAGTGTAGGAAGGGAAAGACAGTGTAGGGAGCAATTTTCACAGTTTTATTCTGAGAAAGCTTTTCCAAGACCCAAAAGTCCTTTTAAAGACGACTGTGTGTGTGTTTTAGAGCAGCAATCTATTTACCTCCTACAGTCTCAGGGACAGTGCTTCGGAAGGGACAGATAGTACTGGGAGAGACATTAGCTGTTTTTACTACCAAAAGCTTTTCAAAGACACCAAAGTCCTTTTAAGAACTACTGTGTGTGTTTGACAGCAGCAAGATATTTTTATTTTATACCTATTAGTGACATATACTGTACATCATCCGCATACTGTGTCTTTAATAATCTGGGCCACATCTAGTGTCCACAGTGTGTGGCTTTGAATAAAAAATACTGAACAACATCTGCAAACAGTGTCTGTATTACAAATTCCAATAATCTGGGCTAATATAGTGTCCATATTCTGTGGGTTTCTGTGACATATACTGTCCTGCTTCTGAAAACTGTGTCTGCATTGCAAATTCAAATAACCTGTGCCTAATATAGTGTCCATATTTTGTGGGTTTCTGTGACAAACACTGTCCTACATCCAAAAAAAGCAGTGTCTGTATTGCAAATTCCAATAATCTGGGCCTGATATAGTGTCCTCATTCTGTGAGTTTCTGTGACATATACTGTCCTGCATCCGAAAACAGTGTCTGTAGCACAAATTCAAATAATGTGGGCCTAATGTTGGTCTCCATATTGTGTGTCCTTCTGTGAAAAATTCTGTACTACATCAGAAAACAGTGTCTGTAGCGCAAATTAAAATAATCTACTGTGTGTGATTTTAATACATATCACTGATATATACTGTACTTTATCCGAAGAAGGTGCCTGCTAGTCTGTGACACTTTCAGGGCTACATCCCCTGTGTAATGTGTGCACATCCCAAATACCTTTTTTAATTTATTGGTGCATTCACTTACAAATCCTATGCTACTGTACGTGTGACATACTTTTAAACATATAAAACATTTAATATTAAGAAGGCGGCCAGTAAGGGACGTGGAAATGGCCGTGACGCTGATGATATACGCAGAGGCCGTGGCCCTGGGCACTATAAAACTGAATAAAAGAAGGTAGCTGAGTACCTCCATCTGTGCTAACCCTCAAATACATTATTTGGAAGGGCCTTACGGTCAGCTGACCCTCTAAAACTTCATTTGTGAGTGCCTTCAGGTCAGCTGACCTTCTACAACATCATTTGCGAGTGCCTTCAGGGTAGCTGACCCTGTAAAACATAATTTGCGAGTGCCTTCAGGGCAGCTGACCCTGTAAAACATTATTTGTGAGTGCCTGCAGGTGAGCTGACCCTCTAAAATATTATATGTTAGGGCCTGCAGGTGAGCTGACCATCTAAAACATTACATGTGAGGGCCTGTAGGTGAGCTGACCCTCTAAAATATTATGAGCGAGGGCAGCCTAGAAAGCATGTCAATACGATGGAGGAGGAGGAGGAGTAGAGAAGTCAGTGGGCAATCCAGGCCTTGTTCATTTTTATAAGAGTCAAGCTGTCAGCATTTTCAGTTGACAGACGGATACGCTTATCAGGCCAGCACCTCTGAGGCGTAGAGTGGCAGTTTGTGCCACGTGTTCAGCTTGGACACCCAATAGTTGTAAGGTACAGATTGATCACTGAGGACGCTGACACGGTCTGCTATGTACTACTTCACCATTTTCCCAAATTTTTCCCACCTTGTGACACTAGCATCAGGGTGACGGTGCTGGCGGGGTGTCATGAAACTGTCCCAGGCCTTGGAGAGTGTTGTCCTGCTGTCACGACTGTCCTGACTGGGAGTTTGTAGGCATCATTCTCAGATGAGTCCTGTCTGCCACTTCCAGCTACTATATTAGTTTCAGTTTCATTTGCAGTCATTGCCAGATATAGTCCTTACTTCCAGTGCTATTCTGACCTTTGAAGGAGATCGTTTGACGGTATAACTGAGGAGCTCTTGTCTGGCGTGGACTGTCGTTATTGGGATCATCTTCTCTGCTCGTGACTGGATAAGTCTATCTCTGCTGGAGATTGTTTGTTTGTTGCTGTCTTCCCCTGTTGTTCTCCTAGACATGAGTGATGGTGACTAGTGCTCCCATCTGCCTTTCCCCAGTCTAGTCTTCTTAGGGTGACTGAGGGTTTAGGCATACTGCTCGCTGTACGGGTTCACACCCCGTCTAGGGTATCAGAAAGGTGCCAGCTTAGGGTTAGTCAGGGGTAGCCGTTCTATTTCCCATCCGTAGATAAGGGTCCCCCTTCCCCTCCGTCTGGTGTGACACGACTGCTGCTGGGATAGCGGTCGTAACACCTGCCTCTGTTAGAACTGTCGTGTTCTCCCTTCATCTCCCCTCCTGGGTTGCACAAGGAACTACGTACTCTGCCGCCAGCGTTGTCAGTAGTGATGTCGCGAACGGCCGTTTTCGAACGACGAACACGAACTTCCGCAAATGTTCGCGAACGGGCGAACCGGGCGAACTGCCATAGACTTCAATAGGCAGGCGAATTTTAAAAACCCACAGGGACTCTTTCTGGCCACAATAGTAATGGAAATGTTGTTTCAAGGGGACTAACACCTGGACTGTGGCATGCCGGAGGGGGATCCATGGACTCCCATGGAAAATTATGTAGTGGACGCAGAGTCGGGTTTTAATCCATAAAGGGCATAAATCACCTAACATTCCTAAATTGTTTGGAATAACGTTCTTTAAAATATCCAGTGTGTGTATACGATCAGGTATGATGTTGTATCGATCATGTAGTGTGAGGGTTACGCCCGCTTCACAGACATTGACAGACCAAACTCCACTTTTAATGCACCGCAAACAACCGCAAACAGTCCATTTGCACAACCGCAAACTCCCCAGGTTGGATACCAAGCTAGCCACGTCCCGGTGATGTCATTGAAGGTTTCTTCCTCCACCCAGCCACGTACAACACCAAGGGTCCCCGAAAGGTGAATTGAATTGATTTTTCGAACGGGGAGATGGTTAAAAAAACGCTGGCTCCCTCCACTCTGTTTTAATCCACGGTCACTGCGTCTGCGCCGTGCAATTTACTGTCACACCCGATATGAGTGGTATTTTCTGTAGTACTATTCTCATCAGTTTAATCCCTCTAACGTCCCCAATCTGGGATTGCCTTTTGTGAAAAAAAATTTAGGCTGGGTACCTTCGACTGCCTTCACAGTGACAGACCAAACTCTCATACACCAAACTGAATTGATTTTAGGAACCGGGAGATGGAAAAAACAGCTTGGTCGGTCCTCTTACTCCCAAATTGGGGCACTGCGCGTGCACAGAGCAATGTGCTGTGACACCCTATATGAGTGGTGTCTTAACTAGTTCTATTCCTATCAGGTTAATCCCTGTTACGTACCCTATCCGGTCGAATTGATTAACCATTGTCGAATTAACGAACCATTACGACATCATGAAATAATTTAGTTCTGAGCTCTGTACTTGCTTTGTATTGGAATTGATGGGGATTTTTTTAATTGTCTGCATTATTTCTAATAAACTATTAAGAGACTTTATTATGATTTTTTATTTTATGTATTAAAAACCCATACAACTTAAAAAAAAAAAAGGTAAATTAATGTTTTTTCTATGAAATATTATCCAACCGTCCGATCTCTTTTGGTCTGACCATAATGAAGCAACAGCCTTATCATCTGGGGTGTGGCAACATTGCCAACACACTCATAGAGGTGATGATCGCTTCATTGTGATACACAATGTTGTAGCAGCGGACCGAAAAATTGATATTTTCGAGGCAGAAAAGTGACTAAAATATTGCGGCTTGAACCCTAGTTGGTGGCGGAGAATTCACGAAAGTCATCCGGTATGCAGACATTAAATACAGCAGCGTGGGAACCATTTTGAGGCCAAGGCTCAGAATTCTTTGGGTTCAGGGTATGTGGCCTCTGAACACTAGGCATTATTCCAGGGACAGTGGAAATCACAGCACCACAACCATGACGCCCCCTGCGGGGTGGCCTGCCTCTTCCTGTCATTTTTTTTTTAGATAAGTGGTACTACGCATGCTAGGTACTGTGCCACCCGGTATGAGTGTTGGGCACTAGCAGAGGGCACACTACAGTCTGTGGGCCTGACACACACACACTGGCAGGCAGGCAACTGAAATTAGATTAAAGTGTGCAGATAAAGTGCCTTATTTTATGGCAAAGTCCAGTGCCGCACGGTATGATTGATGGGCAGCACTGGCAGAGGGCATACTACAGTCTGTGGGCCTGACACACACACACTGGTCGGCAGGCAACTGAAATTAGATTAAAGTGTACAGATAAAGTGCCTTATTTTAGGCAATGTCCTGTGCCGCACGGTATGATTGATGGGCAGCACTGGCCGAGGGCAGACTACAGTCTGTGGGCCTGACACACACACACTGGCCGGCAGGCAACTGAAATTAGATTAAAGTGTACAGATAAAGTGCCTTATTGTAGGCACAGTCCTGTGCCGCCCGGTAAGATTGATGGGCAGGAGTGGCAGAGGGCACGCTACACTCTGTGGGCCTTCAGCTCCTCACACACGGGCAGGCCAGGCAACTGCAATATGGAGAAAAATAAAATAAAAAGCAGACTAATGTTGCAGCCCTAAAGAGGGCTTTTTGGGGTGCTGTCAGGACGCTGTCCTTACAGCAGAGATCAAATGAGTCTTTCAGGACTGGAGTGGACACTGAATTCATCTAAAATGGATGCTGTCCAGGAGATGGGAGGGTCTGGGAGGGAGGGTATGCTGCTGATTGGCTGGAATGTGTCTGCTGACTGTGAGGTACAGGGTCAAAGTTTGCTCAATGATGATGTATAGGGGGCGGACCGAACATCGCATGTGTTCGCCCGCCGCGGCGAACGTGAACAAGCTATGTTCGGGTCATCTCTAGTTGTCAGCTGTAAATTTATCCGCAATGACCTTCTGTTCTATTATTATAATGGTTTGATGTTGTGTTATTGTTGGTATTATTATTGTTATTCTGGTTTATAGTTGTAAAATATGTTATTCGGTTATTGATGAGTTTATCAACAGGCCATGCCATTGGCTTACCTTCACTCTCGTGTGTTATGTTTTTAGTTATGGTTGTAGGTTGAGTGGCGACAGCTCAGTCTGGTCCCTTATAACCTGCCACAGCTCTGCAGCGGTGTGCTGTTTGTCACAGAAGCAAATGAGTTTCAGCACGGCCTGTTGCTGCTTCCCCACTGCCATGATACACTGCTTCCAGATACTGACTGATGGCTGACTGGTGCTGCAAGATTAGAATTCAGAGGTGAAAGTCGAGTATAAATAGGAGAAGGGGGGTTTACTGCAACTAATGTAGGCAGTGGTGAAAATCCTGATGGAATGGGGGCCCGCAATCCTTGGCGTTGGTAGCACCTGTGCCATCCCAGGGTACGACTAGCTACTGGCCTCCACAAGGTTCACCCAGTGTGCCGTCACGAAAATGTAGCGTCCCTGGCCAAAATTTCTTGTCCGTGTGTCAGTCGTTAAGTGGACCGTCCCAATAACTGCGTTGGTCAGGGCACGGGTGATGTTTCAACACACAATTGCTGGTGTAATGCGGGGATGGCACACCGAGAAAAATAGTCTCAGCTGGTTTGAGTAACAAGGAACATCTGCCGCCATGAGGCCTAAATAGCAACATTTCCAGGGCAAAGAATTTTTATAGGTGTGCCTTTAGTGCTTTGGCCTGTGGGTGGGTGGCTGGGTATTTGAACTTATGTTCAAAGGCCTAGGTTAAGGACATCTGTACGCGGACCTATTTGGTGTGGCCCGCCTTCTCCCTTTTGCCCTCCATGAAGGCTCATGTGAGCTGAAACATCGCACTTGTGTCACCTTATAGGTCATTAAAAGATTTTATATTTTTGGATTACGTATTGGAGTGCAATCCAATCTTTTTTATTTTTTATATTTTGGGACAATACCTGGAGCCCGGAGTTGGACGTTGCACCCGCTGTGCTAAACCTGGATGGTGCTGCCTATGGTTTTTCTAAATTATATATATATATATATATATATATATATATATCACTAATCCATGGCATGGCAGACAGGGTGAAATTTCCTAGCAGGGCGAGATGGAGACATGAGGTCCCTGGACTAATTCAGATGGACTGGGATAGGATTTATAGGAATATGAGCAGATGCTCAGGTAATTAATACAGTTCCATTTTGTACACTGGTTATATTTATCCCCTGCTCGAATAGCAAGGATGAATAGGGGGCTTAACTCGGGTTGCCCTAGGGGGGACCACAAGTTTGCCGACTTCATGCATCTTTGTTAGAACCGTAGCTACGTTCAGGCTTTTTGGTAGTATGTATATGGAACTGTCAAAAACAGGACAGGGGTACAGTTGCCTTTTACTGTTAAAGTGGCTATATTGGGCGATATTGAGAAAGATCAGGGTTTAGTATAAAAACGAGCTTATTTCTATGGTGTTTCTGTTGGCTAGAGTGATTATAGTACATGGGTGGATGGCTCGAGCCGCTTCTGATATTAACAACTGTTTCAGCCTGGTTACTAAAGTGAAGGCATATGAAAACATTAGATACATTTCCCAAAATAAACTAGAAGTATAGTCTAAATTATGGTCTTCAGGATAGATGGTTGCATTGTTGCAGGCTGGGTCCCCTTTTACTCCACCAGGGGAACTCTGGGGTTAATTTTCTATGACATGGCCTTATTTAGCAGGGGGTCTATACTGTGTAATTGTTGTCTATTGTATTTCATAAGAGAAAAATAAAAGGATTTAAAAGAAAAAAAAACTTGGATTCGCTGAACACTATTTATCAGCATAGACAGGAGTCTTTACTGTAAGAGCAGTGAGATCATGGGACTCTCTGCCCCAGGATATTCTGATGGTTCATTCATTGTACAAATTCAAAAAGGGTCTGGATGGCTTTCTTGAAAGTAAAATATTGCAGGTTATTGGGTCTAGATTCCTGAAAATGGGATGGTGATTCTGGGATTTATTCTGTTTCCCAGATTTAGCATCTGGAAGGTACTTCTCCTGTAATATGGGGCACCTCTGGCTCTGCACAGTAGGACTATAGATTGGAACTGATGGACTTCACCAACAATGTAACTTTATCACATTAATGTAGGAAACAGCACGCAGTTCCTGTAATGTTCTCCAGTGTAATTCTGTAATATTTTCCAGATAAACTATGGTGTTAATGATGGATTGTACAATAACAAGGATTGGGGGAAGTTATTCTTCACTATGGCCCCAGATATTCATCTCCACCATCTGAGTATTGCCCTCTGCCTGAAGCACTTTGGATGGAATTGGGTTGGAATATTAGCACCGCAGATTGATGATTCACAGGATGAACTGATGGAGCTCAGGAGAGAGCTGACCAGACATGGGATCTGCATCGAGTTTACTGTTATGGTACCACGTGACTGGGAAACAAACATAAGATCGATTGACATTGAGAAATACACGGCCCAGGTTGTCATAGTACATGGCTCCTTCAGATTATACAATGTCTTAATCCAATATAATGTTATCAGACATAGAACACTGATCTTCAATGACTCTTGGTTTGTACATAGTCTTCTAGGACTTTACTACTGGACACTGGTCAATTGTAGTTTGAGTTTTTCACCTGTCCAAGAACCATTACCTGAACTTTGGAGATTTATACATTCTGTCAGTCTAAAAAAACATCCATCTGATCCTCTTCTTAAAATTATTTCAAAATTTTTTTGTATGAGTTCAAACCACACCTTCAATCATCTACGTACTGAGTTATTGAAGCTTTTTATACAGAATTGTTCTGAAGAACACTTTGTGACAAAATCTATTTATCCAAGAGACGCAGTAGTCTATTATGTGTACACGGCGGTGCATATCCTGGCCCATGCTCTGCATGAGATGATTCTGTTTCAGGGAAGGAGTCATGGTGGACGCACAAGTTTGGGAGATATAAGAAAGGTAAGTAAATGTTAGGGATGAAGTTAGAGGTAATATCACTGAATGCTATTTATACACAATGTAAGGACTGATACCTTGCAGACACTATAGATGTTCTCTAGTTACTCAGATTCCTATCAAACATGCTTGAAAAACTCAGACATCCTTCTCCTTATACTATTCACCAAATCCTTCCACAGGAACTGCTCTTAGCAAGGATGACCAGAGATGAGCTAATCAAAGTTGATGAAGTGGAATTCGAATTTCAGGAAAAATTTGATTTGCACCGAATTCGAACTTCCTCACGCTTCATGGTAACAAATCACAGTTTTTCCTAAAATTGCTAGAGCACGTGTGAAGACATGAAGCAATTGGTTACGTGAAAGGATTCCTAAAGGCAATTTTAAATGTGGCAGTTGTTCCTTCTGCAAACACAATTCCCAAAGAAGAATTCTAGAATCTGGTGGGATACGTCAAAGAGTTGACAACTTTATTACCTACACCACATATCACCAAATCATGAAGTCCATGTGTAAACCAAAGCAGCAAAACCCAAAACAATTACACGTATACGACATAAGTTCATATTTTATTGATACATATATACCAAATACATGACAAACATATTGACTGTAAAATAACGGTATCACAGGAGGATACAATGGTAAAAAGAGGGAATCACCCCCAACTACAGCCTAGTAACAAAGCACACTGTGCTATATAATAAATAAAGGACAATAACGTGTCCTGATAGCAGCAGAAAAGCAATAAATAATGATCATAAAACACCAACTACGTTAGATACCTTCAGAAAAAAAGTGCTAGAAACAGCAGGAAATACAGCCTGCATCCAAAGGATAATATACACAGCAACATTAGTCATAAATGATAAAGGTACAATACAGAGGCTAGAAAAGACCATATACACACCATAAGATGGAGGGACACCCTACCCCAACGTGCGTTTCGTTATCTTCGGCGAAACGAAGATAACGAATATAGCGCTATATTCTCAATCTTCGTTATATTCTAGCAGTACAACCATTAGGAACTCAGATCTAAGTTGTAATCGCAATGCGAATAATTCTTACAATTATTAATCGCTTTGCGAATCCATTTGATGCCTCTATTTGATTGTATATGACGGTTGACTATGACTACCACCAACGTTCTGCTGCCTTCAAAGCAAGATATCTGAACCCCCCAGGGACCATTTGGGCGTTTTTGATAGAAAACGCATCAAAAAACGCATCAAAAACGCATCTGCGTTTTTATAATTTTTTCATTTTTTATTTTATTTTTTTGTGTATTTTGCCACATTTGGTTTCATATTTACATTTAGTATAGGCAAATATGGTAGTCTAGATCATTACTCTGCCCAAATCTATATTCAGCTACATGGCTTAGAAAATATGCTGTCAAACAATTATCCTAGGTTTTGGTATAGACACATGATCTAGACTACCATATTTGCCTATACCAAATGTAAATATGCAACCAAATGTGGCAAAATACACAAAAACATAAACTAAAAAATGAAAAAAATATTAAAACGCAGATGCGTTTTTGATGCGTTTTTTTTTTATCAAAAACGCCCAAATGGCCCCTGGGGGGTTCAGGTATCTTGCCTCGGAGGCAGCAGAACGTTGGTGGTAGTCATAGTCAATCGTCATATACAATCAAATAGAGGCATCAAATGGATTCGCAAAGCGATTAATAATTGTAAGTATTATTCGCATTGTGATTACAACTTACAGCTGAGTTCCTAATGGTTGTATTGCTAGAATATAACGAAGATTGAGAATATAGCGCTAAATTCTCGATCTTCGTTATATACTAGCAATACAACCATTAGGAACCCATCTCTAAGTTGAATTCGCAAAAAAGATGTCCCAAACTATTCACCGGCGAATAGTTCCCGACGAACATAGCTTGTGCGCGTTCGTCGCGGCGGGCGAACATATGCGATGTTAGGTCCACCCCCTATCATTGAGTAAACTTTGACCCTGTACCTCACAGTCAGCAGACACATTCCAGCCAATTAGCATACCCTCCCTCCCAGACCGTCCCATCTCCTGAACAGCATCCATTTTAGATTCATTCGGAAGCTGCAGTCTTAGTGAGAGGAGGGAGAGTGTAGTTGGTGCTGATTTAATAGGGAAATCGATAGCTAGGCTAGTGTATTCAGTGTCCACTCCAGTCCTGAAAGACTCAACTGATCTCTGCTGTAAGGACAGCGTCCTGACAGCACCCCAAAAAGCCCTTTTTAGGGCTAGTACATCAGTCTCCCTCCCAGACCCTCCCACCTCCTATCAAAAAGCAAGGACGGCATCCATCTTAGATTCATTCTGAAGCTGCAGTGTTAGTAGTTGTAATCGCAATGCGATTAATATAACCTGTATTATTTGCATTGGGATTACAATTTAGAGCTGGGTTCCTAATGGTTGTATTGCTAGAATATAATGAAGATTGAGAATTTAGCGCTATATTCGCAATCTTCGTTATATTCTAGCAATACAACCATTAGGAACAGATCTAAGTTGTAATCCCAATGCGATTAATACAGGTTATATTAATCACATTGCGAAGTCATCTTAAAGCTGGGTTCCTAATGGTTGTATTGCTAGAATTTCTAGCAATACAACCATTAGGAACTCAGCTCTAAATTGAATTCGCAATGCGATTAATATAACCTGTATTAATCGCATTGCGATTACAACTACCACACTCTGCGTCAACTAGGTATTTTTCCATGGGAGTTTTGCCATGGATCCCCCTCCGGCATGCCACAGTCCAGGTGTTAGTCCCCTTGAAACAACTTTTCCATCACTATTGTGGCCAGAAGGAGTCCCTTTGGTTTTTAAAATTCGCCTGTCTATTGAAGTCTATGGCGGTTCGCACTACAAAGAGAAGCCAGGTGGATAATACGTACTGAAGCATTCGGTCAGCTTGGCCTTAATGACAGGAAAAATCTTAGCTTATTCCTGTAAAATGAGATTGCACCTTTGCTTTTTAATGTTCATAATGTTTGTTTTCAACTTACCTTTATTCTTGTATGTTAGCATCTGGCGTATCCATGGCAATTCATAGCGAGCTGCTTAAGAGGACAGCACGTAATGACTTGCTGACGTAGTGGCCTGAGGAAGCGCTGCTATGTGCATGAGTTAGGCTGACCGCCCCTAGCCGTATGTATTGTTTTATATGATTCTTCAATAAAGTACAAAGTAAGAAGTCCACAGTGGTGAGTGCCGCTCATTTTACTTTCTTCACCTTGGTAGAGAAGTATTGTATGATGTGTGCTCAGCTCCGATATACAGCATGGACGAGCTACTAGAGGACAGTCAGCAGCTACTGGCTAGCCAAGATCCGGAGGAGACATCCGCTGCTTCCTCCGGTAGGAAGGCAAGTAGTGATGAGGAGAGTGGCATGGGAGCTGGTTTTGCGATCGGTCAGGCTCCTGACCCAGAGACGGTTGAAGAGGATCTTAGTGACATGCAGACAGTACTCGATGATGATGATGTAGCTGATCACACTTGGGAGGCGGGTGACGAAGGGGCTTCCTCATCATTGGGAGAAGAGGGTGGCCGCTTGCCTGTGAGGCAGCAGCAGAGCCAGCAAGTCGCTAGCGTGACCGGGAGTCAGCATGGTGGCAGCAGAGGCAAGCCAAACGTGCCTGGGGTAGACCACCCACTTTGCAGGAGCCTACTTGCCCGAGAAGTAGCGGTGCAGGGGTTCATGAAAGCAGCGGCAGTAGCATTCAGTCAGTGCGTAGTGTTGGGGGTAAAATCACCTAATCGGAGGTGTGGCAGTTTTTTGTTAAGATGCAAGAGCAGGTGAACATGGCCATATGTAGTATCTGTGGGTAGAAGGTGAAGCGTGGCCAGGGTGTCAATGTTGGTACCACGGTCCTGCGTCAACATATGCAGTATCACCATAAAATGGCATTGGAGAACCGTGGCTCCGATGTGGTGGTCAAGCCTGCTGCAGCAACCACTGCATCACCCAGTGGCACGCAGCCGATTTCAGGCAGTCAGTGCACCATGACCTCAGCCGAAAAAAGCTGTCTGTCCTTCCCATCATCAGCTGGTCCTGATGCTCCTGCTCCTCACCCGGCTATTTCTCGTCAGTCATTCTGTCAGCAATCAATCACCGTAGCGATTGCCAAGAGACAACAGTATAGCTGCACTCATCCAACGGTGCAGAAACTGAACGTGCTACTGTCCGAGTTGCTGGTGCTGCAGTCCCTCCTTTTCCAAGCGGTGGACTCTGCACCTTTCAGAGAACTGATGTCTTGTGCCGAGCCGAGGAGGAGAGCCCCAAGCTGTAATTTCTTTGCCGAAAAGTCAGTACCAGCCCTGCACACACATGTAGAAAAGAGCCAGTCCTTGAGCTTGTCGGTGTCTGCCAAAGAGCACGGCAGCGCCGAAATGTGGAGCTGTAAATACGGACAGGGACAATACATGTCCTTTAAGGCCCACTGGGTGAATGTGGTTACTGCTCAGCCACACCAGCAACTTGGCCAGGTGACGCCGCTTACACCTACATGTCTTATACCAACAAAATGTCCCAGATGGAACAAAGTTGCCACCATACAAATGCACATCCACCAAATGTTATATAAAGCACGATAATTTTATTATACAAAAACAGGACAAAGTACACACATACACCTTTAAAATTGTATACAATAAACCATGTGTCGGGATAAGATAAAACCGACACATATACACTGGATCCACACCAAGCCCAAAATACGGGCTTTAAAGTGCAAAAATGGCCAGCTCACTGGCGCTCAGCATGCACACAAAAATAAATGATATAATACATATTTAAAGCAACATAATAGGCAACATGGAGATACAACCTACAAGTAGTCCTTGTACCCTCAGATAGCGTGTGCACGCTGGCGTGTGGACCCAGGTGAATAAAAAGAACGCCCCACGCGTATCGCCGGCTCCCTCCGGCTTCGTCAGGGGTAAAGCGTCCATGGTGAGTATGTCCTAAATATACCCAACAGAATTAAGTCCTCAATTGTCTCACCTGATACAAATTTCGTCATGGCGTTCCCGGCACAAATGTGCACTTGCATATGGAACCATAGATGACGCCGCGGCGCATGACCGGAACTGCGTCACCGGTCATGAGGCGCATATGCGTCTCAAAGACAGGAAGCTGGGAGTCATGTGATCGGAGCAAAGTATAGTATCGTGGAACGCAAATGCGTTCCAAACACCACTGAACATGCTATTGAGTAGTAGAACATGCTATTAAATAATAGAACATAGAACAACATTAAATAATAGAAACAGGGAATATTCCAGTGATGGTGACACCAAATCCCGAAGCATGGCGTAAGCAGCATCGTCATAAAATAAGGGTTATATCAAAATGAGCTCAAATCAAGTTAAACAGATAGATCCAGTGTGGCAATGTATTCCACATTATATACCAAAACATTGAAAATTAAAAAATTTAAAAATTAGAAAACCGGCATCGCGCATGAGAATATGTAAGCGGCAATAAAACCCCACAAAAGTGTCATTACTACATGTGCAGCTAATCCTATGTGCAAAAAAGTGTTATACAGATGTAGCATGGTTAGCACTCCTTTTTTCTGAGATTTCTGAGTTTGGTTATCTAATCTAAGCAAACACCTTCAATTGCTTTTCAATGGCTTTTTTCTCAAGATAATGAAATGAGCTAAGAAATTTGAGTTAACAGCGGGAGTGCTAACCCTGCTACATCGAATCCTGGCTTTCTCCGCGTCAACTGAAAATCAGAACCATGTGACCGACAACGAGAAGAACATGTTGTCGGTGCTGGTTCAAGGAGAGCTGAGCCATGCTCCCTTCATGGCACACGTGTTCAATCTGGTTGTCAAGCAGTTCCACTCATCTGCAAGACATCCAAAAATGGCCAGGAAACTTTGCATGCATTCAGCCACTCGTACACCGAAACGCACACCCTCCTTGAGCTGCAGCGGCAGAGTGGCATCCCCAAAATAGGCTGATATGCGATGTTTCTCCCGTTGGAATTCCATTCTCCATATGTTGGATCGACTGTACGAACAGAGAAAGGCCATAAACGATTTCTTGATGATCCAAGCAGAAAGAAGTACTTCCCTGTGTAACTTCGATGTCAGCCAGTGGCAGATCATGGGTGACACCTGCCATTTGCTCAGGCTCTAAGAGGAGGCCACATTATTTGTCAGTCGCCAGGACTACAGGATGAACAATTTCATCCCACTGCTTCATGTCCTGGAACAGATGCTGGTAAATCTGGCTAGTCAGGGAACAGGAGATGTGGCGCCTAAGTCTCACAGCCACATCAGCCCTGTGAGGGCTGAACTGGAGGAGGAGGAGGACATTGGAGCACATGATGGGTTGGGAGCAGTTCCAGCTCTATCAGCAGCCACTTGAGTCTAGAGTTGCTGATGAGCAGCTTTCTTCACATGCATAGTGAAGAAAATACTCACCAGCAGCAGCAGCAGCTAGACCTGGAGCAGGACCTGAACCAACAGGTGGTGGCATGCTTGGACAGCACCCTGCCACCCTACATTGAAGATCCGCTGGACTACTGGGCAGCCAAACTGAATTTGTGGCCGTAACTAGCAGAGTTTGCGCTGGAGCTGTGCTTTCCGGCCAGAAGTCTGGCATTAGAGTGGGTGTTTAGTACAGCGGGGGCCATAGTTACCCCAATAAGAACTCGCCTATCAACCCAAAATGTGGAGAGATTGACCTTTGTCAAGATGAATCAGGGGTGGATCAGCCAGGATTTCCTCCCACCAATGCATGATGCATCAGACTAGATCATCCATTGTGCCACACCAACACTTTGACAAAAGAGACCGGTTTCTTCTGGCTACCTTCCTTAGCTACAGTTCTGATGCTGCCACCCACCTGATACCACACATCCGAAGCCAAGTGCTGCTTCTTTCACCCACCATCTTCAGCTTGTACTCGTATTGCCACCCACCTCCCCACTCTGTCACCGGGTCACTCTGTCGTCTCCTGATGCTGCTGCCACCTCCACACTATGTCACCTTGCCACTTTGTGGTCTACTGATACCTCTGTCACCCCCACACTATGTCACCTTGCCACTATTTGGTCTCCTGATGCTGCTGCCACCTCCACACTATGTCACCATGCCACGCTGTGGTCTCCTGATGCTGCTGTCACCTCTACACTATGTCACTTTGCTACTCTTTGGTCTCCTGGTGCTGCTGCTACCTCCACACTCTGTCATTGTGCTACTCTGTGGCCTCCTGATGCTGCTGCCACATCCAAAATGTAATTGTGCCACTCTCTGGCCTCCTCCTGATGCTGCCGCTACACCCGGACTCTGTCATTGGGCGACTCTGTGGTCTCCTCATGCTGCTTCCACCTCACTATTATGTCATGGGGCCACTCTGTGGACTTCTCATGTTGTTCCCACCCACCCCACTTCTTGACTGGGACATTATTTTGCCTTTCAGCCTTGCTGAATTCATCATTCATTTGACCCTTCTTCTGATCTTTCAGAAGGAAGGAAAAATGAGACGCAGCTGTAAGGCCTGTATGGTCTTATCAGAATTGGCTCATGATTTGGTAGCTAAAAGTAGGAGTGGGTACAAAACACAGAAGACATGCAAATATTCCATCCACATGTCATCTCTGTTTTGGATCCACTCCTGTATTTTTTGGCATTAGCAATACTGATGGATTACTGACTAAATGCTGACTAAATGCTGACCAAGTGAAGGCGGATGCTCCACAGACAGGATCCATTTATTGTGGGTTATTGTTCTGACGGATCATAGGAAGGGCAAAAAATTCAGAAACATTAACACAAACTTACTGCTGACACCTTCTCCACTCTGTCGGGGGCTCTACTTGAATAAGCGTTTAACAGAACAGTTCTGTAGACATCTATGTGGAATCAGCTGACAACGGTTTAAAAGGAGTGCCCTTCTTTTGGCGCTAACATCGACCTGTAGGGCTGAGTTCATATGTACTTGAGTTATTTTGTCAGTTTTGGCCGCATGACTACCCAAAAAGTGAAGTGTGCAGTGATTCTAAGAGCGACGCCTGTCATCTGCATGTCATACTGACTCACAGAATTATTTCACTTCCAAAGGAGAATCCCAATGCGTGTTACTGCAAGCCACAGTATTCTGCACCACTATAAAGGCTCTCTGCAGCAAGGAAATAGCCTTTTTAACGCAACTGGCGCAAATAAATTCGGATTGAACCACATTTTTTGAAAATTCGATTTTTTAAAAATTTGCTAATCTTTTGATGTCACCCTTACCAGTTTCAGGGCCACATGCCTGACCACTTGCAACTCCAGTTCCCAAGTGACTCTCATTGTCACTATTTTCCTGTTCACCAGAGGAAGCAACGGATCTCTTCTTCAGATCTTGGCTAGGCAGTAGCTGCTGAATGTCCTGTAGAAGCTCGTCCTGCTGAAAATTGAAGTTGAGTCGCCAGCAAACAATATTTCTTGAGCTGAAGGAAAAGAAAATGGCAGAGGCAGAGGCAGGACAGGTGGGGAACAGAGCTTGTTCACAGACCATGCCAACTAAGCGTCATGTCAGGAAAACCCACTGACTCCTGGCTATGGGTGTCTGATGTCACTTGCAACGAAGTAGAAGACCGAGTCAACCATTTAAGGACATCTGGGTTGCTGGTCAAGACACGGCCACTAGTTAACATTGGCAGCTCTGGCCTGTCGCCATGACTGCTGCCCCCCCACCCCCACCCACTTCTCCTTCTGCTGCTACTTCTGCCTGCTCCAAAAATATTTTGGCCACTGCCCATACACTTAGAGGGTTCTGTTACTTGCCTGTACTGTAAATTAAAGAAACTGCAAGGATAAAAGAGCAATAGTGTCAGGCCACAATTTTACTCCAGAATCAAGGAGGAATGGAAGTATTTATAGATAAAATAAAAACACCCCAAAACTGTATGTATCAGACAGCAATTTAATCCCAGAATCAAGGAGGAATGTACTATAAATATAAAATATAAAACACAACAAAACTGTAACAGACTGAACTTTCACTATAGCAAGGGTGAATGGATGTACTAATATTTCAATTAGATACACACCAAAATTGGTTGTATCAAACTGAAATTTTACCCCAATAACAGAATCAAGGATTACTGGAATTACTGATGTATCAAATAATGCAAACAACCTAAAATCTGTAGTATAAGATTTTAACCCCAATTAGTGCAGCTAGGTGTAATAGAATCACTTCTATTACACAGGCTATACATTATCTCTAAGCTGTCCCTGCTCTCTCCCTATAGTGTGGATAAAGCCTCCCTATTATATCCCTACACTATCTCTAAGCTGTCCCTGCTCTCTCCCTATAGTGTGGATAAAGCCTCCCTATTATATCCCTACACTATCTCTAAGCTGTCCCTGCTCTCTCCCTATAGTGTGGATACAGCCTCCCTATTATGTCCCTATGCTGTCTCTAAGCTGTCCCTGATCTCTCCCTACAGTGTGGATAATGCCTCCATATCCTTTTCCTACAATATGAATATTCTTTCCCTGAACTGTTCAATAGGTTTTTTTGTGTAAATAAATTGTTTCCTAATCACTGTCCCTGGTGCTTGTCACGTCTCTCGCTGCGCTAAGGTCACTGGAAAGTGACAGAGTTTATTGAGTTTTCTGGACATTTATTATGCTTAAGCATATTTACTATAATCTCCTAAGGTCGCAGGAGAAGAGGGCCAAAGTATGGGAATGGAGGTGGCTCTAACAATGGTGACCGCACAGACAGATCATAATCCTCACACTGATGCTCCCTAAGGCTGTGCAGTGACAGGAGGTTGACTTTTTCTTTCTATTGGGGCAGTTTGGTAGTTATAGGTGCAGTAACCAGCAGATACTTCTTGAATCAGGAACCAGGTAGTGTAATGACAAGTACTCACTCCATTCACTCGAGGGGAGACATGCCTGGTATAATGACGAGGAAGCAGCATTCACATGGAGTGCCAACTCCTCTGCAAACAGCTGATTGGCTGCGGGGGACCAGACCCCCGCTGAATAGATATTGATGACCTTTCCTGAGTTGTAATGATCGTAGATCATTGGTTGGGAATGTTATATTGACCGTCACCGGTCATGAGGCGCATATGCGTCTCAAAGACAGGAAGCTGGGAGTCATGTGATCGGAGCAAAGTATAGTATCGTGGAACGCAAATGCGTTCCAAACACCACTGAACATGCTATTGAGTAGTAGAACATGCTATTAAATAATAGAACATAGAACAACATTAAATAATAGAAACAGGGAATATTCCAGTGATGGTGACACCAAATCCCGAAGCATGGCGTAAGCAGCATCGTCATAAAATAAGGGTTATATCAAAATGAGCTCAAATCAAGTTAAACAGATAGATCCAGTGTGGCAATGTATTCCACATTATATACCAAAACATTGAAAATTAAAAAATTAAAAAATTAGAAAACCGGCATCGCGCATGAGAATATGTAAGCGGCAATAAAACCCCACAAAAGTGTCATTACTACATGTGCAGCTAATCCTATGTGCAAAAAAGTGTTATACAGATGTAGCATGGTTAGCACTCCTTTTTTCTGAGATTTCTGAGTTTGGTTATCTAATCTAAGCAAACACCTTCAATTGCTTTTCAATGGCTTTTTTCTCAAGATAATGAAATGAGCTAAGAAATTTGAGTTAACAGCGGGAGTGCTAACCCTGCTACATCGAATCCTGGCTTTCTCCGCGTCAACTGAAAATCAGAACCATGTGACCGACAACGAGAAGAACATGTTGTCGGTGCTGGTTCAAGGAGAGCTGAGCCATGCTCCCTTCATGGCACACGTGTTCAATCTGGTTGTCAAGCAGTTCCACTCATCTGCAAGACATCCAAAAATGGCCAGGAAACTTTGCATGCATTCAGCCACTCGTACACCGAAACGCACACCCTCCTTGAGCTGCAGCGGCAGAGTGGCATCCCCCAAAATAGGCTGATATGCGATGTTTCTCCCCGTTGGAATTCCATTCTCCATATGTTGGATCGACTGTACGAACAGAGAAAGGCCATAAACGATTTCTTGATGATCCAAGCAGAAAGAAGTACTTCCCTGTGTAACTTCGATGTCAGCCAGTGGCAGATCATGGGTGACACCTGCCATTTGCTCAGGCTCTAAGAGGAGGCCACATTATTTGTCAGTCGCCAGGACTACAGGATGAACAATTTCATCCCACTGCTTCATGTCCTGGAACAGATGCTGGTAAATCTGGCTAGTCAGGGAACAGGAGATGTGGCGCCTAAGTCTCACAGCCACATCAGCCCTGTGAGGGCTGAACTGGAGGAGGAGGAGGACATTGGAGCACATGATGGGTTGGGAGCAGTTCCAGCTCTATCAGCAGCCACTTGAGTCTAGAGTTGCTGATGAGCAGCTTTCTTCACATGCATAGTGAAGAAAATACTCACCAGCAGCAGCAGCAGCTAGACCTGGAGCAGGACCTGAACCAACAGGTGGTGGCATGCTTGGACAGCACCCTGCCACCCTACATTGAAGATCCGCTGGACTACTGGGCAGCCAAACTGAATTTGTGGCCGTAACTAGCAGAGTTTGCGCTGGAGCTGTGCTTTCCGGCCAGAAGTCTGGCATTAGAGTGGGTGTTTAGTACAGCGGGGGCCATAGTTACCCCAATAAGAACTCGCCTATCAACCCAAAATGTGGAGAGATTGACCTTTGTCAAGATGAATCAGGGGTGGATCAGCCAGGATTTCCTCCCACCAATGCATGATGCATCAGACTAGATCATCCATTGTGCCACACCAACACTTTGACAAAAGAGACCGGTTTCTTCTGGCTACCTTCCTTAGCTACAGTTCTGATGCTGCCACCCACCTGATACCACACATCCGAAGCCAAGTGCTGCTTCTTTCACCCACCATCTTCAGCTTGTACTCGTATTGCCACCCACCTCCCCACTCTGTCACCGGGTCACTCTGTCGTCTCCTGATGCTGCTGCCACCTCCACACTATGTCACCTTGCCACTTTGTGGTCTACTGATACCTCTGTCACCCCCACACTATGTCACCTTGCCACTATTTGGTCTCCTGATGCTGCTGCCACCTCCACACTATGTCACCATGCCACGCTGTGGTCTCCTGATGCTGCTGTCACCTCTACACTATGTCACTTTGCTACTCTTTGGTCTCCTGGTGCTGCTGCTACCTCCACACTCTGTCATTGTGCTACTCTGTGGCCTCCTGATGCTGCTGCCACATCCAAAATGTAATTGTGCCACTCTCTGGCCTCCTCCTGATGCTGCCGCTACACCCGGACTCTGTCATTGGGCGACTCTGTGGTCTCCTCATGCTGCTTCCACCTCACTATTATGTCATGGGGCCACTCTGTGGACTTCTCATGTTGTTCCCACCCACCCCACTTCTTGACTGGGACATTATTTTGCCTTTCAGCCTTGCTGAATTCATCATTCATTTGACCCTTCTTCTGATCTTTCAGAAGGAAGGAAAAATGAGACGCAGCTGTAAGGCCTGTATGGTCTTATCAGAATTGGATCATGATTTGGTAGCCAAAAGTAGGAGTGGGTACAAAACACAGAAGACATGCAAATATTCCATCCACATGTCATCTCTGTTTTGGATCCACTCCTGTATTTTTTTGGCATTAGCAATACTGATGGATTACTGACTAAATGCTGACTAAATGCTGACCAAGTGAAGGCGGATGCTCCACAGACAGGATCCATTTATTGTGGGTTATTGTTCTGACGGATCATAGGAAGGGCAAAAAAATTCAGAAACATTAACACAAACTTACTGCTGACACCTTCTCCACTCTGTCGGGGGGCTCTACTTGAATAAGCGTTTAACAGAACAGTTCTGTAGACATCTATGTGGAATCAGCTGACAACGGTTTAAAAGGAGTGCCCTTCTTTTTGGCGCTAACATCGACCTGTAGGGCTGAGTTCATATGTACTTGAGTTATTTTGTCAGTTTTGGCCGCATGACTACCCAAAAAAGTGAAGTGTGCAGTGATTCTAAGAGCGACGCCTGTCATCTGCATGTCATACTGACTCACAGAATTATTTCACTTCCAAAGGAGAATCCCAATGCGTGTTACTGCAAGCCACAGTATTCTGCACCACTATAAAGGCTCTCTGCAGCAAGGAAATAGCCTTTTTTTAACGCAATTCGGCGCAAATAAATTCGGATTGAACCACATTTTTTTGAAAATTCGATTTTTTTAAAAATTTGCTAATCTTTTGATGTCACCCTTACCAGTTTCAGGGCCACATGCCTGACCACTTGCAACTCCAGTTCCCAAGTGACTCTCATTGTCACTATTTTCCTGTTCACCAGAGGAAGCAACGGATCTCTTCTTCAGATCTTGGCTAGGCAGTAGCTGCTGAATGTCCTGTAGAAGCTCGTCCTGCTGAAAATTGAAGTTGAGTCGCCAGCAAACAATATTTCTTGAGCTGAAGGAAAAGAAAATGGCAGAGGCAGAGGCAGGACAGGTGGGGGAACAGAGCTTGTTCACAGACCATGCCAACTAAGCGTCATGTCAGGAAAACCCACTGACTCCTGGCTATGGGTGTCTGATGTCACTTGCAACGAAGTAGAAGACCGAGTCAACCATTTAAGGACATCTGGGTTGCTGGTCAAGACACGGCCACTAGTTAACATTGGCAGCTCTGGCCTGTCGCCATGACTGCTGCCCCCCCCCCCACCCCCACCCACTTCTCCTTCTGCTGCTACTTCTGCCTGCTCCAAAAATATTTTGGCCACTGCCCATACACTTAGAGGGTTCTGTTACTTGCCTGTACTGTAAATTAAAGAAACTGCAAGGATAAAAGAGCAATAGTGTCAGGCCACAATTTTACTCCAGAATCAAGGAGGAATGGAAGTATTTATAGATAAAATAAAAACACCCCAAAACTGTATGTATCAGACAGCAATTTAATCCCAGAATCAAGGAGGAATGTACTATAAATATAAAATATAAAACACAACAAAACTGTAACAGACTGAACTTTCACTATAGCAAGGGTGAATGGATGTACTAATATTTCAATTAGATACACACCAAAATTGGTTGTATCAAACTGAAATTTTACCCCAATAACAGAATCAAGGATTACTGGAATTACTGATGTATCAAATAATGCAAACAACCTAAAATCTGTAGTATAAGATTTTAACCCCAATTAGTGCAGCTAGGTGTAATAGAATCACTTCTATTACACAGGCTATACATTATCTCTAAGCTGTCCCTGCTCTCTCCCTATAGTGTGGATAAAGCCTCCCTATTATATCCCTACACTATCTCTAAGCTGTCCCTGCTCTCTCCCTATAGTGTGGATAAAGCCTCCCTATTATATCCCTACACTATCTCTAAGCTGTCCCTGCTCTCTCCCTATAGTGTGGATACAGCCTCCCTATTATGTCCCTATGCTGTCTCTAAGCTGTCCCTGATCTCTCCCTACAGTGTGGATAATGCCTCCATATCCTTTTCCTACAATATGAATATTCTTTCCCTGAACTGTTCAATAGGTTTTTTTGTGTAAATAAATTGTTTCCTAATCACTGTCCCTGGTGCTTGTCACGTCTCTCGCTGCGCTAAGGTCACTGGAAAGTGACAGAGTTTATTGAGTTTTCTGGACATTTATTATGCTTAAGCATATTTACTATAATCTCCTAAGGTCGCAGGAGAAGAGGGCCAAAGTATGGGAATGGAGGTGGCTCTAACAATGGTGACCGCACAGACAGATCATAATCCTCACACTGATGCTCCCTAAGGCTGTGCAGTGACAGGAGGTTGACTTTTTCTTTCTATTGGGGCAGTTTGGTAGTTATAGGTGCAGTAACCAGCAGATACTTCTTGAATCAGGAACCAGGTAGTGTAATGACAAGTACTCACTCCATTCACTCGAGGGGAGACATGCCTGGTATAATGACGAGGAAGCAGCATTCACATGGAGTGCCAACTCCTCTGCAAACAGCTGATTGGCTGCGGGGGACCAGACCCCCGCTGAATAGATATTGATGACCTTTCCTGAGTTGTAATGATCGTAGATCATTGGTTGGGAATGTTATATTCAAGCATCTTGTTCTGTTGATCGATGTCAAAAATACAAACTAATATTTTTTTATCATTACACCAGAAATCAGGAGAACATCTAAGGGGGGTATATATTTATTTATTTATTTATTTATTTATTTGATTTTTAAAACTTTTATTTGTAAGTAAATATCAGTACAGTATCAGAAAAGATTACAAGTACAGATTGTACACAATTAATAATCAGAATAATCAGGGGTTATTTTAAACAGTGCAGGTAGTAAGCAGTTGCATAGCAAATAAAGAGTGCTCAGTAATACTAAGTATGAATTATATCAGGTTGTTCAAGTAGATGAGAGTCTATAAGAGGACCAGTTCGACCACAGTTTAAGAAATTTGGAGTGGGATCGGTTCTCCCAAGCCGCAAGTTCTTCCATTCTATAAATAGAGTCTATTTTGTTGTACCAAAGGTCGAGCGTGGGTAGGTCAGAGGAGAGCCAGGAGCGAGGGATCAACAGTCTTGCTGCACTTAGTAGTTTATTAAAGAGATAAGGGACCTTGGCATTTGTGTTTGGGTGGGCCAAACTTAGTAGGGCTAGAGAAGGGGAGGGGGGAATGGAGGTATAACAGATTTTGTTGCATGTCTGGAACACTTGTGACCACCAGATGTGAAGTGGCGGACAGGTCCACCAAATGTGGTAAAATGTACCTCTGTCAGACTGGCACCTCCAACAGGTATCTGAGTTTGTGGCTGAGTAGTATTTAGTCACGTCTGGTGTCTTGTACCATCATGTTAGGATTTTATATCCGTTTTCTTGTATCCGGACGCATTTAGAAGAGGTGTGAGGTTCCTGGTATAGTTTTTTTAGATCATCTTGAGAGAAGCAAGTTTCGAGATCTCTCTCCCAGTGTCTTATAAAGGCTGGTTTTGGGGGAAGTATGGGATGGGATAGCCATCTATATAGCTGGGAGACCAGTTTTCTCGGGGGATGAGATGTTACAAGAAGACTTTCAAACCATTTTAATGGTCTAAGAAGGGCATGGTATTCAATATGTTTAGAAATATATGAGCGCAGGAACGAGGAAAGGGAGGGGATGGGAGTGGGGTGGGGAAGGAGGAGTTGGATGGAACTGTCTGATCGCAATTGTCCATCTTCATCGTAGAGAGCATTAATTGGTAATTGGGAATTTTGAACAGATTTAGGTAGACTCTGGATGAGAGTCGGTGGAGCCAACGATATCAAGTCTCTGACTTGGATCAGGGGTGATGGTAGGGGTATACCTTTGTTTGAATTCTGTAGGGAACGCCATGCTTTCAAGGTAGCATCAATGATCATGTCCGAGGTTAGCAGGGAATGGGGTTGTATGTGGGGACCAATTAGCAAAGAGCCAAAGGAGAACGTGAGCAGTGAAGATTCCATCTCAACCCAGGGTTTGGAGTATGGCCGTCTAAGCCAATGTACAATCCTGGATATCAGGATGGCCTTATTGTATAGGGAAGAGTTAGGAAAACCTATGCCTCCTGAAATTTTGGGTTTCTGTAAGGTGGTTGTTGCTATTCTTGCTTTGGAATTGTTCCATATAAAGTTACGAAAACATTTAGTCAGAGTGTCAAAGTAGGATGGAGGGACGGAAATTGGAAGGACTTGCATCAGGTAAGTTAACTTGGGCAATATTAGGGATATAGCTAGATTTTTTCGGCCAAACCAGGAAAGAGTTGGGGAGTTAATGGTTTCCAATTGTGTTTGCATGGAGTGGAGTAAAGGGGTATAATTCAAGTGAAAAAGGGTGGAAGGGTCAGAGCTAATTTTAATGCCTAAGTATGTTAGGTAAGGGGAGCTCCAATTGAAAGGGGAGTTCGAGGAAAGTTGATGCCTGGAGGTCGGGGATAGGCCTAAAGATACAATGAGTAATTTTGACAGATTAATTTTAAAATTAGAGAGAGGGCTGTATTTGTCTAGAATGTTGTAGATACGCGGCAGGGATATTTTGGGGTTGGTAGTTAGGAGAAGAAGGTCATCGGCAAAGGCCGCCACTTTGTGCTCCTGTGCGCCCGTGCAGACACCCTTTATTTCGCTATCCTGACGTAGGGTTTGGAGTAAGGACTCCGTCACCAATATAAACAAGTGAGGCGAAAGTGGGCATCCCTGTCTCGTACCGTTCGCGATGGGGAAGGAGGGGGAGAGAGTGTCATTTACCAGCACCGAAGCCGAGGCATTTTGGTACATGGAGAACACTGCGTTTATGAAGGCGTCTGGAAATCCCATTTTAATGAGGGAGAGTCGCATATAGGTCCAGCTAACCCTATCAAACGCCTTCTCGGCGTCGGTGCTGAGCAAGATCAGTGGTAGGTTTCTTTTTTGGCATGGATAAGAGCGTTGACAACCCTAACTGAGTTGTCTCTACACTCCCTCCCCATCACGAAACCCGCTTGATCGCTATGGATTAAATGTGGGAGTAGGGGGGAGAGACGGTTGGCCAACATTTTTGCTATTATTTTTAGGTCCAAGTTCAGTAAAGATATGGGTCGATAGCTAGAGCACTGGGATAAGTCTTTTCCCTCTTTAGGGATGATGGTAATGTGGGCTTTAGTCATTTCTGATGTCAGGGGAATACCTTGAAGTGTTTGATTGCAGACATTGAGAAGGTAGGGGAGGAGAGATAGTCTGAAAGTACGGTAGTAATAGGCGGGTAGGCCGTCGGGGCCTGGGGCCTTTCCATTGGGTAATTGTTTGATAGTGTTGGACAGTTCTTCGGAGGTAAATGGGCGTGTAAGGGTATCGCAGTGTTCCGGGCACAATTTAGGTAGAGAAATGGAATTTAGAAAGGCATTAATGGAGTCGAGAAGGGGAGGAGTTCCCGGGGGTAGTTGCGGAGAGGGAAGATTATAGAGGGATTTATAATATTCATGAAATTGTAGGGCTATGTCTTTCGTCGTGAAGGCGGGACTGGCATCAGGGCGGGATATTTTGCATATATGATTCCGGGATTTGCGTTTTTTAGTTCTATTCATCATGAATTTGGATGCTTTGTCACCGTGGGCATAAAATTTGTATTGGGAATGTAAATAGTATTTAGCTGAGTTGTAATTTAGTAGGTTTTTCAGTTCCACCCTCAGTCTAGTGAGGTCAGATAGATAGGAGTCTGATTGGGTGGATTTGTGAAGGGTTTCTAGGGATTGGATTTTAGTGAGAAGGGAGGTGATGTGATTGTTCCTCTGTTTCTTAATGTGCGCCCCCAGACTGATAAAGTGTCCCCTTATATATGCTTTATGGGTGTCCCATAATATAAGAGGAGACGTATCAGGTAGAGAGTTTAAAGCAAAAAAGTCTTCTAAAGCTTTTTGAATTTTGGATTGTAGTTCTGGCGAGGAGATCAGATGTTCATTAAGGTGCCAGTGGAAAGGTCTTCGGGGCATGTTAAGGGGGATGAAACTTACCAAGACCGGAGAGTGATCAGACAAGGTGATGGAGTCGATTAGCGCTCCAGAACAAGACTGAAGGTATTCTTTGGACACAAAGATATAGTCCAATCTATGGTAAGTTCCATGCACCTGAGAATAGAAAGTATAATCAGTTATTGTCGGGTTCAGGGTTCTCCAAACGTCCACCAGTGACGAAGAGTGAAGTAAATGTCTGAGGGTGGATAGGTTTTTTTGTGAAAGGGTAGATCTCTGGGAGGAGGAGTCAATCTGGGGATGCAGTGCTACATTAAAATCTACGTGAAAACTGAAGTGAAATGAAACGGAGGCACTCACCCACGGTGGATAATGTTCAAACTTTAATTCGGCACACACCGGTGCACTACGAAGGTAGGGGCAGACACGAGAAATCATGCATGAGCAAACAGAACAGCAGTAATAGCTATTTCGCGCGGTACGCGCTTCTTCAGACTGCACACCACGTCATCCAATGATGACGTCAATTTAAAGCGCTAGCGTCCCGGGTTACTAGGATACCTATGGACGCCACTCGCTACTAAACAATTGCGGGACATCCCGCTTACAAAAAATGCGCTCCAACAAAAAGAAAAAGACACATACATAAAATAATCGAGCATTATAAGAAAACTGATAAATCAGCGCGTTCATTGAGTCCCAAAAGTCCAGTGGCCTGGGTGCGGAGGATCCACCTACTTTCCCGTTGTAAGAGTAGGCGGTGTCTATCCCCTCCATTCACCGGAGGCCGGACAATCTCCAAACCAACAAAATGCAGCGGTCTCAAATCACCGGAGTGTACTGTCCGGATATGTTCTATCACCCGTGGGCAACCTTTCCCAGAGGAGATAGAGGACACATGTTCTCTGATACGCTCATTCAGACACCGTTTAGTCTTTCCTATGTAGAAGCAGCCACAATCGCATATCAAAGCGTACACGACGTGGGTGCTTCTACAATTAATGAAATCTTTTAATCTGTGATACTGACCAGCAATTAACACAACCTTCTTCTGCAGGCTATATTGGCACATGTTGCAATTACCACATTTAAAATGGCCCACCGGTTTACTTCTGGACAGCCAATCTTCACTACGTGGCACATTGAACCTACTGCGTACTACCTTATTCCTGATCGTATGGGTTCGTCTAAACGAAACCAGCGGTTTCTCAGAACTGATCTGGGCTAACATTGGGTCCCTTTTAGAATATCCCAATGGTTAAAAATAACAGACCTGATCTTGTCCGCCATGGGGCTGTATTTAAATGTCATGGGGAACCTATTAGGTTTACTAACTCTCCCTCCTGCTCTCTGTTTGCTACGGGTCCCCTGTAGCAACATCCGTTGGGAAAACTGTTCCTCGACCCTCCTCATGTCCTCCACTACATCTTTTTCTGGGTAGCCTCTGGAAAGCAACCGCTCTTTCAGCTCACTAGCCTGTTGGCGATAACTAGCTGTATCCCTGTTAATCCTACGCAACCTAATGAACTGTCCAAAGGAAACAGATTTCTTGACACTCCCAGGGTGGTAACTGTCGTGGTGGAGCAAGGAGTTGGTCGCCGTGGGTTTACGAAAACCCTCCGTGACCAACTCATCGCCCACCACCACGACAGCCACATCCAAGAACTCCAATCTCGAACCCCCGAAATTAAGGGTGAAAACCATCCCCATGGAATTGTCATTTAGATATCGCACAAATGCGACACATTCTTCCTCTGTACCCGCCCAGACAATGAAGACATCGTCCACGAACCTAACATAAGTCTTCACCATTGATGCAAAGGGGTTAAGAAGGGAGAACACAAATTTGTCCTCCAATCTTGCCAAATACATATTGGCGAACGTGCACGATACAGGGGTGCCCATGGCCGTCCCCACTCGTTGTCTGAACCACTCATCACCAAATTTGAAGACATTGTTTCTTAAAATGAACGATAAGGAGTCCTCCACAAACTCACAGAATACTTCATCTTTTTTCATGTTGCGCAGGACATCAGTGATCGCCTCCACCCCCGCATCATGAGGGATGCGGGTGTAGAGGCTCTCAACATCTAAGGAAACAAGCTTATAGTCCGACCTCCAATGGATGCCGTCCAGAGCCACCAAAAAATCGTTAGTGTCCTTCAAGTAAGCCGGGGCACTAGGGAGAACAGGTCTCAACAACCAGTCGATGTACTTAGACAAGGGTTCAGTCACTGACCCAACCCCAGAGACAATAGGTCTCCCCGGGGGGTGGGTTAGTGACTTGTGCACCTTGGGCAAGAAATACCAACACGGCTTGGCAGGCGCTTCAGGGATTAACTTTTTTGCCATCTTCCCACTCAAGAAACCCACATCCACAAACCTCTGGAGTAGGGCTGTTAACTCTTGTTGTATTTTAGGAATAGGATCACCCCTGATCGCCTCATACGTATGGCCATCTTTCAACTGTCTATAAGCTTCGGACATAAGTACGAGGTTGTCATAAGGACCACATTGCCGCCCTTGTCGGCCGGTTTAATTATTATTTCTTTCTGTGCTTGTACCCAATCGAGGGCTTTCTTCTCTTCCCACGAGATATTGTATTGTGCTCTCGGATACACTAATGCTCGTATATCTTTGAGCACCTGACAATAAAAAATATCAATGCAACTACCGGCCGGCATAGGGGGGCAAAATGTAGAGCGTACACCTCCTGCAAACGGGGGCGCCTGACCTGTACCAGTCACTGCATCGCCCTCATCTACACCCGCTAAGGCCAATAAACACTCTTTTTCCTCATCACCTAGGACATTGGTAACCCTAAAAGCTGACACATCGGGGGCCAAAGGAATCTCGCCTGATAAACTGTGAGGGATAGGATTCCGGTTCTCATTAAACATTTTCGATAAATACATCTTCCTAATGGCTTTAAACAAGTCGAACTGCTCAACCAAGCTGAACCCAAGTCCCCTACTGAGGACTCTGGTGCAGCCTTCGGGCAGTTCGACACCTGTAAGATTAATCACACCAGATTCATCAACCGCTTGATTGCGGGAAATGGCAGTCTCATTCATTTCCTCCAGGACACCTGTTTCCTTGGTCGGTTTGATTTCCTCAAACCCGTTCCGCCGTGACTTGTTCCTGCCCCTTCTAATACGTCTCCTAAAGGGGCACTCTCGCTTCTATTTTTGTTTGAATTCTTATCAGCCGGGCCACCCTGGGTCGAGTCATCAGACCCACTGGATTCAGACTCACTCGTCCAAAAATCACTTTTCTGGCGCTTCCCTATTTTTCGCCTAGCTGATCTTCTTTTTGGGAACTGCCAACCAAAAATGTGTCCTGAGTCATAGTCCATTTTGTCACGAATGAACTTGTCCTTCTTCTTTTCTTTCACCTCCGACTG
This sequence comes from Bufotes viridis, assembly GCA_033119425.1. Classification (NCBI taxonomy): domain Eukaryota; kingdom Metazoa; phylum Chordata; class Amphibia; order Anura; family Bufonidae; genus Bufotes; species Bufotes viridis. The sequence continues at coordinate 606,182,492 of CM065589.1, forward strand.
TACTATTAACAGTTTCTTATTGATCTTTTTCTCGATCATCTGCAACTGTCCCTCAGTTAACCGGGTTGTGAGTTCTTTACGTGTATTCTCTAAATCCTCTTTCACGGTATCGTATTCCTTTATGTTCCTTTCTAGAACACACTCCAGGATTTTCAACGAGCAATCCGCAAATACACTTTGCCAGTTTTTCACAAACTCATCATCATTTTCGAACTGCGCCGGTTCTCTATAAACTCTGAGTCCCCGCGGTACACGTTGGCTTTCTTTATATGCTTTTAAAGAGTTCACCGTCCAAAACAGCCGCACTTTCTCTTTCCCATGAAGACCACGCCCTCCGCAAAAGATTCAATTTTCTCAAAGACTGTTTTGAACCATTGGGTTTGATGTACATTGGGGGCATATACATTAATAAACGTATAAACATATCCCGCTATGGAGCCTTTAACCATTATATATCGACCCTCGGTGTCCTGTACATGGGAAATGTACTGAAAAGGAACATTTCTGCTGAAACCCACACTGACACCCCTGGAAGCAGAGGAATCCGAGCCGTTGTGGAACCAAGTAGAGAAATAAGAATGTGAGAGGTTAGGGTACTTATTAAATTTGAAGTGGGTTTCTTGTAAAAAAAAAGGATGGAACATTTCCTCTTTTTTAAAAGGGAGAATATTTGGCATCTTTTCGATGGGGCATTAAACCCCTTAACATTGTAGGAGGCTAATGTGTATTCAGCCATGTATGCGGACATAGGTTTGGTGGGAGTGCAGCCAACATAGCGGAATTTGGGGTTTGGAATGTTCCCAGAGGCTCGGGTTTCTGCTTGAAGGTAAATGGCGAATAGCCACCAGTGTAGTGTCTGGTATATAGTATAGAGCAACTAGTGCATTTAAGGAGTATCTACCTGCGGTTGGGAAGGTGTAAAAACAAGAACCAAAACAAAAACAAATAGAACAAATAAAACAACAATAAAGAGAGCAATAATAGTATAGTACATAATCAAACAGGGCTAAGTTACCATAGCAAGGTATGGCGTCACTGTAGGGGGTAATCGGTACCATTCGTGGTAAAAAGTGTCGCCCTAACCAGGCTATGGGTCTCAGCAATGGTGAGGCATAGATTATTTGGGCCATATTGAGAGATACATGGCAATACAACACAACACATATATACTTGTTAATAAAAATAGGGTGAGCATAGTAGGATCGTGGTACCGCGACTCAAGGGCTGTCATGTATCTCATTCATCCATTGGAAGCCGTCTCGGAGTGGATTGCGTCATGGTCTTCCTGGATTTATGGGATCGAGGGGTGCGTTGTCGTTCCCAGGGTTCCACGGGTGGAAGATCTGGGAGGGAGGTTAAGTCTTGTACCGGATCCCAGTTTTGGACAGCCAGAGGGGGATCTTCAAGTGTTCATAGACTGGAATTAAATCCGAAACGATGAGACCGCCATCCTACGGCCGTTATACATAAAGGAGAGTCCAAATGGGAAGGACCAGCGATAAGGAAACTTTGTTGGACCGGAGCCAGTCCGTCAGTGGCTTCAGGGCTCTTCTTTTACGCAGGGTGGACTGTGCGAGGTCCTGGAATACCAGGATTTCATGGCCGTCCCAGGAGATAATGTCAGCTTGACGTGCCTTAAAAAGGATAGCTTCCTTTACAGGGAAGCTCAGAAACTTGCATATGACGTCTCTAGGTGGGGCGTCTGTGGGTGGCTTCGGCCTAAGGGCCCTGTGAGCTCTTTCCAGGATAACTTCATGGGCTGAGTCTGGGCCCAGGATATGGAGGCAGATTTGGGTGATAGTGTGGGGTATATCGCTAGGGGGGACAGATTCCGGTATGCCCCGAAAGCGTAGATTGTTCCTCCTACCCCTGTTTTCCTGATCCTCTAAGGCACTGAAGAGGGTGTTCAGGGAGGATTGTACGGAAGAGAAGTGAGTCTGGTGAGTAATAATGGCGGCGTTAGCTGTTTCCAGGGCCTCTACCCGCCCACCAATCTGTCGTACCTCCTGCTTGATGGTGGCAAGGTCCGAGCTTAACGGTTCCAAGGCTAGAGACAAGGAAGATGTCAAGGTGTCTCGGAGGTAGGTTCGGGAGATCGGGAGATCATCTGCCGTGTCTTCATCGGCAGAAGCCGCAGCCGGTGGTATATGCTGCGAACGGCTCGTGGAGCGTGGGGGAGTAGGCGCCATCTTGGTCTCCCGCGCTACATACATAGCGGCCGATTTCTTTATAAATTTGTCCATCTCACCGCCTCCAGAGGCTCCTTTGGGTGGACCTGTAGTGTCACTTGGTTTGGATCCGCCGATTTTCACCATTGCGGGCGAGATTAGCTTTAAATCCAGGCTGTTAGGGTGAGCTTAAGACGGAGCTGCTAGATCATGCGGCCATCTACATCAGGCGCTAGCTCCGCCCCCAGGGGGGTATATATTTATGATGCATTACAGTAATGGTGTGACTCTCTTCTTTTAAAGCTGCAGTACTTTATCAGCCGAGTGCGATTCAAGGATTATACCGGAGACATTGTGGCATTTGATGAGAGAAGACGACTTTCCTCTCTGCCTTTTCTGGAGTTAAAAAATTGGGTATTTAATATAAATGAAAGTATTGGTACTTCTGATAGTAAAAGCTACTTCGTGCCAGATGACTTAATACCAGAGGATCAGTGGCTGCATGTAAATGACAGCGCAATAACATGGAAAACCGGAAAGGTAAGTAATGTGGATTCTGGAAATGTTGTAAGTGTTCAATGATACACGACACATGTAAATGTCACCCATGATGAAATGAATGTCCTAATACAAGAAACCAGCAGCAGAAATGATGTGTAGCATTTCCTCATAAATCTCTAATACTGCTCTGCTGATCTTCAGCACATTAGGGCTTCTCTCCTAATGTCCTTGATTGACATACCTATATAAAAATCTCAGCTGTTTGCTGCCACCACTGGGGTACATGTATGGGTCTTCTGTTCATTAGAGATGTCACGAACATAAAATTTTCCGTTCGCGAACGGCGAATGTGAATTTCCGTGAATGTTCGCGAACGGGCGAATCGGGCGTACCGCCATAGACTTCAATAGGCTGGCAAATTTTAAAACCCATAGGGACTCTTTCTGGCCACAAAAGTTATGGAAAAGTTGTTTCAAGGGGACTGACACCTGGACTGTGGCATGCCGGAGGGGGATCTATGGCAAAACTCCTATGGAAAATTACGTAGTTGACGCAGAGTCAGGTTTTAATCCATAAAGCGCATAAATCACCTAACATTCCTAAATTGTTTGGAATAATGTGCTTTAAAACTCCCAGTGTGTGTATACGATCAGGTATGATGTTGTATCGATCAGGTAGTATAAGGGTTACGCCCGCTTCACAGTGACAGACCAAACTCTGACAGACCTCCTCCTGTAACGCCTTGCAAACAACCGCAAACAGTCCATTTGCACAACCGCAAACTCCCAATTTGCACAAGGTTGGATACCAAGCTAGCCATGTCCCATTCCTTGTCCTCACTGACGTCATTGAAGGTCTCTTCTTCCACCCAGTCACGTACAACACCAAGGGTCCCCGAAAGGTGACAACAAGCCATCTGAGACGCCTGCTGTGGTTGGTCTTCAACCTCCTCAAAGCCACCTTCCTCATCTGACTCCTCTTCTTCAGACTCCTCTCTCTGCTTTGCCGCAGGTCCAGCAAGCGATGACGACAAGGCTGCTTCTGGTGGTGATGGTGACCACAACTCTTCCTCTTCATGCTCATCTACGGCCTGATCCAGCACTCTTCGCAGGGAATGCTCCAGAAAAAACGCATATGGGATGAGGTTGATGATGTTGCCTTGGGTTTGACTGACCAGGTTTGTCACCTCCGCAAAAGGATGCATGAGCCTACAGCCATTGTGCATGAGCGTTCAGTAACGGGGCCAAAAAATACCCAGCTCCGCAGAGGCTGTCCACTTTTCTTTTTAATTAAAACAATCTGTTCTTACCAGTTTAATCTCTGTTACGTCCCCTATCAGGGGATGTGTATCGAATAGATTTTAGGAACCGGGAGATGGAAAAAGATGGTTGGTCGGTCCTCTTCCTTTCAATTTGGGGCACTGCGCGTGCGCCGTGCAATGTACTGTGCCACCCTATATGAGTGGTGTGTTAAGTAGTACATGTCCTATCAGTTTAATCCCTGTTACGTCCCCTATCACGGGACGTGTATCGAATAGATTTTAGGAACTGGGAAATGGAAAAAGATGGTTGGTCGGTCCTCTTCCTTTCAATTTGGGGAACTGCGCATGCACCGTGCAATGTACTGTAACACTCTATATGAGTGGTGTGTTAAGTAGTACTTTTCTTATCAGTTTAATCCCTGTTACGTCCCCTATCAGGGGACGTGTATCAAATAAATTGTAGACAACCGCAAAGAGTTGTCAATAGTTGACACACTCATGACATAAATTTTTTTCCTCTATGCGTCAATCTTGGTGTATTGATGACTGCGCTCATGCGCACGTTTGGGAGATTGCAGGCAATGGCGGTTTTTCAAAGCCTATGGTCGTGCTGAAGTTGTTCGGTGACAGTTAAGTGATCCAGAAAACAATGATTCTGCAGTGTGGGCCCATTGTTGGTCTAGTAGGCTTTAATGATCATCTTAGATGTTCACAAAGAAAATTATTGTTTTTTCTATGAAAAATTATCCAAATGATCACTTTTGGTCTGTTCACAATGAAGCAACGACCTTATCATCTGGGGTGTGCCAACATTGCCAACACACTCATAAAGGTGATCGCTTTACTGTGATACGCAAGCCCCTTCACCACAACAAGGTAAAGATCGCGAAGGGGAATTGACACATGTATGTGGCTTTTTTTTGTTTTTGCAGCTACAGTGCAGCACCAGAGGCCAAAAAAATTAGGTATTGTTGCAGAAGCTGTTTTCCAGGCAGAAACTGTTCTAAAACATTGCGGCTTGAACCCTAGTTGGTGGCGGAGAAGTCACGCAAGTCATCCGGCATGCAGAGATGAAATACAGCAGCGTGGGGACCATTTTTAGCCCAAGGCATCTCATCAGGCCTTTTTTAGTCAAACGTATCCCCCACTGTCAGTCCCTTCGGTATCCACGCCTCATTCATCTTTATGAAGGTGAGGTTATCTAGACTTTTTGGACCTAGGCGACTTCTCTTGTCAGTGACAATACCTACTGCTGCGCTGAAGGTCCTTTCTGACAGGACACTTGAAGCAGGGCAGGCCAGAAGTTTTATCGTAAATTGGGATAGCTCAGGCCGCAGGTCAAGCCTGCACACCCAGTAGTGAAGGGGTTCATTGCTCCTCAGAGTGTCGATATCTGCTGTTAAGGCGAGGTAGTCTGCTACCTGTCGGTTGAGTCGTTCTCTGAAGGTGGACCCCGAAGGGCTGTGGCGATGCGTAGGACTTAAAAAGCTCCGCATGTCCTCCATCAACAACACATCTGTAAAGCATCCTGTCCTTGCCAGCGTGGTCGTGGTAGGAGGAAGATGACTTTAACCTCTTCCCCTGTTAGATTCCCGTTGTGCTGTGACATCACCCTCATACGCTTTGCAAAGCATTTTTTTTAACTTGTTTTGGACTGCTGCATCCTTTCTGACTTCCGGGAATTCGGTAACATTTCAGCCACTTTCTGCTTATACCGGAGGTCTAGTAGCGTGGCCACCCAGTAAAGGTCGTTCTCCTTCAGCCTTTTTTGTAGTTTTATTTTTTTAATCAATGTTTTATTGGTTTTTTAAGTTTTTCAAAAAGGAACAAGCAGTAACAGTAAGTTACAAAGTACAGTATTAAAGTACAGGTGAAGATAATATAAGTTGCAAAATGGACAACCATTAAGTTACATGAACGAAGGCCGCTCCAATAGTTCAGAAACCATGTGCAAAGAGATGGCTAGGAACCAAAGTACATACATAGTGAGGGCGTATCGAGTAAACCAAAAGGTTATTAAACTCACAAAGCTCAAGGCATTGCCAAATGAAGGTAGAAAGTATTGACTTAAGGCAAGTGAGACAGGAAAGGAATGTAACTTGTGTCATGTTCCACCATAAGGGAGACGAAGGGGTTAGTTGATGGCTATATTGGGCATTTTCCATTAAGTGAACAAAACAGAAACAATTGTTAAGGAAGGAGAAAGATGGATTAACATTATCCTAAGGGAGGTTAGAGAATCTATAGGACCTCCATTTGTCCCACTGTTTAAGGAATCTAAGATGTGATCGGGATTCCCAAGAGGATAATTCTTCAAAGCGATAGAGTTGGTCCACTTTCAATCTCCAAGTTTCAAGATCAGGGAGGGAGCTCTGGAGCCAATATTTTGGTATGAGTAGGCGTGCTGCAATTAAAAGTTGTCTAAAGAGGTATGGAAGTTGAGTTGGGGGGTGGGCAAAGGGAGATGTCAGGAGTGCGGTCGAGGGAGATAAAGCTATGGAGGTTTGACAAATACTATTTGCTTGAGCAAATATATCAGTCCACCATTTTCTAATTGTCGAGCATTCCCACCAAAGGTGGAAGAATGTTCCTCTTTCCAGTTCACACCTCCAGCATCTATCTGATGCCCCATGTGAGTATAAAACAGATTTGACCGGGGTAATATACCATTGGGTCAGAATCTTGTAATTATTTTCCTGTATGCGTATACAGCGAGAAGTTTTGTGTGGCGCCTCAAGGAGTCTGGGGAGAAGGTCGTAAGGGAGGTCAATTTGGAGGTCTTTTTCCCAACAACGGATAAAGGCCGGTTTGGTAATGATGGGGGGTGAGCGGAGTCTGCGATATAACGATGAAATAGGTTTATCAGTGGGTTTATCCGTAGAGATGTACGCCTCCAACCATACCAATGGACGTAAAAGTTCACCTCTAAGTGTGTGTTTTAGAATAAAGCTTCGAAGCAGTGGGACTAAGGTGAAGTCACAGGGTTGTGGGTCTAGGAGAGAGGAGAGGACGATGTTGGATAAAGGTTGGCCCATATCATCAAGGAGCGATCTAACAGGGAGGGGAGCAAGTTTAGTATAGCTAGGGTACGATCCTGTGAGAGATGGATCAGATGTCCCTAGAATGTCACCAAAGGTAAGCAGAGGGGAAGGGAAGGGGATGTTGCAATGTGTGGAGTTGAGCCACGACCAGGCTGTTAAAGTGGCTTTTATAATAGGGTAAGCTTTAAGATGAGTCGGAGGCAGGACCTCGTTGCCTAATAAGAAAGCCCCTAAGAGGTTTACCCAGTATTGAGCATTCTTGTGCAACCCAAGGTTTATGAGGAGAGCCACGAAGCCAATCCACAGCTCTGGCCAGGAGTATGGCTTTTCCATAGAGTTCAGGGTCCGGGAGTCCGATACCACCTTCCGATTTATGTTTAATTAGTCTAGAATAGGCCAATCTAGCTTTGCCGCCATTCCATAGGACATGGGAGAATTTTTGTTTGAGTGAAGCATAGTAGGCAGAGGGTACTGGAATAGGGAGGACTTGTTGAAGGTAGGTGGTTAGGCGGGGAAGAATGAGTGAGGTAAGGAGGTTTTTCCGACCAAACCAGGAAAGAGTAGGAATTGTTTTATGGAGATTATCTATTGCTTGGAAAGTGGAGAGTTTCAGGGGGGATGTAGTTTAGGGGAAGAGGTCTGCGATTTGAGGGCTAATGTTGATCCCTAGGTATGTGATCGTGGGGGATGACCAGTTGAACGGCGAGTTGGTCATCAGATTTCTTTTGGTAGTTTCAGAAATACTGATGCAGATAACAAGGGATTTATTTGCATTGATTTTAAAGTTGGATAGGGGGCCAAAACTTGTTAGGTAGTTTTGAATGATTGGCATGGAGGTACCAGGGTTGGAGGTCAGGACTAATACATCGTCAGCGAAGGCTGCTAATTTATGTTCTATACCTCCCACAGTGGGGCCTTTAATCAAGGGATCGGACCTTAGGGCTTGCAAGAGAGGTTCCATGCATAAGACAAAAAGGAGAGGTGAATGGGGGCAACCCTGTCGAGTACCATTAGTTATACCAAAGGAGGGGGAGAGAGTGCAATTGACCATGACATGTGCTGAGGCATGGGTGTACATTGCAAAAACTGCATTAACAAAGGTTTCAGGCAGGCCAAATTGTAGCAGGGTTAAACTCAAATAGTTCCAGTTCACTCTATCAAATGCTTTCTCAGCATCTGTGCTAAGAAGCAGAAGGGGTGATGAGGTATGGGTGGAACTGGCACACCAGGTTCAATACTCTAGAGGTGTTATCCCTACCCTCTCTGCCACGGACAAAGCCTACCTGGTTTCCATGTATCAAGGAAGGTAAGAGTATAGCCAGGCGATTAGCCAACATCTTAGCCAACAGTTTCAAGTCAATGTTGAGCAAAGAGATGGGCCTGTAATTCGTGCAGCATCTGTGATCTTTCCCCTCTTTTGGTATAAGTGCAATGTGAGCAGTGACCATGTCCCTAGAAAAAAAAGGTGTACCCGACAGGGAAAGGTTGCAGACGTCAAGGAAAAGAGGGAGAAGTTATTTTTGGAAAGATTTGAAGTAAATAGCAGGGAGGCCATCCGGACCTGGGCTTTTGCCCTTAGGAAGACAGCGTATGGCCTTTGAGAGTTCATCTGAGGTAAAGGGGATGGTCAAGGAGTGTTTCTGTGAGTCGGAAAGGGCAGGGAGACGTAGGGTTTGTAAGAAATGATGTACCATATCAGAGTGAGCCTCAAGAGGAATGGGCTGAGGAAGATTGTACAGGTTATTGTAAAAGTCTTGGAATTGTTTGGCTATTGAGGTTGTAGAGAATATAGCATTGCCTTCAGTAGAGGTCAGTTGATGGACGTAGTTGTTAGATTTCCTAGCTTTAATCCTGTGCATAAGGAATTTTGAGGCCTTATCCCCGTGTGAAAAGAATTTATGCTGTGAACGCAGAAAAAATTTAGCTGAGCGGGTTTGCAATAATGCCTTCAATTAAGCCCTAGCGCTAGAGAAAGATTGAAGAAGAGAGTTGGAGGGATCTTTTTTGTGTCGCAATTCTAGAGAATGGACTTTGGACAGGAGGGAGTCTATTTGTTGCTCTCTGTGTTTTTTAAGATAAGAGCTTATGCTTATAAAATTACCTCTTATAAAAGGTTTGTGGGCATCCCACAGGGTTTGAGGGGAAGTGGAAGGGAGTTTGTTCAGCAGAATATATTGTTCAAGGAGGGAAGAAATTTTTTTCACTATAATAGGGTCGCTCAGAATGGACTCGTGGAGGCGCCAGTGGAACTCTCTGGGTACGGGTTGGGGAGCAGCAATTAAGAGAGAGAGTGGGGAGTGATCTGACAAGTGGATGGAACCGATGTCAGCCATACGACATAGGTGGAGATGTGACTTAGAAATAAAGAGGTAGTCGATACGGTGATATGTATTATGGACGAGGGGGAAAAAAGTATAGTCTAATGTATCTGGATGTAGAGAATGCCACGCATCTACCACATGGAGGCTCCAGAGCTCCCTCCTCAGGGATTCTAAGGCTCGCCTAGAAAGAGGGGATTTGTGCGAGGAGGAATCCATATTAGGATTCAAATCCACATTAAAGTCACCTCCTAAGGTAACTATCCCTTCCTGAAAAGAGAAAATTTGTGGGGCTACATTAGTAATCCACTGAGTTTGTTTAGTGTTGGGCAGATATAGGTTAATAAACGTGTAGATCTGGGGGCCAATGTGTCCCTTAACCATGATGAAACGCCCATCTGGATCCTGAACATGAGATGCATACTTATGTACTAGTTGATACAGGGTTGGAGTGCCCTGGATGCCACTGTAGTTCTATTGTTGATTGCAAATATTCTAATCGTGATTTTTTATCGCAAATATTGGCAATTCTCAAATTTGCTAATATATGACGAATTTTCGCCCAAATATTTGCGAAATATCACAAATTTGAATATTGCCCCCGCCACTCATCACTGAGGAGTTCTTCGAAAGACAATTTTGACATATGATGGAGCCGAAATACAGGAGCGTAATCAGGCTGACGGCTGCCAATAACAGAGAGATGGACTTTTGAGGGATAGTCTGGATGCAGGTCCAACTGTTTGGGCAAGACGTCTGCAGGAAGGGGGTCGTGCTGGTGGACCATTCGTCCCGGAGAGGGATGACGCTATGCATGAACGTGCTGAGATACCTAGACCATCAGCTCTATGCCAAAGAAGGGCAGAAGTATTGGCAATGGACCACCATTCACCGGCCAACCCAGAAGGTTCAACAGCAGACGGTGAGGAGCTGTAGTCTGCAAAAGAGCAACATGTCCAGTAGGCCCATTGGACACGTGAGGGTGCTGTGGAGGACCCCTGTGAAGATCCCACCTCGACAAGAACAAATATTGATGCTGCCCATGGGGGCTGGACAACAACTGAATGGACTAGAGGTCCTGATCGAGCCCGCTTACCAAGAAAAAACTCAGACTCGCCCACTGGTAGCTCTATTGTGAAAGATGGATGTGTGCCTCTACGCTGCCTCAATGTTGAAGACTGCATGTTAACAATTCCTGGGAATACCTTGCTGGCCAAAGTTTATGTGTCCGAAGGGGATAACCCTCAACGAAGGAGCTTCACACTACAGCCAGATAGATCAGCTGGGACCTATGCTGTAGAGATCCATCAAAGGGAGACCCCAACGCCGGAGTGGAACGATGATCATGGCCCAGATGGGGGTGGACTGCAACACCCTGACTCCCGGACAACAGAAGTTGCAGGCATTCTCGCGACATGATGAGGACTTCGGGTGTGCTTCCACCATCGAACACGAAATTCTCACCAGTGATTCTGCACCGATCACGGAAAGTTACCAGAAAATCCCACCTAAAATGTACCAGGAGGTGAAGGATATGGTGGCCAGCATTTTGGAAAACCGGGTGATCCAGGAGAGTCAAAGTCCTTGGGGTGCTATGGTAGTCTGAAAGATGGGAGTCTCCGATTCTGCGTGGATTATCGGAAGCTGAATGCCCAGACGGTCCGGGATGCCTACCCCCTTCCGCGGATTAAGGAGTTGTTGTCCGCCCTGAGTCATGCGAAGTTCTTCTCGACTCTTGACCTGGCGAGTAGGTATTGGCGGGTTCGGTGGCCAAGAAGGACAAAGCGAATACGGCCTTTATCCTACCTATGGGGCTCTATGAGTTCAACCATGCTGTTTGGCCTGTAGTGTTGATCGCGAATATTCTAATCGCAAACTTTTATCGAGAATTTGGCGAAAATCTAGAAAATAGTGCTATATATTCGTAATCGCAAATATTCTATTTATTTATTTTTTCATCAGTACTACTTGCTTGTGGGCCAAATGAGAAGGCTGCAATATCTTTGTCAGAGCTTAGCAACATCTCTAGCAACAAATAGGGAAGTTGCCTACACCTTTAATATATAAGAAACTCCCCGGCAGCCATTTTCTGCAGTTTTTTTTCCCGGTTCTGAGAGAAAGAGCAGTGTCATTGCTATGCTCTGTGCTTTGCAGACTCATCTGGATCGTTTTAAATTACATAAGATAGTTAGCTCATGCATATAATACAGATAGTTAGTGGGAGATGGTCAGTGTAGGTTAGATAGTGATATAGTGTAGCTGATAGGTTCCAGTCCAGGGTGTTAGGTAGTGTGATAGGAATTACTGTTCTGTGATAGGGATTAGTGTCTCTGTTAGACACAGAGCTGTGATTTCACAACAATCAGTAATATCAACTTAGACCTGATAAAATGTGAAGTTGCATGTATTGCAAAATTATGCATCATTAGTGCCGATTTGCGCAATCGTGAAAATAATGACTGGAGATTGCGAATTCTAGAATTCCCCAGGAACATTCCAGCGGTTGATGGAGCACTGTCTGAGGGATCTCAACTTTGAGTCGGTATTGATATACCTGGACGACATAGTAGTTTTTGGGGCCTCCTTTGAGGATCACCTCCAGAAGCTGCGACAGGTCCTAGGACGGCTGTGAGACCATGGGCTCAAGGTCAAGCCCAAGAAGTGCCAACTGTTTAGATGGCAGACAGAGTATTTTGGACATTTGGTCACCCAGGAAGGGGTAAAGCCAGCCCCAGCAAGGTAGAGGCCGTCCAGAGGTTGCCCCAGCCGCGTACACTACGAGAGGTGCAGACATTCGCGGGACTGGCCGGCTGCTACAGGAGGCTTATTCCCAAATTTGCTCATTTGGTGGGCCCATTAAACGAGTTATCAAGGGATACTGTGGGGGTCCAAAGAATCGTCCCATCGAGGGGGGAACCCGGCAACAAGAGGTCTTTGAAGCAGTGAAGGAGGAGCTGACCAGTGCCTTGATTCTGGCTTATGCACAGTTCGACACCCCATTCCTGCTGTACACTGACGGAAGTCTACATGGTCTGGGGGCCATGTTATCCCAAGTACAGGATGGATGTGAGAGATCTCTGAGGGAGTCAGAGCACAACCCTGACAACTATAGCTCCTTTAAATTGGAACTACTGGCACTTGTGTGGGCCATGAACAAAAGGTTCATGGAGTAATTGACAGGTGCAGAGGTGACCGTGATGACGGACAACATTTAGAGAATGCCAAGCTCAGTGCGCTTGAGCAGAGGTGGTTGGCTCGCTTTTCTAAGTACCGATACCACATCAAGTTCCAGTGAGGAGAACAGCAACGCCGATGCACTCTCCCGAGTCCCTGTAAGGTTGTCGACTCAGAGTGCCGATGAGGAGCTAGAGAACGCTGAAACTCCTGATCTTGGTCAATTACCCATGTTCCAGGACGTGGCACATTCAAGTTGGGTGGCGTCCGGGATGTCCATGGTGCTGGGAAAGACGCTAACTGATTCCGAAAGAGTCCAGAATGGCTGCCCGGACCTGTGGAAAGTGAAAGAATAGGTCTGGACCAAGATCTGGCCTCTGTCAGAAGAGCGGGCTCGTCTGACTCCAGAGGGCCAAAAGTTATTGAGGCAGTGGGATAAGCTGACTGTTACTCAGGGCCTCCTTTGTCGGACCATATACTTACAGTCAGAGCTGCAGTAGCGGCAATAGATTGTCATCCCCATGTCTTTGGGACCAGAGGCTGCCCGGGAAGCCCATGAGAGGGGCAGTCATTTTAAGAGTGACAAAACGTTCAAGTGGCTCCAACGGCTGGTATACTCTTCAGATTTGGCAGACATGATGGCCGAGGCATGTCTTAAGTGTCGACCCTGCAGGCTGAATAAGAGTACTGAACAGTGGGCTCCGGTCCAGGCCATCCAGACCTCAGCGCCCCTAGAGCTTCTTATGATCGATTATGTACAGATTGGGTACTCTACCTCGGGACACTCGTACTGTCTAGTCATGACAGATAATTTCACAAAGTATGCGGTGGCTGTACCCACCAGAGACCAGACGGCAGAGTCTGCCACTGAAGCGGTCTGCAAACACTTTATACCGGTGTTCGGGTGTCCACAGAGCACTGGCCTACATACAGGGGTCGCAGGGGTTGCACTTGCGACCGGGCCCGGCACCCCAGGGGGCCCGGCCGCATGTGGACCCCCCTGGCCCCTGCAGTAGTGGCAGCTCCGTCTTCTCCCCTGTGTGTATCAGCGCAGCAGGGTCACTATCAGTGCAGTAGTATTGGTACTGAGCACTGTCAGGGGCCCTGCTGCAAAGAGGCAAAATAGGGGCCACTCACAGCTCCCCCCACCAAGTTTACTAACCCCAAGAGAAGGCAGCTCCCCCTCCTCTCTGCATTGTGATGGTCTGTGGGAGGAGGGGGCGGGGACTCCTCCCAGTCCAGCAGTGGCTGCAGGAGAAGATGAGAACGGGCAGCAGAGACTCTGAGCCTTTACCTCAGGTAATTTACTGTGCCTCATGTGTGGTGCTGGAAGCCTGAAGTCCCCTCACTGGTCTCTGCATCCCCCCTACACACAGCAGCAGGGGGGTAAGTTACTGTAGGGGGGCAAGTTAAGTCAGCCCTGAAAGTGCTGCCTATCACCTGTGTTCGAGTGTAATTCTGTGCCCCCTGACCTCACAGAGCCCCCCTGCAACTCTAGTGTCCCCCTGCCCACCAACCATGTCACCTTCTGACATCTCTCCCTGCCCTCTAGTGGTTACATCAGTACGATATCAGACCGATATCAGTTACATAGGATGTAAATGTCTCTTGAGGTTATATCAGTACTGGAGGGTTATAAGAGGAGCAGCTGATATCAGTCACATAGGATGTAATGTCTCTGGAGGTTATATCAGTACTGGAGCATTATCAATGGAGCGGCTAATATCAGTCACATAGGATGTAATGTCTCTGGAGGATAGATCAGTACTGGAGCATTATCAATGGAGCGGCTAATATCAGTCACATAGGATGTAATGTCTCTGGAGGTTTTATCAGTACTGGAGCATTAACAATGGAGAGGCTGATATCAGTCACATAGGATGAAATGTCTCTGGAGGTTATATCAGTACTGGAGAATTATCAATGGAGCGGCTGACATCAGTCACATATGATGTAATGTCTCTGGAGGTTATATCAGTGCTGGCGCGTTATAAGAGGAGCGGCTGATATCAATCACATAATAGGAACCATATATACAGCACTACATACAATATCTAGGAACCATTTACTGTATACTATATACAGGCTCGGACGGGGTGGGGGGGGGGGGCATGGATCAGTTTTGCATCGGGGCCCCATGGATTGTGTGTACGCCACTTCCACAGAGGATACATTTAAACCAGGGGGAATGTTTTCAGGGTAATCTAATGAATGACCTGTACCAGCTTTATGGGATCGAACATTCCCGCACCACCCCGTATGACCCCCAGGGAAACGGGGCGTGTGAGCGGTTCAACCGCACCTTGCTCAAGATGCTGCGGACTCTGGAGGACAGCCAAAAGGTTCAGTGGTCTGAGTACCTACCTGAACTGATGTGGGCCTATAACAACAGGGTACACAGTACCACCGGGTGCTCCCCACATATGCTCATATTTGGGAGAGCCAGACAGGAGATTGAAGATCTCCACATGCCCGATCCGATGGAGCCACCACTAAGAAATACCACTGCATCTGTGCAAGAGCACCACCACCTGCTAAGAGCGATCTACAAGGTTGTGGGGAGCGCCTGGGACAAGTGGTACACCCTAACCCAAGACCAGTGCAGAGGGATGGGTATGCCCTGGTTGATCGAGTGATGGTCAATGCCAAGCGGCCTTCTGGGAAGTTGGATGGGCAGTGAGTGGTGGCCCCATACACGGTGAAGAGGAGGGTAGACCCTACCATCCCAGTCTATGAGGTAGAGCCAATAGGGACTGGGGAACCCTCACGAAACTTGCATCTTAACATGTTGAGGCATTGTAATTTTGGTGAGACAGTGTTGGTGGAGGAGATGCCTCCTCCTGCTCAGAGTACAGAGGAAATCCCCCTAGAGGAGCAGGAGGAGAAATGGTGGGTTGTCCCTGCCCCGATACCCATAGAGGCTCCAGCCATGGCAAGTTTACCACCCAGGGAAAGCCAAGTAAAGCTGATCGTGTCCAGGACCCTAAACTTGTCCAGAGCAAGGAGAATTGCTACCAGGAACGCTGATGAGAGCTGAGGAGTAAAGCCACAGACACTGCAGTACCACATGCTTGTTGGAGAGGCATTTGTTCTGTTCAGAGTCACCAGTGGATGCAGACCAGACCTGGGTCGATAAGATCGTGCACTGACCTAATTACAGTGTTGGCGCCTAGAAACTATGACCAGGCCTGTACCTAGTTAGTTAGTGTCTCTGTTTGTGTCAGGCCACAAGTGTTAATACTGTTCATTGCAAGGACTCCATAACTTAAAGTGACATTTCACATTGAAGACCGGATAAAATTCCCACAAACTCAAGCCAGGCTGGCATTTTGCTCAGATGTAATACTCAGGAACATGCTACAGGACCAGTTATAGGAGGGGGAATACTGTTTATTTGTATTGGATTGTAAGATGTTGTGATGATCCGCAGGCTAGCCCATACCAAACACCCATACAGTGATTCTTGTTCTTTTAGGGTAATAACTAGTGATGAGGGGTGTGCGGTAAGCCTGGTACTGAGATATACACTGCACCATCATAAAGCAGTGTGTTGGGCAGACATCATAAAAAGAGGCTTATTCACTACAGTGTGCCTGGTACTGAGATATACACTGCACCATCAGAGAAATTATTTTTTCTGGGGCAATTAACCTAACTTGTGCCACATCTGTGTGTGCATTCAATCCACAACCGTTATATAGATTTCTCCAGCAGAGAGAGGTTTATATTTTGGCCATAGTTAACTAATTTTGGGCACATCTGTGTATGCGTTTAGGCTGCAACCGTATATACAGTATTCCAGCAGAGAATACATTTTATTTGGGACAAATTTGTATCCAATATTGAACTACATCCGAATACAGTGTGTATATTAAAAATTACATTCTCTTGGGCTAGTGTAGTGTCCAAAATCTGTATTTCTTTGTATCCAGTACCTTATTGTATGTCAATACAGTGTGTATCATAAAAATTACATTATCTAGGGCCTAGTGTAGTGGCCAAAATCTGTATTTTTCTGTATCCAGCACCTTACTGCATGTCAATACAGTGTGTATCATAAAAATTACATTCTCTTGGGCCGAGTGTGATGCTGATGGTTCAAGCAGAGGCCGTGGCCATGGGCGCAATGAAACTGTGCCTGCTGCCAGTGCACCAGAAAAAACTAAAAAATCCACCTTAACCAGCTTCATGTCCAGCTTAGCTGGGCGGTGCAGGGCAACACTGTCCTAGTCTGACCAGTGCGAACAGGTGCTCAGTTGGATTGCAGAAGATAATGCTTCCAGTCGGTTATTCACCACCCTCCCTTCCACTAAGTCAAGTCTCTGTAGCCAAGAATCTGGTCAACAGAATCCTCACTCTGATCCTCCTCCCTCCCACCATGTCATGTCTGGCCGAACAAGTGATCCCACACTCGGATATTCTCTTTTCACCGCCAGTACTTGGTTTGGCTCTCTCGCCAAACAACCTTGAAGAGTTACCTGAGATATTGTGCCCTGATTCCCAACCTCTTGAGCTTCACAGTCTCACAAAGATGACAGTGGTGATCGTCAATCATTTGTTCACGATGTGGATAATGATGAGAAACAATTGTCAATCACTAAGGTAGTGGTTAGGTCAAGTCAGGAGGATGAGCAAAGTGAGGAAGTGGAAAAGGAGATGTTGGATGAGGAGGTCACTGACCCAACATGGGAAGATGAAATGCCGAGCGAGGACAGCATTACATGGGGGGAGGCATCCGCAGCACCGCAACAGTCTGGAAGAGGCAGTGGGGTTGCAAAAGGGAGACGTCAGCCCACACCAAACAGGCCCGCAACCATTACTTCGAGCACCCCTGTGCGTAAATCTACCTTGCCAAGGGGTAGGTGGTCCACAGTATGGCACTTTTTTGGGGAAAGGGCAGACGAGAAAAGAGAGATAGTTTTCAACCTGTGACGTACCAAAATGAGACGGGGCATAACCACTAGCAACCTCACCACCAATGGCATGATCCACCAAATGGCATCCAAGCACCCTAATTAGTGGGCCAAAAGCCTGGGTCCACAATCTGGGTCTGCGGGTCACACCACTGCCTCCTCTACTCCTGTGTTATGCACTGCTGGTCAATCCCCTGTCGAAGACCCAGGCTCGGATGCCCCTCGCCCTGCACTTCGACCTTTGCATGAAGCGTCAGCAACAACATCCACTTCCCTGTCCCAGTGCAGCGTCCAAATGTCGATAACACAGGCATTTGAACGCAAGCGAAAATACCCACCCACAGGCAATAGCATTAAATGCGCAACTTGTAGCGGCCATCCCTCGTTATGCAGTCCCCAGCTGCCACTATTTTTCACGGTGTTCCGTGCCCGCCTTACACCAGCATGTGTCCCAGAACATCGCCCGTGCCCTGACCAACACACTTACTGGGAAGGTCCACCTCACAACGGACACGAGGACAATTGCTGGTGGCAAGGGACGCTACATTTCCCTGACCGCACACTGGGTGAATGTTGTCGAGGCCGGGAGTGAGTCATACCCTGGGATGGCACAGGTGGTACCCACGGGCCCTACGTCCATCAGGGTCTTCGCCAGCAGCTATGTTATTGGCTCCAACCCCCACTTCTCTTCCCCCGCCGCCTCATCCTCCTCCATTTCCACCTCCAACAGCAGTCAGCCATCAGTTGCTAGTTGAAAGCAGTGTAGCACTGCTGTGGGTAAGTGTCAACAGGCCGTGATGATCTTCTTAGGGAACAAACAGCACACGGCAGCAGAGCTATGGCTGCTCGGCAACCTGACACACATTCCATGCCTAGCCCACTGCTTAAGCTTAGTGGTACAGTGGTTAATCAAAACCTACCCCATTTTGCAGGAGCTACTAGTGAAGGTGTGCCGCTTGTGTGCCCATTTCCGAAAGTCGTACACAGCTTCAGCCGGTCTGTCAACGCTGCAGCAACGCTGGCGGCTTCCAGCTTACTGACTGTTGTGCGACGTGAGCAGACAGTGGAACTCTACCTTCTACGTGTTGGTCAGGCTTTGTGAGAAGCATAGGGTAGTTGTGGAATAACAGCTGCAACATGGCCGTCGCCTTTCCAGTCAACTGCCACTATTCACAAGCGAGGAGTGGGCATTGATGTCAGACCTATGTAAGATTTTAAAAAACTTTGATGAATTCACACATATAGTTAGTGGCGATACTGCTATTATCAACGTAACCATCCCACTGCTGTGTCTACTAAAACTATCGCTGTTCACAATTAAGGAGGATGCTTTAAATGTGGCAGATGAGGTAATGGAGGAGGAGATGACACAAGGTGAGAGCCAGTTCGTCTTCTCAGTGCGGATTGGGCCATGAAGAGATAGAGGAGGAGCTGGATACACTTAGCTCTGCTACAGAGCCTAGTATCCATGGAACTTTAATTCCATCTGTTTGGCGTAGATGGGCAGAAGAGGAGGATGAGGATGAGGAGATGGAGAGTCATCCTGAAGTTGACATCGACATCTTGCCAGTTGGTACTCTGGCACACATGGCTGACTTAATGTTAGGATTCAGAAACAGAGGGAAACAAAAACAGAGTGTTAAACACTATAGGTCTCCTGGATACGGAAGCCTTAGGTTAACTTTGGCAGGGCGCCAATAGGATTTGGACAGGATATAAAAAGTATAGAGGGTGAGATGAACGTAAGGCAGGCTGCCAGTGGTTACACCTTCCCTATGGCAAGGTCGGGTGGGTATACGTAACAATAAAACAGAGGCAGAGTACACACAACTAAGGTAGTGTGAGCACCCTGTAAATGACCACTTTTGGAGGCGCCAATCTGTCAAATGAAACACTTACAAAAGTGCGGTATTAGGAAAATTCGAATCATCACTAGTCCAAATAAGAGTAATAAAAGCAGTAATAAAAGCAGGTTTAACTCACTTCACCCAGGAGGGTAATGTAGGATAAGCTCTATACACCTACATTAACACCTCCTGCGCCTGGGTCGCCTCTTGGAATGTCAGAAAGGACGGCAAACACTGATGTCTTCTATAACCTTTCCTTTATTAAATTCGCCAAGGTGTGGGGAGGAATTTAATAAAGGAAAGGTTCTAGAAGACATTAATGTTAGGATGCCTTTCCCGCGACCCTCGCGTTATACGCATTTTAGATAACACAGATTACTGGGTGTTCACCCTTCTCGACCCCCGCTACAAAGAGAACTTATCTCTCATTCCTGTGGTGGAGAGGACGAATTAAAACGGTGCAATACCAGAAGGTACTTGTCGACAGATTGCTCCAAAATTTTACATCTGACAACACGGCCGGCAGAGTCCGTACTTCCTTAGGCAACCGAGGAAGGGAGATAAGGGGAACACACAGCAGTTTTAACAAAGGCAGGGCAACACTTTCCAAGGAATGGGACACTTTCATGACACCCCGCCAGCAATCTCACCCTGAATCGCGGCCTAGTTCTACAAGGAGGGAAACGTTTTGGAAGATGGTGAAGGAATACATTGCAGACCGTGTCAGTGTCCTAAATGATCCATCAGTGCCTTACAACTACTGGGTGTCCGAACTGGATACGTGGCACGAACTTGAGCTCTACGCCTTGGAGGTGCTGGACTGCACTGCCACCAGAGTATTGTCTGAGCGTGTATTTAGTGCTGCTGGTGGCATTATAACAGATATGCATATCCGCTTGTTCACTGACAATGCTGACAGGTTGACTCAGATAAAAATGAACAAGGCCTGGATTGTCCCTGACTTCTACACTCCACCACAGGAAAGCTGAGATCATGAGGAACAAAAACAAAAAACAAAAAACAATTTAAATATAGGTTTTATAATGCACTCAATCCACAAGATTCAGATGCACCCTTTTCACTGCAAAAAAAGAGTATATGTTTGAATCTTGTTTTTTCATCCGCCTCCTCCTCCGCCTCCTCTTCCATACAGAATAATTATGACCTCACTACAATGTTTTGTAGGGTTCGCTTAGCTTCAGGCCCTCACCTCTAATGTATTATAAGGTCTGCTCACCTTTAGGCCATCACTGCAATGTTTTATGGGGTTTGTTCACCTTCAGTCCCTCACCTCCAATGTTTTTTACAGTCTGCTCACCTGTAGGCCATTACTGCAATGTTTAATGGGGTTCGATCACCTTCAGACCCTCACCTCCAATGTTTTATATGGTCTGCTCACCTGTAGGCCATTAATACAATGTTTTATGGGGTTCAATCACCTTCATGCGCTCACCTCCAATGTTTTATATCGCCTGCTCATCTGTAGGCCAATACTGCAAAGTTTTATGGGGTTTGATCACCTTCAGGCCCTCACCTCCAATGTTTTATATGGTCTGCTCACCTTCAGGCCCTCACTTCTCATGTTTTATACAGTGTGCTCACCTGTAGGCCACCACTGCAATGTTTTATGGGGTTCGCTCGGCTTCAGGCCCTCACCTCTAATGTTTTATATGGTCTGCTGACCTGTAGGCCATCACTGCAATGTTTTATGGGGTTCGCTCATCTTCAGGCCCTCACTGCAATTTGTTATAGGGTCCGCTCACCTTCAGGCCCTCAACTATAATGTTTTAGAGGGCAACCAGCAGTCCCTTGCTCCAAATGTTTTTGAGGGTCACCAGCAGGCCATCAATCATAATTTTTCAATGATGTGTATGATACCCTCCTTTATGTGTAATAAAGGGTGTATTGGAGTGCTCGTTCCTTGTAATTTTTAGCAGCCCTTTCAGTTAGTGCATAGGCTTTATGAGTGTAGCAGTGTACCTGAACAATTGTAGCACCATGTGAATGAGGCCCTCCTTTATGTGATATACAGGCTGTATCGGAGTGCCTCTTCCTTGTAATTTTTGCCAACATTTGCACTGTATATACAATTGAATATACAGGAAAGAATGTTTCCTAATAATTTTACCTCTAAAAATTTTTTTTTTTTTTTTTGAGGGGGCGGGATCTTGGGAGTGATCTGGTTCCCAGCAGTGACGTTGGAATCCAAGATGCACCTAGACATGGTCCCCATGCTGTTTCATATCCATTTTGGTGGTGTTTCTATCACTTTCTGACCTTTTCCAATGGACCAGGCACCCTCCCCTCATCCGAGCAGTTGGTGCCTGGTTGTCTCCCATTGACTTCCATTATACTCGGGTGCTTGGCCCAGCGCACGGAGATTGCTATGTGTTCGGGCTGAGTACCCGAACACCCGAACACTTTGGTGCTCGCTCATCACTATTAATAATAGGTAAGGTGTGGCAGTTAAGTTGTTCCCGCGAGTAGGAAAATTACAGCTCTTTCCTCCTGCATCGATCGGAGGGCGCCGTGTTGTGCAACACAAGGGTCTTAGCCTTTGGGCTGGGTGTATGTAAATTTATTGTATGTTCCCAGCAATTGTGGTTGTGTTTATTGCCTCATTTAAGTAAAATTCTGACTTCACTGTATCCTGAGAAGCCCAACCCAGTACACGGCTTACAGGAGTACAGACAGAGAGGTGATAGGAAGTGCATGTCAGAGCTCCTACTCCAAGATACCTTCTCCATTCTCCTGTGAGACCATCACTCCAGTAAGATCTTCAGAATCCAGAACATTACTTCCAGGATACATCAATGTGCCAAGACAGCAGGTGAGGAATTATGGCTCGGACAAGCCTGTATCAGACAGTGGATACCCATATCTACAAGTGCCAGTAAATTACGACGCAAACAGCCAACATACCTCCTCACACGGTGCCAGAAACTGCTCTATATACTGCTGGATGTGCCATAAGGTATATTTTGCACTAAGATAGACTTTTATACTTTAACTTCTGGACGGATTCTTCAAACCACCTTTCCACTTTACCAATCACCGGTGACCAACGGCCTCAGGGATTATACTGTGACACAGCACCTCATCGGAGCCATTATGACTCCGATCCTCAGCTCCGGCTCTTCAGTGGTACACTGCACACTCATTTAACCGCCATTAATAACAGCTACAAGGGCTTTAATGAGTTAAAATAAAATAAAAATACTCACTTTGTGCACTTGAATGTACATGAACACTCGCCTCTCAAACCCTCACTACTAATTGGCTGCAGCAGGACCTCACATGATCATGGTGGGAGCGCAGGTCATACAGCATCCAGTGAGGAGTGAGTGTCCTTGTGCCTTCAAGTGGATGAGGTATTTATTTATTGATTTATTTATTTTAATTTTAATAAGGGATCTGTCCACAATACGGGGCTAGGGAGATCGGGCATAATTCTAAATATATTACTATTATATAAGGACACTAGTGATGAGTGGCAGGGGCAATATTTGAATACGCTATATTTAGCGAATTGGTAGAATATTCGTCCAATATTTGTGAATTCGAGAATTCGCGAATATGGTCTTGATTGCGAAAATCGGCTATGCAATATGCACATAATGCATGTTCAATACAGGCTTGGGTCACTATAGGTACATTTTATAAGCTGCTAGAAGTTTCATGAGACTGGAGAAAATGGTTGGCACAACAGAACATTACAATAGCTTTATATGCAGATAGAATGATCGGATACATTCGCGATTGAGAAATCGGTACTAATGATGTGAATATTTTTGTGCGATACGTGCAACTTCACATTTTAACAGGTCTTTAACAGGTCTAACTACATATTAGTAGTATTGTTGTTAACTTGTGACATCACAGCACTATGCATGTAGCATGTATGTATGGACAGCAGAACCTATCACACTACCTAACACCCTGCACTGGAACCTATCAGCTACACTGTATCACTATCTAACCTACACTGACTATCTCCCACTAACTAGCTATATTATTTATAGAAGCTAACTAACTACCTTTCTAATGTAATCTGACACCACAAAGCACAGAGCACAACAATGACCCTGTTGTCTCTCTCATAACTGTAAAAAATTGAAACAGAAAATGGCTGCTGGGGAGGTTCTTATATAGTGAGTGGCAGCAACTTTCCTATTGGTTGCTAGGGATTTTGCTAAGCTCAGACAAAGAGATTGCAGCTTCTCATTGGCCCACAAGCAAGAAGCAGGGAGGGATCATGGGTTCAGAGGAAAAAAAATCCAGAATATTCGAAAATTAAATATATATATATATATATATATATATATATATCACTATATTCTAAATATTCGCAGATTCTCGAAGTGGCGATATTCGCGATTTGAATATTCGTGCCCATCACTAAATGACACTAAGAGATACATTATTTATACTGAAAGGGCACTATGGGGCAATTATTCATTCTGTGGGACACCAAGAAACCTTTTTCAATACTGGGGGCACCATGGGGGCCATGAGATGTCCAGAGGGCACTGTTGGGGGAGGGGCAAATCATATACTTTGGGCACTGCATTATACAGTGTGATATACACCATGTTTTACACAGACCTTTCATACATGATATCTGTTTCCTCTAGATGCCACAATCTCGGTGCAATGAGAGATGTCTCCCCGGGTCCAGGAAAGCTTCTAATGGAGGATATCACTCCTGCTGTTATGACTGTGTCCCCTGTTCTGAGGGAGAAATGTCCAATATAACCGGTGAGAAGAAACAAGCCACTGACCATTTCCTCTCATGTCGTTCTGATGCCAACACTTAGCCTTGTTTCAAGATCTCACACTTTTACAGGAAGCCTTCAGTTAGTCCCTCTTATCTCCACATAATCCCAATTTATGTTACCTAAATACTATTATTTCCTCCCAAACTATCATCTGAACAGGTAGCCTTATGTGCTTCGAGCTTAGCACATGGAGTCGTTCAGAAACACAGGACCGAACTTATTGAAGGGAGTTTTATATGACATACTATAATATGTACTGTAGAATCCATACCACTTGCACTTTTCCAATTTTTTTCATGTTATACCCACAGGCCTAAAAGTATTTTATTGGGATTTTATGTGATTGATCAACACAAAATACAAGTTTGTGTGAAGTAAATATGTAATGACACAAGGTTTTCTAAATTTTCTAAGAAATGAAAATCTGGAAAGTGTAGCTTGAATTTGTATCCAGCCCCCTCGAGTCAATATTTTGTAGGACCACCTTTTGATGCAATTACTGCTGCGGATCTTTTGGGGTATGTCTCTACCTACTTTTTGCCCATTCTTCTTTGAAAAATAGCTCACGCTTGCGTAGATTGGATGGAGAGTGTCCGTGAACAGCTATTTTCAAGTCTTGCCACAGATTCTAAATGGGATTTAAGTCTGGACTGTGACTGGGCCGTTCTAACACATGAATGTGCTTTGATCTGAACCCTTCCATTGTAGCTCTGGCTGGATGTTTAGGGTGTTTGTCCTACTGGAAGGGGAACCTCTGCCTCAGTCTCAAATATTTTGCAGCCTCTTCCAGGTTTTCCTCCAGGATAACCCTGCATTTAGCTCCATCCATTCCCATCAACTCTTACCAGCTTCCCTGTTCCTGCTGAAGAAAAGTCTCCCCACAGAAGGATGTTGCCACCACCATGGTTAACGGTGGGGGTGGCATGTTCAGGGTGATTTTTCAGTGTTAGTTTTCCAATGCACATAGCGTTTTGCTTTTAGGCCATAAAGTTCAACTGTGGTCTTATGTGACCAGAGCACCTTCTTCCACATATTTGCTGTGTCCCCCTACATGGCTTGTGGCAAACTGAAATATCGGCTTCTTATGGCTTGTTTTCAGATTGGCTTTGTTCTTGCCCCTCCTCCATAGGCCAGATTTGTGCAACACACGACTAATAGATGCCCTGTGGACAGATTCTCCCTCCTGAGTTGTTGATCGCTGCAGCTTTTCCAGAGTGACCATAGGCCTCTTCGCTGCTTCTCTAATTAGTGCTCTCCTTGCCTGGGCTGTCAGTTTAGGTCTTGGTAGGTTTGCAGTTGTGCCTTACTCCTTCCATTTTTGGATAATGGATTAAACAGTGCTCCATGTGATGTTCAGAGGTTGGAATTTTTTTTTATACCCTAACCCTGCTTTACACTTATCCACAACTTTATCTCTGACCTGTCTGGTGTGTTCCTTGGTTTTCCTGATGCTGTTTGATCACTAATGTTCACTGACAAATCTCTGAGGCCTTCACCGAACAGCTGTAGTTACACTGAGAAGACATTACACACAGGTGGACTCTATTTACTAAAGACTTCTAAAGAAGGCAATTGGTCACACAAATTAAAGACTCCAGACTTAAGTTGCTGCTGATAGAGCTTTGGTCTTTTCAGTGCAACAACTTTCAAGTGCAACTCTTTAAGCGTATATACGAAATTATACCAGAATCTAATATTATGGATATGAAATCCACTTTGTAATCACTGCCTATTGACCATCCCCCAATTCTCTTATCCCCTGGTATGTCTGCATTAAACCTATCTTCTGCACCCAACGTTTTCAGAGTCTGATATTGTCCAAACCTCTTATCTTTTCTTCTCATCCCCTGGTATGTCTGCATGGAACCCTAATGTCTCTTTTCCTGCTGGATTTATGGAGTATTTGTTTGCATTGACTATTTCACCCCTGCATCTGGTCCTCCCTTGATTAGGCCATATGTAGTCCCCTCCCCTCTTGGTCACACCTGATTGAACACAGAGTGGTATAAATCTAAGTCACTTGGTCTTTCCGATCTTGGTCTTTTCAATGCAACATCTTTCAAGTGCAACTCTTTAAGCGCACATACCAAATTATATCAGAATGTATCCAGAAGGGGACCAAAGGTAATTACATAAATAGTTAATGCAAACAATGTTTCAATCTTTCATCTTACTCTTCCAACTTTTCCAAAACCTCCTGAAATTTCCCCCACATCCATTCACCGAGCAAGGAACTCTTCATCTCTACCTCCAACTTACCTTCTCATCTGACGCCTGCACAAACCTGTTTGGCAACGAAAAACTCTTCCTTCCCAAACACACACAGATACCTCCTGCCCTCTCTTATTCCCACACTTTCTCTGCTTCTCCTTATTGCTGGTGATATCTCTCCAAATACAACCCCCCTCAGCAAATCCCCACTATCACCTATACCTCCCACTACAAATCTCCTTCTACAAACCCCTTAAACCCAATAATCATTTCTCTGACTCCTGCTTCTTTGGTTCCTCTTGCAGGAGCATTATGGAACTCTCGCTCTGTCTGTAACAAACTATTCTACATTCATGACCTCTTCATCTCTCGAAGACTTTCCTTTCTGGGTGTCACAGAAACATGGCTGACACCCTCTGTCACCTCTTCCCTTGCTGCACTCTCTTATAGTGGATTTCATTTCACTCACACACCCTGCCCTGGCTGCAAACATGGTGGCGAAGTTGGTCTTCTCCTATCAGACACCTGCTCTTACAGCACATCTCCACTTCCACCCCCTATTACACTCACTTCATTGGAAGTACACTCTGTTTGCATCTACTGTCTCTCCAACCTCCAAATAGCTGTTTTTCCCGCCCCCCAGGCCCAGCCACCATCTTTCTGGACCACTTTCACACATGGCTTCTACACTTTCTTTCTGCTGATATCCCCACTATCATCATGGGTGACTTCAACATCCCCATTGACACCCGCCACTCAGCCGCCTCAAAACTCCTATCACTCTCTTCCTCCTTCGGCCTCTCACAGTGGTCTCCCGCTCCCACACACAGAGGTGGTCCCACTCTGGATCTGATCTTTACCCACCTCTGCTCCCTATCTAACCTTTCTAATTCTTCTCTCCCCCTATCCGACCACAACCTTCTCACCTGCTCTTCACTGGTCTCTTCCACTGCCCCCCAGTCCACACACTAGCACACCCCCGCAGGAACCTTAAACATCTCAACTTTCACTTGCTTTCTGACTCTCTTCTGACACTCTCTACCATTTGTTCCCTCCAAGACCCAGCTACTGCCACCACCCTGTATAACACCACAATGATTACAGCTCTGGACATTGTTTCCCCATCACACACAACAAAACTCGAAAAATCAACATAGAACGCTCGCACACCAACCTGACCAAAAAACTCTGACAAGCTTCCAGGGCTGCTGAGCGATAATGAAAGAAATCCCATTCTATGGATCACTTCACCACATACAAGTAATCCCTTCTCATTTTTAAATCCTTGCTGATGCAAAACAGGCCTACTTCTCATCTTTCATATCTGCCCTGTCCCACAACCCTAAACAACTTTTTAACACTTTTAACTTACTTCTCCATTCCCCAGCGCCTCCACCCTCTCCTCTAATCTCAGCTGAGGACTTCGCCTTATACTTTAAACAAAAGATCATCAAAATCAGAGAAAGCTTCAGAGCACAGTCCCCACAGACCCTCTACATAACTGCTCAGTCCTCTTCTCCTAAAACCTGCTTCTCCACCATTACATAAAAAAAACTCTCCACTCTACTCTCCAGATCGCATCTCACCAGCTGTGCACTTGACCCAATCCCATTCCATCTCATCCCTAACCTCACCACAGTGTTTATCCCAGCCATAACTCATGTCTTCAACCTATTTCTAACCACTGGAGTCTTCCCCTCTTGTTTTAAACACGCTATCATTACACCCATCCTCAAAAAGACTTCACTTGACCCATCTTCTTTGTCCATTCATCGCCCCCCCCCATATCACTTCTTCCACATGCCTCAAAGCTACTTGAGAAACGTGTACATTCTGAACTGTCCTCTCACCACTCCTGAGACTGCCCTTACTAGAGTTGAGTGAACACCTGGAAGTTTGGGTTTGCCAGGTTTAGCCAAACTTAATATAACAGTTTGGGTTTAGGATCCGAACTTGACCCCGAACCCCATTGAAGTCAATGCGGACCCGAACTTTGAGGCACTAAAATGGCTCTCAAAAAGACCAGGAAAGGGCTAGAGGGCTGCAAAATGCAAGTGCCCTGCAAACAAATGTGGATAGGGAAATGATGTAAAATAAAATAAAATAAATAAAAATTACAAATTTTAATCCTGAACTAAGAGCAGGAGGTCCATATGGCTTAGGAGGTTGAGGAGGCGGTGAACGTGGCATTGTAGGTGGACGTGGGGGTGTAGGTGAAAGCGGCGGTTGAGGAGTTGGAGGCAGGCAACACATTTTTTTATTTATTTATTTAATTTGGGTACACCACAAAACATTGTGGAATATATAAAATAACACAAAGAGCAAGTGCGCTGGAGTATAAAAATGGCTGTGTGAAGTCGGTATACTTTTCTATTCTGCACAAGGTACAGACTTGTACGATCCATGCCTAGTTCATTTTAATGAACGTGAGCTTGTCCACATTGGCTGTGGACAGGCGGCTGCGCTTGTCTTTGATAACACCCCCTGCTGTGCTAAACACACATTTAGACAATATACTGGCTGCAGGGCAGGCCAGCACCTCCAAGGCATAAGGGGCAAGCTCTGGCCATGTGCCCAATTTGGAGACCCAGAAGTTGAATGGGGAAGACCCATCAGTCAGTACGTGGAGGCGTGTGCACAGATACTGCTCCACCATGTTGCTGAAATGCTGCCTCCTGCTAAGACGTTGCATATCAGCTGGTGGTGCTGGTTGTTGTGGTGTGGTGACAAAGCTTTTCCACATCTCGGCCAGGCTAACCCTGCCTTCTGAGGTGCTGGCGGCACCCTGGCTGCGTTGGCGGCCTCTTCCTCCTCCTCCTCTGCCTTTGCCTTATCCTTCCACTGAGCCCCCGGAGTCAGTTGGGAATGCCATCAGCAGCGCGTCTACCAGCGTGCGCTTGTAGTCGCGCATGTTCCACTCACGCTCCAGTTAAGGGAATTAAGGATGGTACGTTGTTCTTGTAGCGGGGATCCAGCAGGGTGGCCACTCAGTAATCAACATAAGTTAGAATGTGATAGAATGTAGCTGGGCACACTCAGGAGAGCCGGGCCATAAAGAAGTAAAAATAAATTTTATTGTACTCAATAAACATCAATTAAAATTAACAACACCAATAAAATAGTAAAATATATTAGGCTACAGTAACCAAAAGAATGACAATGAATAGTGTAGACAATCGTAGTTGGCAGATAGCGATCACCAAAAGTTAGACTTGTATTTTCCCAATATAACATGCATGGATAAGTTTGCTAGTTTTGGTCACTAGCTATATTGTACTGCTGCCTAGATGTAATAGGGTATAGTTGCTACTAAAGAATCGCAAACTGATTGGATGGGGTTGCGTTGGTATATGGGATGTGGTTGCGTTATATAGAATGTTCCACTAAATAGTTTAATTCCTTCAGCAGATTTGTAATGTTCAAAATCTCTTAACACTGATGGATAGTTCAGTTCTTTCAATAAATATAAATGCTGGCAAAACTGTGGATAAATTCTATCAGATAGGATCGTTTACAGTCCATTTCAAATCTGGAGCGGCGTCCCACTCCTCTTTAGTATGTGTCGGCGTCCCGACACTAGTACTGTAACATAGGATTACTGTGTACTCTTAAACAGGGTAGATCTTACCCGATCACAGGGTAACTGTACTCCCTTCGTTGTGGTATTCCTTCCACCCCGATCTCAGGAGTCTCCCTCTGTAATGGCAGGTAAGCGGCGTCTCTTTCGGGTAGCACGTGTGGCTCCTCTGTTGTCAGCGTCTCTTCTCTGTATCCCCGCGTGATATCTGCATGATTTCTTACAGGATGGAGAAAGTGTACCCTTTTTAAATCAACTTTATAGTGAGTTTCGATATCCAGTCTCTGTTTTAGCAAGGAAATTACACCATACGTGTTTCGGGGTTTGTATTTCACCCCTTCCTCAGTGGCGGGGGTAACATAAGTTAGAATGTGGGTAACTCGGCTGTCGTTGCGCAGGCACTGCAGCATGTAGTCGCTCATGTGTGCCAGGCTGCCCAGAGGCAAGGACAAGCTGTCCTCTGTGGGAAGTGTATCGCCTGTGTCCTCTGTATCCCCCCAGCCAGGCAGAAGTGATGCCCATGAGCTGCTTTGGGAACCACACTGCTGTGAACACAATTCCTCCTCATCATCATCATCATCCAGAACTATACCCTGGCTGGACAATTGTGTACCTGGCATATGTTGGTGCAGGAACCCACCCCCCAAGCCACCTGCAAATGACTGGCCTGATAACCATTGAAATGATCCCTCTTCCTGCTCCTTTTCCTCCTGTGCCACATCCTCTTCCATCATCGCCCGAAGCATTTTTTCAAAGAGACATAGAAGTGGGATAGTAACGCTGAGAACGGCGTTATGGGCACTGGCCTTGTTGGTGAACACAGGTCTCGCATGGTGGCCCACTCGGTGGCGGTGAAGTGTTGCTGTTCCGCTGAGCGATTGAGCCGTGGGTGCTGCAGCTGAAACTCCACTATCGCCTGCTGCTGCTCGCGCAGTCTCTCCAACATGTGCAAGGTGGAGTTCCACCTTGTGGGCATGTCGCATATGAGGTGGTGAGTGCGAGGGCCAAAGTTACGCTACAGGGCAGACAGGCGAGCAGCAGCAGGGTGAGAACTCAGAAAGTGCGCACCGATGGCCCGCACTTTATGCAGCAGCTCTGACATATCAGGGTAGTTTTTCAGGAATCTCTGCACCACCAAATTCAGCACATGCGCCAGGCAAGGGATGTGCATCAAACCAGCTAGGCCCAGAGCTGCTACGAGATTTCGCCCATTATCGCACACCACCAGGCCGGGCTTGAGGCTCACTGGCAGCAACCACTCATTGGTCTGTGGTTCCAGGCCCATCCAAAGCTCCTGCATGGTGTGGGGTTTTTCCCCCAAACAGATGAGTTTAAAAACTGTCTGCTGTCATTTTCCCTTGGCTGGGCTGAAGTTGGTGGTGAAGGTGTTATGCTGAGAGGATAAGGAGGTGTTAGAGGAGGAAGCGGAGAATGATTAGGAGGCAAAAAGAGGCAAAAAGGAATGCACTGCAATCCTCGGGGGTGGAAGGACATGCGTCAAACAGCTATCCGCCTCAGGCCCAGCCGCCACTTAACCAGTGTGCTGTTAGGGAGATATAACGGCCCTAGCTGTGCTTACTGGTCCACTTATTGGTGGTTATGAGTACGTTGCCACAGATGGCGATGCGCAGTGCACACCTTATTTTGTCTGTCACTTGATTGTGCAGTTAAGGGATGGTTCACCTGGAAAAGTAGTGGTGGCTGGGTACGACATACTGTGGGACAGCCACCGCCATAAGGTTTTTAAAACTCTCCGTCTCTCCCAGACAGAATGACAGCATTTCAAAGGCCAGAAATTTTTGCTGGCATTCAGGGCCAGGGATCGCAGGTGGGTAGGGAGGTACTTCATCTTTTTATCCAGTGTTTGGGGGATGGACAACTAAATGCTTCTATGGGACACTGTGGTGGTGCTTGTTGAAGGTGACGGATCCGGTGGCGGATGTCACATCCTCCGTTTGCGGGGTGGCTGGTGCCACTGTCACTCCAGAGGTGGAGGAATAGGCTGAGATTGCAGCAGAAGAAGGAGCAGGAGGAGCCAGAGACTTTTCTTGGTTTTGGAGGTGTTTACTCCACTGCAGCTCGTGTCTTGCACTTAGATGCCTGGTCATGCAGGTTGTGCTCAGGTTTAGAACGTTTATTCCTCGCTTTAGGCTCTTATTACACAGGGTGCAAACCACTCGTGTCTTGTCTGCACATTGTGTGAAGAACTGCCACGCCGGGGAACTCCTTGGAACTGTTTTTGTTGGACTCCTGCACCCTGCTCCCTCTTTTGCTGTGCTGGTGTCTCTGTGTGACCACCACCTCTTCCTCCAAACTGCACAGGTCACAAGCATGACCTTCATCTCATGTCGGGTCTAGAACCTCATCATCCTCCGCTTCATCTTCTACCAAGTCTCCTGCACCCCTGCCCTCCTTGTCGGTTTGCACACTGCAGAAATCCCCAGCAGTTGGCACCTGTGTTTCGTCATCATAATTGACGTGCTGCGGTGGTCTTCCCATGTCCTCATTCTCAAACATAAGTGGTTGGGCATCGGTGCACTCAATCTCTTCCACTTCTGGAGCAGGGCTAGGTGGATAGGCCGGGGAATCCCTGCCAGGAGAGTCATCAAAAAGCATGAGAGTGTGCTGCATGACTTGGTGCTCAGACTGCTTGGCTGATTTGCAAGGTGGTGAGGTGAAAGAATGATGGGCACGGGCTGGAGGTGCCAACTCTGAGCTTTCAGCAGTGGACCGGGTGGGAGACTAGCGCCTGTACATGCTCTGGCCTCACCGTTCGCAGAGTGGCATTCGGGCCTAATAAATTACGTGGAAGACTCTGTCATCTACGCGCACCTGAGGAAGGTGTTTTAGTTGGGCGTTTAGTTGGCACAGATCCACCACATCCTCTCCCTACAACAGGAGCCCCACCAACACCAGCAGTACCACGACCATGACCACGTCCCGTATTTTACGCTCTCCTCATTTTTTTTCGGTAACCCAACGAAGGAACCAACAGATTTAATAAAACTTGTTCCCTGTTAGGTATGCCGTGCCCGTCATAAACAGAAAAGATTGGTTTAGGTCACACCTCTATGTGACATATGAATTTATTACACTGCCTAAAATGCCCTGGCAGTGTAAAAAGATAAAAGATATTTCTAGGTCACACCACAATATGAGAAACAAATTTATTACACTGTGTGGCCAGCCCAATAGGCCCTGGCAACGTGTTAAAGATAAAAGATTGGTCACAAGTTATTTTGAAAGATATGAGGGGCACAGATCCCCCAACAATCGGTAGTACGCCACCTAATTCACTGAATATATTTCCAAGTCAGGTATGCATTGCAGCAGGAACACCAACGCAGGCCTCAGGGGTACTTTATGGGCCAAAATTATGTTTTTTCATTCAACCACAATGTCCTAGAGGAAAAAAAGTAATTTTTTTCAAACCCAGTGAGACAGATGAATAAACAGATTATTGTTCATTGTCAGATTTCCTGTGCAGGCAGAGGATGGAAGTTATTTAAACAAAAATATGATTTCGTCATCCACCAATGAAACTGAAGGATGCAAGTAAAATTCTTTCACTAGCAGTAGTACAGAGCAGGCCACAAATTTACTGTGTGCCAAAAATTATGTGTTTTTTCCACCCACAATGTCTCAGTGGACTTTACTGATTTCATAAGGTAATATATAGGGAAAAAAAGAGGATTTTTTCTACCCCAGTGAAACAGATGGATTTACTGATTATTTTTCACTATCAGATTTGCTAAGCAGGCAGAAAAGGCACGCAATGGTAAAAAAATATATATATTTTTTTTCACCCACAGTGAAACAGATGGATTTACTGATTATATTTTTCACAATACCAAATGTAGTGGACAGAGCAAATTTACTTTTTCGTACAAAAAAAGGAGCCCAGAATCTTAGAGAATTAATGACAAGGATATATGCAGCACATGGTTACTTTACAGAACAAAATGTGAAAATGTCACCCCCCTAGGTCCCTAAAATCACAAATGTAGTAACAGTATTATTTTTCCTTTCCCCTGGCAGATACACAGTGCAGGTGCACTTAAAAAATGGCTAAATCTTGCCAAATGAAGTAAAAAGACAAAATTCTATTACTGTCCCTGGCACATATGCAGCTGAAAGTGCACGTCACTTGCACAAAATGGCCGTCGACACCAACCACTCACAGAAATATTAAAATCTTTGTCACTGGCCTCACAAAAAAAATCTGCCATTGCACCCACAAGAATAAAAAAGGTTGTAGATCGCTGATTGAACACAATTCTGGTATCAGATATTATTCCGAAAAGCTTAGTCCCTACACTAACAACAGCTTATATAGAGGCTGGGTCACATGCTGCACTTTACAGCCATGTCTTACCAAAGTCACCCTTGACCTACTAACAGCCAAAACCAAAAAAAACATTACTCTGTCCTCCTTCTCCTTGACCTGTCCTCTGCCTTTTGCACTGTCGACCACTCCTTACTGTTACAAACTTTCTCATCTCTTGGCATCACTGTCCTGGTCCTCTCCTGGATCACATCGTACCTCACAGACCGGACATTTAGCGTCTCCCACTCTCACACCATCTCCTTGTATAATTTCCTCTCTGTTGGTGTCCCGTAAGGCTCTGTCCTAGGACCCCGGCTCTTCTCTATCTACACTTTCAGCCTGGGACAGATCACAGAGTCCCATGGCTTTCAGTATTACTTTTATGCTGACGACACACAAATCTACCTCTCTGGTCCAGATATCACCACCTTACTATCCACAATACCACAATGCCTATCTTCCATATCCTCCTTCATCTCCTCCCACTTTCTAAAACTTAACATGGAAAAAAAAGAATTCATCATATTTACCCCATCTTGTTCAAACCCCCAAACCTATCTATCATGATCAATGGCTTCACACTCGCCTCGGTCAATCAAGTCCGCTGCCCTCTCCTTCTGACCACACATCCAAGCCCTTTCCACCACCTGCAGCCTCCACCTCAAAAACATCTCCAGCATCCGTGCTTTCTTCAACTTTGAGTCTGCGAAAATGTTTGTACATGCCCTCATCATCTCCCACCTAGACTACTGCAACATCCTATAACACAAGAGAGTGAATCTGGATCGCACATCATTAGCACTATGCTTTTGATATAACGACTGTCCTTCAGCATAATTACATGGCATCTCAGCCCAATTTGTAATACATTATATGCTGTGCATAAATGAGGCATTAGTATACAGTTTGATCAAAGAGCATAGGTCCACTCACCGCGACAAGGTTGCCTCTACAAGTGGGGACCTACTCTACTCTACTCTAGATGGAAGGCCTCCTCTGTGGCCTTTCATCTAGCACTCTTACACCCATCCAATCTATGCTCAACTCTGCTGCCCGACTAATCCATCTCTAACCCTGTTACTCCTCTGACTCTCCCCTCTGCCAATCCCTTCACTGGCTGCCCATTGCCCAGCGAATTCAGTTTAAAATACTAACAAATATATACAAGGCTGTCTACAACCTGTCCCCTCTCTACATCCCTGAGCTACTTTCCCGATACAGCCACACCCGTAATCTCCGATCCTCACAAGAACTCCTTCTCTGCTTTACTCTTATCACCTCTTCCCACAATCGCCTCCAAAATTTCTCCCATGCATCCCCCATACTTTGGAACTCGCTACCCCAACATCTCAGACTTTCATTTACTCTCATGGCCTCTATACCGCCATGACCAGCTTTACCCTCCCCAACTGTGCTTCTCCCATACCATGTAGATTGTAAGCTTTGCGGGCAGGGCCGTCACTCCTTCTGTACCAGATTGTAACTTGTATTGTTCATGCTAAGTGCAATTATCTGTATTATGTATGTATACCTCTTTTCATGTGTACAGCACTATGGAATGAATGACGCTTTAATAATTAATAATCATAATAATAATAATGGAGATAATGCTGCTCCTGCCCCCCACCCTCCATCGCCCATGTCAGTGGAGTGTGAGCGCAGAGGGCACCCCAGGTCAGACCTTTGTGAGGATGGGCGATGTTGGACATAGGCAGCGGCCAACTGACTACATAGGATGTCTCAATAGTAGCTGAGTTTATCCTCCCGCTCAGCGGGTAGTAGTGAGGGTCTAATATGGGGGAGAGCTAGTAGTCGCTGAATGGTGATAATACAGCTGTCATCTATGCAAGGAACTCAGCATACATCTGGTCATTTGCACAGGGGACTAGGAGAGACTCCCTGCTTCCATCTCCACTGCATACTGTCACAGTGTGACAGGGTTATCTGCCTTGTCGTCCTCATTACCCTCTAATGCCTCCTGCTGCTCTCCTGTCACTTGTTCAGAAAAAACACCTATTTCTGTATAAATTGCTTGTGCGTGAATGTTCTCCTCCACCTCCAGAATTTCAGCCCCCACAGGGCTTAGGTGGCCATGAGATGTAGGTGCCACGTCTCATGTCTCCTGGTGAACCAGATTTATTAGCGTCTGCTCAGGACATAAAGGAATGAAATTACATAATTCATCCTTTAGTCCTGGCGACTAACAAATAAAGTGGCCTCCTCAAAGTGCCTGAACAAACAAAGGTTCACTCATGAGCTGCCACTGACTAATGTTAAAGTTACAAAGGGGGGTTCTCCTGTCCACCTGTATCATCAAGAAATCCCTTGTATACCCCTACACTATCTCTAAGCTATCCCTGCTCTCTCCCTATAGTGTGAATAAAGTCTCCCTATATATCCCTACACTATCTCTAAGCTATCCCTGCTCTCTCCCTATAGTGTGAATAAAGTCTCCCTATATATCTCTACACTATCTCTTAGCTGTCCCTGAACTGCTTAATGGTAATTTTTTGTAAACAAAGTCTTTCCTAAGTGCCCAGGCAGGGGTCTTTTTATAGGGCGGTTGACATCACAGGGGCTGGCTAACTGGCTGGCTGCATTGTATTATAAGTGATCTCTCTTTCCTGGGATACTTACTTCCTTGTTCTAACATGTGCAGCAGCCATTTTAGAAAAAAATTGTGATTCATTACCACAAAGCATAAGGAAAGTCAACTGCATGAAGAATTGAACTTTTCCTGAAATTCAGATTGAAATCCACTTTGTCAACTTTTGCTCAACTCTAGAAAGGGCCAGTAAAATAAAATAAAGAGATTTACTTTTTGGGAAAAGAAAAAAACTAAGAGAAAACAATAGGTGTGTATTTTCTTTTAAGTACAGTCCTGCAGTGGACCTTATACACAGAACTATATTGAAAAACTGGCACATATTGAAGAATGCATGGTGGAGCTCTAGAGAAATGCATTGCTTAAAAACCCTTGATTGTGTTCAGGAGGAATCTTACCATTAGAAAATAATTACCGTACTTCAGTATTAACCCCTTCTACCCCAGGCCAGTGCCAGTTTCCCCCTCCTGCCCAGACATATTTTGCCAATCTATGTGTCACTTTATGTGGTAATAACTTTGGAATGGTTTTACTTATCAACCGATTCTGAGATTGTTTTCTGGTGATGTACTTCATAAAAGCTGTAAATTTGAGTCAATTTTTTTTCCTTTGTTTATAATAAAACTTATAAATTTACAGAAAATGTAGAAAAAGTCACAATTAAATTTATCAGCTTTTAAGACAAATAGTAATACCTGATAAAATAGTTATCAATCAACATTCACCATATAGCACGTTAGAAGACTTCAAATTTTAGAAGCAAAATTTCAAGTAAATTTCCCCAAAACACATTTTTTAAGTACCGAGTTATAGAGTGATTTTGAGGGTCTTACATAATAGAAACCACCCATAAATGACCCCATTTTAGAAACTAAACTCCTCACATTATTTAAAATTGATGTTACAAACCTTGTTAACCCTTGAGGTGTTCCACAAGAATTCAAGGAAAATGGGGGTAAAATTTTAAAATTTCTATTTTTTTTGCAGATTTATTAGGTTAATATTTTTTTTTCTTGCAACACAGAAAGGGTTTACAGCAAAATAAACCTTAATATGTATTACTCTGATTCAGCAGTTTATAGAAACACTCCATATAGGGTCATAATCTGCTGTTGGGGCACATTCCAGTGATCAGAAGGGAAGAAGCGCCATATTTTGGTTTTTGGAGGGCAGATTTTGTTGAAATGGTTTTTGGGCGCAATGTTGTATTTAAAGAGATCCTGAGGGACCCCAACAGTGGAATCCTCAAAAAGTAACCCCATTTTGGAAACTGCAAAAAAAGCGGGCCAGTCAGCATATCCCAATGTGCAGGTGCACGCTGCCATGGCTAGAAACACAAAGAAAAAATGACAATGCAGCAAACACTAATAAAGTACAATAATGCCATAATTATAGAAAACATTCTGGTGCTAATGCTACGCTTATTTTGCAAATTTGAGATTCTTGGCAAATACATTTTGTACAAAATCATTTGGGCCCGTCTGCCAAACATCAAGGCGATCTCTATAAGACGGGAACCTAACACTAAATACCACTCATAATGTGCCTTATTGGCCACCATAAAATTCAGGGAGTGCTGGTTTCACATGCATGTTGGGTTCACTCTGCTTTTTACCATTTTTGGTGCCATAATGGCCTCCATTAAATCCAGGGATGCAGGTACCAACATGCATGCTGAGCCCACTCAATACTTCTCCTGGTGCCAAATGGCTTCCAATAAATACAATGAGAGCAGGATACAGCTTTATACTTACTCTGATTAAAATCAGCCTATGGGGCAGGCAGGCTATTCAGCGGTGCAAGACCAACTAGAGTCAGCCACACCGCCTAGTATAACTGCAAAAAAGGGGGTCAGTCAGCACACCCCAATGTGCAGGAGCACGCTGCCATGGCTAGAAAAACAAAGAAAAAAAGACAATGCAACAGCACTCTGCAAACACAAATAGACTATAATAATACCATAATTATAGAAAATATTCTGGTGCTAATGCTACACTTTGTACAAAATTATTTGGGCCCATCTGTCACACGTCAAGGCGATCTCTGTGAGACGGAAGGACCCAACATGCATGTGGAATCTGTACTCCCTGAATTTTATAGTGGCCATTATGGTACATAACAGGTAGTATTTAGTGTTAGGTTCCCGTCTTACCGTCTCATAGAGATCGCCTTGATGATTGGCAGACAGGCCCAAATAATTGTGTACAAAATGTATTTGCCAAGAATCTCAAATTAGCAAAAAAGTGTAGCATTATCACCAGAATGTTTTCTATAATTATGGCATTATTGCACTTTATTTGTGTTTACAGAGTGCCGTTGCATTGTCTTTTTTTCCCATTTTGGAGACTACACCCCTGAAGGAATTTAGCAAGGGGTGTACTGAGCACTTTGACCCCACAAGTGTCTTATGGAATTTAGAAACGCTTCAGGTTTGAAAATGAAAACATTAATTTCTTCCAATAAAATGTTGCTTTAGCCCCAAATTTTTCATTTTAAAAAGGGGTAACAGGAGAAAAAGCACCCCTTATTTTTGTTATTCATTTTCTCCTAAATACAGTAACACACCATATGCAGTAATAAACTGCTATAAGGGTACACCATAGGACTCAGAAGGGAAGGTGCTCCATATGGCTTTTGCAGTGCAGATTTTGATAGATTGGTTTATAGGCACCATGTTGGTATTGCACAGTCTCTGGGGTACCAGTATAGGTATTTTCTGACAACCATACAACTTATTTTTTGCAGGATAAGTTGCTATCATAATTGGTCCTGTTTTGGGGCAGATACAACTTTTGGATCACTTTTTATATCGCTTTTAGGGAAGCAAGATAAAAAAATGCAGTAATTCTGTTATTGGTTTTTGGGTTTTGTTGTTGCTGCGTACACCATGTGGGAAAAATGATGCATTCTTCTGGTCGGTACAATTATAGAGATACTAAGTTTATATATTTTTTTTACATTTTACCACTTTTACACAAAGCATTTTTATAAATCAAAATCATGATTTTCTGAAAGCCATATTTTTGGGGGGCAATGGTCAAATTTTGCACAGTTAAACCAAGTAAAACCAAAAAAGAAAACATCTTGTTTTTGTGTTGCCTTTTTCTGAGAGCCATATTTATTTATTTATTTATTTTGGTGATTGCTCTATGTAGGAGCTCAGTTTTTGCAGGAGTAAATGACGGTTTAAATAGTACCATTTTGGGGGTAAATATGACTTTTTGATGGGGGGGGTCATATATATTTTTATAGAGGAGAAAAAAGAAGAAAATTGGAGCTCACACTATACCTTTATGAAAATATGTAAATCTTTATTTATGTCATAATAAAAGCATAT
Source organism: Bufotes viridis (assembly GCA_033119425.1). NCBI lineage: Eukaryota > Metazoa > Chordata > Amphibia > Anura > Bufonidae > Bufotes > Bufotes viridis. Next base: position 606,222,550 of record CM065589.1, read on the forward strand.
ATATGCCATTAAAAGAGGGAAGAGGGAGTAACAGAAAAACGCCAGCCTGGCTTCACACACCAAACAGAGATAATAAAGTAAGGATAATACAAAGTAACATGTATAAATTTATTAACATTTATATATGTTACTTTGTATTATCCTTTGTATTATAACTTTTTTCTCCTTTGTGTCACTCGGGAGATTGTACCGAGTTACCTTAAAACTGACCCTTTGTTTGTCTCAAAACCTTTTGTGTGTGGACATTATTTAATGTTTCTGCTACTTTGGGTCTTTTATGGTCCTCTTTTTGCTAATATATTTTTATAGAGCTGGTCAATACGGATGTGGCAATACCTAACATGTAGATTTTTCTTTTTTCCTATTTTTTACAATTACATATGACTTAGTTATGGAAAATGGGTGTTTTTTTACATAGAGCTTTTTTTTAGTTTATTTTTGTCCCACTGAAGGACTTCAACTTTTTGGGGTCTGATCCCCTCTGCAATACATTGCAATACATGTAAATTGCAATGCATTGTCTGTCAGTGTATTGACAGTGCAAACACCTTCTATGCCGCAGTCAGCACTGACTGCACATGATACTCCAAGATCAAATCTACTATTCCTGGAGGTCTAGATTCCCGGCTCAACCCCTTCAAGAGCCTTGAATAAAACGCAAGGCAAAAATATGTAAGATTTCTGTCCTCAGCTTGTGAGATATCTTGTGTCTTTCAGTAACCCTGGTTTACCTCAGCAGAAGGTCAGCCTTCAGGAAATCATTATCTATACTAAGTAAAACCTGCCCCATAAATCACATATCTGCAGCTAAACCTCTGTTCACGTTACATTTATCCTCATTTATTATATAAGTGGGAAAAGGCATTTGGGCCCTTTCAGGGCAAATTCTCGGCCAGATGATTGCTAGCGATCATTCATAGGAATGCTTGTTAACGATTATCTGGCGGTGTAATGGTGCTATCAGTTACCCGATGAACGAGCTAAATGCTTGTTCATCTGGTAACTTGATTGTTTGTGAAGGCACATAAATCATTGTATGCTGGCAGGAGATTGAGCTGTGTAAACAGCAACTGTTGCTGGCAAACAATGAGTCTGAATGAGGACGAGCGATGGCATTAGCATCACTCCTCCTCATACTGTGGAGATTATTATAGAGCTAGTCAGAACCCACAGAGATGTCAGGCAAAAAGACATTTCACAAATCTACATTTTTTCTTCTTTAACAGACAGTGACATTTGCCAGACATGTCCTGAGGATCAGTGGCCAGATTTTGGAAAAACAAGATGTCTTCCTAAAGTCTATGAATATCTCTCATATAAAGAAGATACTGTGGCTTCATTCTTCTCTATAACAGTGATGCTGTGCTGTGCTATAACCTGCTGTATCACAAGAAAGTTTATCTTACATTGGGACACACCTCTAGTAAAGGCCAATAACCGGACAGTGAGCTTCATCCTCTTGGCTTCCATCTTGTTGAGCTTCCTCTGTGTCTTCCTGTTCCTTGGTCGTCCAGTAGATATAACCTGTAAGATGAGACAAATATCCTTTGGGATTTTCTTCTCAGTTGCACTCTCTTCTGTGTTGGCCAAGACTATGATGGTCTGCATTGCTTTTCAAAGCCACAAGACCAGGAAGTTTGTGGAGGAAGTTGTTGGAGGTCAGAGTGTCCAATTATGTGGTGGTGATATGTTCCTTCATACAAGTGCTAATCTGTGTAATTTGGTTGTCAGTGTCTCCTCCATATCAGGAGTTTGACCACCACTCTTATCCTGGGAAGATCATCATTCAGTGTAATGAAGGATCAGATATCTGGTTCTACTCCATGTTGGGTTATCTGGGGTTTCTGGCAGCTGTGAGCCTTGTTCTGGCTTTCATGGTGAGGACATTACCGGACAGTTTTAATGAGGCCAAGTACATCACCTTCAGCATGCTGGTGTTCTGCAGCGTCTGGATCTCCATGATCCCGGCTTATCTGAGCACCAGAGGAAAGACCATGGTGGCTGTGGAGATATTCGCCATATTGTCCTCATCTGCTGGAATATTAGCTTGTATATTCTTTCCTAAATGTTATATCCTAATAATAAAACCTGAGCTGAACTGCCGGAACCAATTAGTAAAATAGTAAATTCAATGTAATACAGATGGTCACAATAAAGTATATGCAATGCATTTGGAAAGTTTTCAGAGCCTTTCACTTTTTCCACATTCCGCTGTTATGTAACAATTTTGCCATAAAATAAAAAAAGTGTTTCCCATCAGTCTGCACTCAGTACTATAATGAGAAAGTGAAAACAAAATGTTTAAAATCTTAGCTCATTCATTGAAAATAAAAATGCATTCTAAAGGAACCAAATCTATTATAAATTTAAAGAAAATTAATTCGCAAAATGAATCTAAAGCTTTGCTGATTTGTTCCAGGCTAATCGGATAAAATGGAGCCCTGCACCATTTTACCATGAGAATTGATGGAAAAATAAAACATGAGAGGAAGAAGGATGCTCCCTTGAAAATAACAGGAAATGGGGGAGTTTGTTTCCTGATTGGGTGTCTGTGCAGAACGAGCAGAACTTTATTGTACTTGTGACCTGGCAGGAGGCTGTGTTGAGCGGTTCCGCCTCTGTAGACTAATAAAAATGAGTGGACACCTGGATATTCGGGTTCGACAAGTTCGGCCGAACTTCACCAAAAAGTTGGGTTTCGACTCGAGATCAGAACTTAACCCAAACTTTACTCCGAACCTGAACCCCAAAGAAGTCAATGGGGACACGAACATTAGGGCACTAAAATGCCTGTAAAATAGCCCAGGAAAGGGCTAGAGGGCTGCAAAAGGCAGCAAAATATAGGTAAATGCCCTGCAAACAAATGTGGATAGGTAAATGACTTAAAATAAAATAAATAAAAATTAAACATTTTTAATTGGCAACTCGGAAGAAGAGGTGGATGTGGAGTAGGAGGTTGAGGAGTCGTCAGGTGGGAATGCCATAAGCAGCGCATCTACCAGCGTGCGTTTGTAGTCACACATCTTTTGATCAGTAACAGAAGTTTTTACAAAATGTGGTTTCCTGCCAGTAATGCACAGCAGGGGCTTATCACTGGAAAAACTGGCTTAATGTCACCCACCAATGGTACAGGTGATTTTTAGTAAGTTAGGCCCCTGGCACCCAGACAGAGGAGAGGTTCATTCATGGCAAAACAGGCTTCATGTCATGTCATCCACCAATTGAACAGGTGATTGTCACTAATGTAGGACCCTGGCACCCAGTCAGATGAGAGGTTTATTCACGGCAAAACAGGCTTCATATCACCCACCAATGGAACAGGTGATTGTCACTAATGTAGGCCATTGGCACTCAGACAAGGGAGGAGCGGTTCATTCATGGCAAAAGAGGTTAATGTCACCCACCAATGGAACAGGCGATTTTTAGTAAGTTAGGCCCCTTGAACCCAGACAGAGGAGAGGTTCATTCACGTCAAAATAGGCTTCATGTCATCCAACAATTGCAACAGGCGATTTTAAGAAATGTAGGCTCCTGGCACCCAGAAAGTGGAGAGGTTCATTCACGGCAAAACAAGCTTCATGTCACCCACTAATGGAACACGCAATTTTCAGTAAGTTAGGCCCCTGGCACCCAGACAGAGGAGAAGTTAATTTCCGGGAAAAAGAGGTTAATGTCACCCACCAATGGAACAGGCAATTTTCAGTAAGTTAGGCCCCTGACACTCAAACAGAGGAGAGCTTCATTCACGGCAAAACAGGCTTTATGACACCCACCAGTGGAACAAGCGATTTTCAGTAAGTTAGTCCCCTGGCACCCAGACAGAAAAGAGGTTTATTCTTGACAAAAGAGGTTAATGTCACCCACCAATGGAACATGCGATTTTCAGAAATTTAAGCCCCTGGCACCCAGACAGAGGAGAGGTTAATTCAAGTCAAAACAGGCTTCATCTCATTCACCAATGCAACAGGTGATTTTCAGAAATTTAGGCCCCTGGCACCCATACAGAGGAGAGGTTCATTCATGGCAAAACAGGCTTCATATCACCAACCAATGGAACAGACGATTTTAAGTAAGTTAGGCCCCTGGCACCCAGATAGAGGAGAGGTTCATTTATGTCAAAAAGAGATTAATGTCACCCACCAATAGAAAAGGCAATTTTTAGCAAGTTAGGCCCCTGGCACCCAGACAGAGGAGAGGATCATTCACGGCAAAACAGGATTCATGTCATTCACCAATGCAACTGGCGATTTTCAGAAATGTAGGCCCCTGGCACCCAGAAAGAGGAGAGGTTCATTCTTGGCAAAAAAGGCTTTATGTAATCCACCAATGGAACAGGCGATTGTCACTAATGTAGGCCAGTGGCACACAGACAGAGGAGAGGTTAATTTATGGCAAAACAGGCTTCATGTCACCCACCAATGGAACAGGCGATTTTCAGTAAGTCAGGCCCCTGGCACCCAGACAGATGAGAGGTTAATTTCCGGGAAAAAGAGGTTAATGTCACCCACCAATGGAACAGGCAATTTTCAGTAAGTTAGTCACCTGACACCCAGACACAGGAGATGTTAATTCACGGCAAAACATGCTTCATGTCATCCACCAATACAACAGGTTATTTTGACAAATGTAGACCTCTGGCACTCAGATAGAGGAGAGGTTCATTCACTGCAAAACATGCTTCATGTCATCCACCAATGCAACAGGTGATTTTCAGAAATTTAGGCCCCTGGCACCCAGACAGAGGAGAGGTTCATTCATGGCAAAACAGGCTTCATATCACCCACTAATGGAACAGAAGATTTTCAGTAAGTTAGGCCCCTGGCACCCAGACAGAGGAGAGGTTCATTTATGTCAAAAAGAGATTAATGTCACCCACCAATAGAAAAGGCAATTTTTACAAGTTAGGCCCCTGGCACTCAGACAGAGGAGAGGTTCATTCACGGCAAAAAGCGTATGATTTTACTCACCAATGGAACAGAAGATTTTCAGTAAGTTAGGCTCTTGGCACCCAGACAGAGGAGAGGTTCATTCTATGGCAAAACAGGCTTTATGTAGTCCACCAATGGAACAGGCGATTGTCACCAATGTAGGCCAGTGGCACATAGATAGAGGAGAGGTTCATTAACGACAAAACAGGCTTCATGTCACCCACCAGTGGAACAGGCGATTTTCAGTAAGTTAGGCCCTGGCACCCAGACAGAGGAGAGGTTCATTCACTGCAAAACAGGCTTCATGTCACGCACCAATGGAACAGGCGATTTTCAGTAAGTTAGGCCTCTGGCACCCAGACAGAGGAGAGGTTCATTCATCGTCAAAACAGGCTTCATGTCACCCACCAATAGAACAGGCGATTTTCAGTAAGTTAGGCCCCTGGCACCCAGACAGAGGAGAGGTTCATTCATGTCAGAAAGAGGTTTATGTCACTCACCAATGGAACAGACGATTTTCAGTAAGTTATGCCCCTGGCACCCAGACAGAGGAGAGGTTCATTCACTGGCAAAACAGGCTTCATGTCACCCACCAATGGAACAGACGATTTTCAGTAAGTTAGGCCCCTGGCACCCAGACAGAGGAGAGGTTAATTCACGGCAAAACAGGCTTCATGTCATTCCACCAATACAACAGGCAATTTTCACAAATGTAGGCCCCTGGCACTCAGAAAGAGGAGAGGTTCATTCACTGCAAAATAGGCTTCATGTCATCCACCAATGCAACAGGCGATTTTCAGAAATTTAGTCCCCTGGCACCCAGACAGAGGAGAGGTTCATTCATGGCAAAACAGGCTTCATGTCACCCACCAATGGAACAGACGATTTTCAGTAAGTTAGGCCCCTGGCACCCAGATAGAGGAGAGGTTCATTCATGGCAAAACAGGCTTTATGTAATCCACCAATGGAACAGTCGATTGTCACTAATGTAGGCCAGTGGCACACAGACAGAGGAGAGGTTCATTCACGGCAAAACAGGCTTCATGTCACCCACCAATGGAACACGCGATTTTCAGTAAGTTAGGCCCCTGGCACCTAGACAGAGGAGAGGTTCATTTACGGCAAAAGAGGTTAATGTCACCCACCAATGGAACAGGCGATTTTTATTAAGTTAGGCCCCTGGCACCCAGACAGAGGAGAGGTTCATTCACGGCAAAAAGCGTTTTATTTCACTCACCAATGGAACAGACGATTTTCAGTAAGTTAGGTCCTTGGCACCCAGACAAAGGAGAGGTTCATTCATGGCAAAACAGGCTTCATGTCCCCCCCCAATGGAACAGACGATTTTCAGAAATGTAGGCACCTGTCACCCATAAAGAGGAGAGGTTCATTCTTGGCAAGGAAGGCTTTATGTAATCCAACAATGTAACAGGCGATTGTTACTAATGTAGGCCAGTGGCACACAGACAGAGGAGAGGTTAATTCATGGCCAAACAGGCTTCATGTCATCCACCAATGCAACAGGTGATTTTCAGAAATTTAGTCCCTTGGCACCCAGACAGAGGAGAGGTTCATTCATGGCAAAACAGGCTTCATATCACCCACCAATGGAACAGACGATTTTAAGTAAGTTAGGCCCCTGGCACCCTGATAGAGGAGAGGTTCATTCTTGGCAAAACAGGCTTTATGTAATCCAACAATGGAACAGTCGATTGTCACTAATGTAGGCCAGTGGCACACAGACAGAGGAGAGGTTCATTCACGGCAAAACAGGCTTCATGTCACCCACCAATGGAACACGCGATTTTCAGTAAGTTAGGCCCCTGGCACCTAGACAGATTAGAGGTTCATTTACGGCAAAAAGAGGTTAATGTCACCCACCAATGGAACAGGCGATTTTTAGTAAGTTAGGCCCCTGGCACCCAGACATAGGAGAGGTTCATTCATGGCAAAACCGGCTTCATGTCATCCACCAATGGAACAGACGAATTTTAGAAATGTAGGCCCCTGGCACCTCTTCAGATGTGAGGTTTATTCGTGGCAAAACAGGCTTCAAGTAACCCACCAATGGATCAGGTGATTTTCAGTAAGTTAGGCCCCTGACACTCAAACAGAGGAGAGGTTCATATATGGCAAAACAGGCTTCATGTCACCCACCAGTAGAACAGGCGATTTTCAGTAAGTTAGGCCCCTGGCACCCAGACAGAAGAGAGGTTCATTTATGTCAAAAAGAGATTAATGTCACCCACCATTAGAAAAGGCAATTTTGAGCAAGTTAGGCCCCAGCACCCAGACAGAGGAGAGGTTCATTCATGACAGAAGAGGTTAATGTCACATACCAATGGAAAAGGCTATTTTCAGTAAGTAAAGCCCCTGGCACCCAGACAGAGGAGAGGTTTATTCACGGCAAAAAGGCTTCATGTCATCCAACTATGCAACAGGCGATTTTCAGAAATTTAGGCCCCTGGCACCCAGACGGAGGAGAGGTTCATTCATGGCAAAACAGGCTTCATGTCACCCACCAATAGAACAGACGATTTTCAGTAAGTTAGGACTCTGGCACCCAGACAGAGGAGAGGTTCATTCAGGGCAAAACAGGCTTCATGTCACCCACCAATCGGACAGACGATTTTCAGAAATGTAGGCCCCTGGCACCCATAAAGAGGAGAGGTTCAGTCTTGGCAAAAAGGCATTATGTAATCCACCAATGGAACAGGCGATTGTCACTAATGTAGGCCAGTGACACACAGACAGAGGAGAGGTTCATTTACGGCCAAAAGAGGTTAATGTCACCCACCAATGGAACAGGCAATTTTCACAAATGTAGATCCCTGTCACTCAGATAGAGGAGAGGTTCATTCACTGCAAAACAGGCTTCATGTCATCCACCAATGCAACAGGTGATTTTCAGAAATTTAGACCCCTGGCACCCAGACAGAGGAGAGGTTCATTCATGGCAAAACAGGCTTCATATCACCAACCAATGGAACAGACGATTTTCAGTAAGTTAGGCCCCTGGCACCCAGACAGAGGAGAGGTTCATTTATGTCAAAAAGAGATTAATGTCAACCACCAATAGAAAAGTCAATTTTTGGCAAGTTAGGCCCCTGGCACCCAGACAGAGGAGAGGTTCATTCACTGCAAACAGGCGTATGATTTCACTCACCAATGGAGCAGACGATTTTCAGTAAGTTAGGCCCCTGATACCCAAACAGAGGAGAGGTTAATTCACTGCAAAACAGGCTTCATGTCAACCACCAATGCAACAGGCAATTTTCAGAAATGTAGGCCCCTGGCACTCAGACAGAGGAGAGGTTCATTCACTGCAAAACAGGCTTCATGTCAACCACCAATGCAACAGGCAATTTTCAGAAATTTAGGCCCCAGGCACCCAGACAGAGGAGAGGTTCATTCATGGCAAAACAGGCTTCATGTCATCCACCAATAGAACAGACGATTTTCATTAAGTTAGGCCCCTGGCACCCAGACAGAGGAGAGATTCATTTATGTCAAAAAGAGATTAATGTCACCCACCAATAAAAAAGGGAATTTTTAGCAAGTTAGGCAATTGGCGCCCAGACAGAGGAGAGGTTAATTCACGGCAAAACAGGCTTCATGTCATCCACCAATGGAACAGACAATTTTAAGTAAGTTAGGCCCCTGGCACCCAGACAGAGGAGAGGTTCACTTATGTTAAAATTGAGATTAATGTCACCCACCAATAAAAAAGGGAATTTTTAGCAAGTTAGGCAATTGGCGCCCAGACAGAGGAGAGGTTAATTCACGGCAAAACAGGCTTCATGTCATCCACCAATATAACATGCAATTTTCACAAATGAAGACCCCTGGCACTCAGAAAGAGGAGAGGTTAATTCACTGCAAAACAGGCTTCATGTCAACCACCAATGCAACAGGCGATTTTCAGAAATTTAGGCCCCAGGCACCCAGACAGAGGAGAGGTTCATTCATGGCAAAACAGGCTTCATGTCGCCCACCAATGGAACAGACGATTTTCAGTAAGTTAGGCCCTTGGAACCCAGACAAAGGAGAGGTTCATTCATGGCAAAACAGGCTACATGTCACCCACCAATGGAACAGACGATTTTCAGAAATGTAGGCCTCTGGCACCCAGACAGAGGAGAGGTTCATTAATGTCAAAAAGATATTAATGTCACCCACCATTAGAAAAGGCAATTTTTAGCAAGTTAGGCCCCTGGCACCCAGACAGAGGAGAGGTTTATTCATGGCAAAACAGGCTTCATATCACCCACCAATGGAACAGACAATTTTAAGTAAGTTAGGCCCCTGGCACCCAGACAGAGGAGAGGTTCACTTATGTTAAAATTGAGATTAATGTCACCCACCAATATAAAAGGTAATTTTTAGCAAGTTAGGCCCCTAGCACCCAGACAGAGGATAGGTTCATTCACGGCAAAAAGCGTATGATTTCACTCACCAATGGAGCAGACGATTTTCAGTAAGTTAGGCCCTTTGTACCCAGACAGAGGAGAGGTTCCTTCACGGCAAAACAGGCTTCATGTCATCCACCAATGAAACCGGCGATTTTCAGAAATGTAGGCCCCTGCACACAGACAGAGGAGAGGTTCATTCTTGGCAAAACAGGCTTTATGTAATCCACCAATGGAACAGGTGATTGTCATTAATGTAGGCCAGTGGCACATAGTCAGAGGAGAGGTTCATTCACGACAAAACAGTCTTCATGTCACCCACCAGTGGAACAGGCGATTTTCAGTAAGTTAGGCCCCTGACATCCAAACAGAGGAGAGGTTCATTCACGGCAAAACAGGCTTCATGTCACCCTCCAATGGAACAGGCTATTTTCAGTAAGTTAGGCTCCTGGCAACCAGACAGAGGAGAGGTTAATTCAGGGCAAAACAGGCTTCATGTCATCCACCAATACAACAAGCGATTTTCTGAAATTTAGGCCCCTGGCACCCAGACAGAGGAGAGGTTCATGTATGTCAAAAAGAGATTAATATCACCCACCAATAGAAAAGGCAATTTTTAGCAAGTTAGGCCCCTGCACCCAGACAGAGGAGAGGTTCATTCACGACAAAAATGCGTTTGACTTCACTAACCAATGGAACAGACGATTTTCAGTAAGTTAGGCCCTTGGCACTCAGACAGAGTAGAGGTTCATTCACGGCAAAACGGGCTTCATGTCATCCACCAATGCAAGCGGCGAATTTCAGAAATGTAGGCCCTGGCACCCAGAAAGAGGAGAGGTTCATTCTTGGCAAAAAAGGCTTTATGTAGTCCACCAATGGAACAGGCGATTGCCACTAATGTAGGCCAGTGGCACACAGACAGAGGAGAGGTTAATTCACAGCACAACAGGCTTCATGTCATCCACCAATGGAACAGGCAATTTTCACAAATGTAGGCCCCTGGCACTCATAAAGAGGAGAGGTTCATTCACGGCAAAACAGGCTTCATGTCATCCACCAATGCAACAGGCGATTTTCAGAAATTTAGGCCCTTGGCATCCAGACAAAGGAGAGGTTCATTCATGGCAAAACAGGCTTCATGTCACCCACCAATGGAACAGACGATTTTCAGTAAGTTAGGCCCTTGGCACCCTGACAGAGGAGAAGTTCCTTCACGGCAAAACAAGCTTCATGTCATCCAGCAATATAACTGGCGATTGTCAGAAATGTAGACCCCTGGCACCCAGATAGAGGAGAGGTTCATTCTTGGCAAAACAAGCTTTATGAAATCCACCAATGGAACAGTCGATTGTCACTAATGTAGGCCAGTGGCACACAGACAGAAGAGAGGTTCATTCACGGCAAAACAGGCTTCATGTCACCCACCAATGGAACAGGTGGATTTCAATAAGTTAGGCCCCTTGCACCCAGACATAGGAGAGGTTCATTCATGGCAAAACAGGCTTCATGTCATGTCATCCACCAAGTGAACTTGTGATTGTCACTAATGTAGGCCCCTGGCACCCAGTCAGATGAGAGGTTTATTCACGGCAAAACAGACTTCATGTCACCCACCAATGGAACAGGCGATTGTCACTAATGTAGGCCCCTGGCACTCAGACAATAGAGTATAGGTTCATTCATGGCAAAAGAGGTTAATGTCACCCACAAATGGACCAGGCGATGTTTTGTAAGTTAGGCTCCTGGCACCCAGACAGAGGCGAGGTTCATTCAAGGCAAAACAGGCTTTAGGTCATCCACCAATGCAACAGGCGATTTTTAGAAAAGTAGGCCCCTGGCACCCATTCAGAGGAGAGGTTTATTTATGGCAAAACAGGCTTCATGTAACCCACCAATGGAACAGGTGATTGTCACTAATGTAGGCCCCTGGCAACCAATCAGTTGAGAGGTTTATTCATGGCAAAATCGGCTTCATGTCACCCAACAATGGAACAGGTGATTGTCACTAATGTAGGCCCCTTGCACTCAGACAGGAGAGGAGAGTTTTATTCATGGTAAAGAGGTTAATGTCACCCACCAATGGAACAGGCAATTTTCAGTAAGTTAGGCCCCTGACACTCAAACAGAGGAGAGCTTCATTCACGGCAAAACAGGCTTCATGACACCCACCAGTGGAACAGGCGATTTTCAGAAAGTTAGTCCCCTGGCACCCAGACAGAAGAGAGGTTCATTCTTGACAAAAGAGGTTAATGTCACCAACCAATGGAACATGCGATTTTCAGTAATTTAAGCCCCTGGCACCCAGACAGAGGAGAGGTTAATTCAAGTCAAAACAGGCTTCATGTCATTCACCAATGCAACAGGTGATTTTAAGTAAGTTAGGCCCCTGGCACCCAGATAAAGGAGAGGTTCATTTATGTCAAAAAGAGATTAATGTCACCCACCAATAGAAAAGGCAATTTTTAGCAAGTTAGGCCCCTGGCACCCAGACAGAGGAGAGGTTCATTCACGGCAAAACAGGATTCATGTCATTCACCAATGCAACTGGCGATTTTCAGAAATGTAGGCCCCTGGCACCCAGAAATACGAGAGGTTCAGTCTTGGCAAAAAAGGCTTTATGTAATCCACCAATGGAACAGGCGATTGTCACTAATGTAGGCCAGTGGCACACAGACAGAGGAGAGGTTAATTTATGGCAAAACAGGCTTCATGTCACCTACCAATGGAACAGGCGATTTTCAGTAAGTCAGGCCCCTGGCACCCAGACAGATGAGAGGTTAATTTCCGGGAAAAAGAGGTTAATGTCACCCACCAATGGAACAGGCAATTTTCAGTAAGTTAGGCACCTGACACCCAAACAGAGGAGAGGTTCATTCACGACAAAACAGGCTTCATGTCACCCTCCAGTGGAACAGGCGATTTTCAGTAAGTTAGGCCCCTGGCACCCAGACAGAGGAGAGGTTCATTCATGACAAAAGAGGTTAATGTCACCCACCAATGGAACAGGCGATTTTCAGTAAGTTAAGCCCATGGCACCCAGACACAGGAGATGTTAATTCACGGCAAAACATGCTTCTGTCATCCACCAATACAACAGGTTATTTTGACAAATGTAGACCTCTGGCACTCAGATAGAGGAGAGGTTCATTCACTGCAAAACATGCTTCATGTCATCCACCAATGCAACAGGTGATTTTCAGAAATTTAGGCCCCTGGCACCCAGACAGAGGAGAGGTTCATTCATGGCAAAACAGGCTTCATATCACCCACTAATGGAACAGACAATTTTCAGTAAGTTAGGCCTCTGGCACCCAGACAGAGGAGAGGTTCATTTATGTCAAAAAGAGATTAATGTCACCCACCAATAGAAAAGGCAATTTTTACAAGTTAGGCCCCTGGCACCCAGACAGAGGAGAGGTTCATTCACGGCAAAAAGCGTATGATTTCACTCACCAATGGAACAGAAGATTTTCAGTAAGTTAGGCCCTTGGCACCTAGACAGAGGAGAGGTTCTTTTATGGCAAAACAGGCTTTATGTAGTCCACCAATGGAACAGGCGATTGACACCAATATAGGCAAGTGGCACATAGACAGAGGAGAGGTTCATTAACGACAAAACAGGCTTCATATCACCCACCAGTGGAACAGGCGATTTTCAGTAAGTTAGGCCCCTGGCACCCAGACAGAGGGGATGTTCATTTACTGCAAAAAGAGGTTAATGTCACCCACCAATGGAACAGGCAATTTTCAGTAAGTTAGGCCCCTGACACTCAAACAGAGGAGAGGTTCATTCACGGCAAAACAGGCTTCATGTCACCCACCAGTAGAACAGGCGATTTTCAGTAAGTTAGGCCCATGGCACCCAGACAGAGGAGAAGTTCATTCATGGCAAAACTGGCTTCATATCACACACCAATGGAACAGACGATTTTCAGTAAGTTAGGCCCCTGGCACCCAGACAGAGGAGAGGTTCATTTATGTCAAAAAGAGATTAATGACACCCACCATTAGAAAAGGCAATTTTTAGCAAGTTTGGCCCCTGGCACCCAGACAGAGGATAGGTTCATTCACAGCAAAAAGCGTATGATTTCAATCACCAATGGAGCAGACGATTTTCAGTAAGTTGGGCCCTTGGCACCCAGACAGAGGATAGGTTAATTCACGGCAAAAAGCATATGATTTCACTCACCAATGGAGCAGACGATTTTCAGTAAGTTAGGCCCCTGACACTCAAACAGAGGAGAGGTTCATTCACGGCTAAACAGGCTTCATGTCACCCACCAGTAAAAAAGGCGATTTTCAGTAAGTTAGGCCCAAGGCACCCAGACAGAGGAGAGGTTCATTTATGACAGAAGAGGTTAATGTCACCCACCAATGGAAAAGGCTATTTTCAGTAAGTTAAGCACCTAGCACCCAGACAGAGGAGAAGTTAATTCACGGCAAAAAAGGCTTCATGTCATCCACCTATGCAACAGGCGATTTTCAGAAATTTAGGCCCCTGGCACCCAGACGGAGGAGAGGTTCATTCATGACAAAACATGCTTCATGTCACCCACCAAAGAACAGACGATTTTCAGTAAGTTAGGACCCTGGCACCCAGACAGAGGAGAGGTTCATTCAGGGCAAAACAGGCTTCATGTCACCCACCAATCGAACAGACGATTTTCAGAAATGTAGGCCCCTGGCACCCATAAAGAGGAGAGCTTCATTCTTGGCAAGAAAGGCATTATGTAATCCACCAATGGAACAGGCGATTGTCACTAATGTAGGCCAGTGGCACACAGACAGAGGAGAGGTTCATTTATGGCCAAAAGAGGCTTAATGTCATCCACCAATGGAACAGGCAATTTTCACAAATGTAGATCCCTGTCACTCAGATAGAGGAGAGGTTCATTCACTGCAAAACAGGCTTCATGTCATCCACCAATGCAAAAGGTGATTTTCAGAAGTTTTTGCCCCTGGCACCCAGACAGAGGAGAGGTTCATTCATGGCAAAACAGGCTTCATATCACCCACCAATGGAACAGACGATTTTCAGTAAGTTAGGCCCCTGGCACCCAGACAGAGGAGAGGTTCATTTATGTCAAAAAGAGATTAATGTCACCCACCAATAGAAAAGTCAATTTTTGGCAAGTTAGGCCCCTGGCACCCAGACAGAGGAGAGGTTCATTCACTGCAAAAAGCGTAATATTTTCACTCACCAATGGAGCAGACAATTTTAGTAAGTTAGGACCTTGGCACCCACACAGAGGATAGGTTAATTCACGTCAAAAAGCATATGATTTCACTCACCAATGGAGCAGACGATTTTCAGTAAGTTAAGCCCCTGGCACCCAGACAGAGGAGAGGTTAATTCACGGCAAAACAGGCTTCATGTCATTCCCCAATACAACAGGCAATTTTCACAAATGTAGGCCCCTGGCAATCAGAAAGAGGAGAGGTTCATTCACTGCAAAACAGGCTTCATGTTATACACCAATGCAACAGGTGATTTTCAGAAATTTAGCCCCCTGGCACCCAGACAGAGGAGAGGTTCATTCATGGCAAAACAGGCTTCATATCACCCACCAATGGAACAGATGATTTTCAGTAAGTTAGGCCCCTGGCACCCAGACAGAGGAGAGGTTCATTCACAGCAAAAAGCGTATGATTTCACTCACCAATGGAGCAGACAATTTTCAGTAAGTTAGGCCCTTGGCACCCAGACAGAGGATAGGTTAATTCAAGGCAAAAAGCATATGATTTCACTCACCAATGGAGCAGACGATTTTCAGTAAGTTAGGCCCCTGACACTCAAACAGAGGAGAGGTTCATATATGGCAAAACAGGCTTCATGTCACCCACCAGTAGAACAGGCGATTTTCAGTAAGTTAGTCCCCTGGCACCCAGACAGAGGAGAGGTTCATTTATGTCAAAATGAGATGAATGTCACCCACCATTAGAAAAGGCAATTTTGAGCAAGTTAGGCCCCTGGCACCCATACAGAGGAGAGGTTCATTCATGACAGAAGAGGTTAATGTCACATACCAATGGAAAAGGCTATTTTCAGTAAGTTAAGCCCCTGGCACCCAGACAGAGGAGAGGTTTATTCACGGCAAAAAAGGCTTCATGTCATCCAACTATGCAACAGGCGATTTTCAGAAATTTAGGCCCCTGGCACCCAGACGGAGGAGAGGTTCATTCATGGCAAAACAGGCTTCATGTCACCCACCAATAGAACAGACGATTTTCAGTAAGTTAGGACTCTGGCACCCAGACAGAGGAGAGGGTTATTCAGGGCAAAACAGGCTTCATGTCACCCACCAATCGGACAGACGATTTTCAGAAATGTAGGCCTCTGGCACCCATAAAGAGGAGAGGTTCAGTCTTGGCAAAAAAGGCATTATGTAATCCACCAATGGAACAGGCGATTGTCACTAATGTAGGCCAGTGACACACAGACAGAGGAGAGGTTCATTTACGGCCAAAAGAGGTTAATGTCACCCACCAATGGAACAGGCAATTTTCACAAATGTAGATCCCTGTCACTCAGATAGAGGAGAGGTTCATTCACTGCAAAACAGGCTTCATGTCATCCACCAATGCAACAGGTGATTTTCAGAAATTTAGACCCCTGGCACCCAGACAGAGGAGAGGTTCATTCATGGCAAAACAGGCTTCATATCACCAACCAATGGAACAGACGATTTTCAGTAAGTTAGGCCCCTGGCACCCAGACAGAGGAGAGGTTCATTTATGTCAAAAAGAGATTAATGTCACCCACCAATAGAAAAGTCAATTTTTGGCAAGTTAGGCCCCTGGCACCCAGACAGAGGAGAGGTTCATTCACTGCAAAAAGCGTATGATTTTACTCACCAATGGAGCAGACAATTTTAGTAAGTTAGGACCTTGGCACCCAGACAGAGGATAGGTTAATTCACGGCAAAAAGCATATGATTTCACTCACCAATGGAGCAGACGATTTTCAGTAAGTTAAGCCCCTGGCACCCAGACAGAGGAGAGGTTAATTCACGGCAAAACAGGCTTCATGTCATTCCCCAATACAACATGCAATTTTCACAAATGTAGGCCCCTGCACACAGACAGAGGAGAGGTTCATTCTTGGCAAAACAGGCTTTATGTAATCCACCAATGGAACAGGTGATTGTCATTAATGTAGGCCAGTGGCACATAGTCAGAGGAGTGGTTCATTCACGACAAAACAGTCTTCATGTCACCCACCAGTGGAACAGGCGATTTTCAGTAAGTTAGGCCCCTGACACCCAAACAGAGGAGAGGTTCATTCACGGCAAAACAGGCTTAATGTCACCCTCCAATTGAACAGGCTATTTTCAGTAAGTTAGGCCCCTGGCAACCAGACAGAGGAGAGGTTAATTCACGGCAAAACAGGCTTCATGTCATCCACCAATACAACAAGCGATTTTCTGAAATTTAGGCCCCTGGCACCCAGACAGAGGAGAGGTTCATGTATGTCAAAAAGAGATTAATATCACCCACCAATAGAAAAGGCAATTTTTAGCAAGTTAGCCCCCTGCAACCAGACAGAGGAGAAATTCATTCATGACAGAAATGCGTTTGACTTCACTAACCAATGGAACAGACGATTTTCAGTAAGTTAGGCCCTTGGCACTCAGACAGAGTAGAGGTTCATTCACGGCAAAACAGGCTTCATGTCATCCACCAATGCAAGCGGCGAATTTCAGAAATGTAGGCCCTGGCACCCAGAAAGAGGAGAGGTTCATTCTTGGCAAAAAAGGCTTTATGTAATCCACCAATGGAACAGGCGATTGCCACTAATGTAGGCCAGTGGCACACAGACAGAGGAGAGGTTAATTCACAGCACAACAGGCTTCATGTCATCCACCAATGGAACAGGCAATTTTCACAAATGTAGGCCCCTGGCACTCATAAAGAGGAGAGGTTCATTCACGGCAAAACAGGCTTCATGTAACCCACCAATGGAACAGGCGATTTTCAGAAATGTAGGCCCCTGGCATCCAGACAGAGGAGAGGTTCATTCATGGCAAAACAGGCTTCATGTCACCCACCAATGGAACAGACGATTTTCAGTAAGTTAGGCCCTTGGCACCCTGACAGAGGAGAAGTTCCTTCACGGCAAAACAAGCTTCATGTCATCAAGCAATATAACTGGCGATTTTCAGAAATGTAGACCCCTGGCACCCAGATAGAGGAGAGGTTCATTCTTGGCAAAACAAGCTTTATGAAATCCACCAATGGAACAGTCGATTGTCACTAATGTAGGCCAGTGGCACACAGACAGAAGAGAGGTTCATTCACGGCAAAACAGGCTTCATGTCACCCACCAATGGAACAGGTGAATTTCAGTAAGTTAGACCCCTGGCACCCAGACATCGGAGAGGTTCATTCATGGCAAAACAGGCTTCATGTCATGTCATCCACCAAGTGAACTTGTGATTGTCACTAATATAGGCCCCTGGCACCCAGTCAGATGAGAGGTTTATTCACGGCAAAACAGACTTCATGTCACACACCAATGGAACAGGCGATTGTCACTAATGTAGGCCCCTGGCACTCAGACAAGAGAGTATAGGTTCATTCATGGCAAAAGAGGTTAATGTCACCCACAAATGGAACAGGCGATGTTTTGTAAGTTAGGCTCCTGGCACCCAGACAGAGGAGAGGTTCATTCAAGGCAAAACAGGCTTTAGGTCATCCACCAATGCAACAGGCGATTTTTAGAAATGTAGGCCCCTGGCACCCATTCAGAGGAGAGGTTTATTTATGGCAAAACAGGCTTCATGTAACCCACCAATGGAACAGGCGATTTTCAGAAATGTAGGCCCCTGGCATCCAGACAGAGGAGAGGTTCATTCATGGCAAAACAGGCTTCATGTCACCCACCAATGGAACAGACGATTTTCAGTAAGTTAGGCCCTTGGCACCCTGACAGAGGAGAAGTTCCTTCACAGCAAAACAAGCTTCATGTCAATCCAAGCAATGGAACTAGGCGATTGTCAGTAATGTAGGCCCCTGGCACCCAGACAGAGGAGAGGTTCATTCACGGCAAACAAGGCTTCATGTCATCCACCAATGGAACAGGCGATTTTCAGTAAGTTAGGCCCCTGGCACTCATAGACAGAAGAGAGGTTCATTTACGGCAAAAGAGGTTAATGTCACCCACCAATGGAACAGGCGATTTTCAGTAAGTTAGGCCCCTGGCACCCAGACAGAGGAGAGGTTCATTCACTGGCAAAAGCGTATGATGTCACCCACCAATGGAACAGACGATTTTCAGTAAGTTAGGCCCCTGGCACCCAGACAGAGGAGAGGTTTATTCACGGCAAAACAGGCTTCATGTCATCCCACCAATGCAACAGGCGATTTTCACAAATGTAGGCCCCTGGCACTCAGACAGAGGAGAGGTTCATTCACTGCAAAATAGGCTTCATGTCACCCACCAATGCAACAGGCGATTTTCAGAAATTTAGGCCCCTGGCACCCAGACAGAGGAGAGGTTCATTCATGGCAAAACAGGCTTCATGTCACCCACCAATAGAACAGACGATTTTCAGTAAGTTAGGCCTCTGGCACCGAGACAGAGGAGAGGATCATTTATGTCAAAAAGAGATTAATGTCACCCACCAATAGAAAAGTCAATTTTTGGCAAGTTAGGCCCCTGGCACCCAGACAGAGGAGAGGTTCATTCACTGCAGAAAGCGTTTTATTTCACTCACCAATGGAACAGACGATTTTCAGTAAGTTATTTCCTTGGCAAACATAAAGAGGAGAGGTTCATTCATGGCAAAACAGGCTTCATGTCACCCACCAATGGAACAGACGATTTTCAGAAATATAGGCCCCTGGCACCCATAAAGAGGAGAGGTTCATTCTTGGCAAGAAAGGCTGTATGTAACCCAACAATGGAACAGGCGATTGTCACTAATGTAGGCCAGTGGCACACAGACAGAGGAGAGGTTAATTCATGGCAAAACAGGCTTCATGTCATCCAAAAATACAACAGGCAATTTTCACAAATGTAGGCCCCTGCCACTCAGATAGAGGAGAGGTTCATTCACTGCAAAACAGGCTTCATGTCATCCACCAATGCAACAGGTGATTTTCAGAAATTTAGTCCCTTGGCACCCAGACAGAGGAGAGGTTCATTCATGGCAAAACAGGCTTCATATCACCCACCAATGGAACAGACGATTTTAAGTAAGTTAGGCCCCTGGCACCCTGATAGAGGAGAGGTTCATTCTTGGCAAAACAGGCTTTATGTAATCCAACAATGGAACAGTCGATTGTCACTAATGTAGGCCAGTGGCACACAGACAGAGGAGAGGTTCATTCACGGCAAAACAGGCTTCATGTCACCCACCAATGGAACACGCGATTTTCAGTAAGTTAGGCCCCTGGCACCTAGACAGAGGAGAGGTTCATTTACGGCAAAAAGAGGTTAATGTCACCCACCAATGGAACAGGCGATTTTTATTAAGTTAGGCCCCTGGCACCCAGACAGAGGAGAGGTTCATTCACGGCAAAAAGCGTTTTATTTCACTCACCAATGGAACAGACGATTTTCAGTAAGTTAGGTCCTTGGCACCCAGACAAAGGAGAGGTTCATTCATGGCAAAACAGGCTTCATGTCCCCCCCCAATGGAACAGACGATTTTCAGAAATGTAGGCACCTGTCACCCATAAAGAGGAGAGGTTCATTCTTGGCAAGGAAGGCTTTATGTAATCCAACAATGTAACAGGCGATTGTTACTAATGTAGGCCAGTGGCACACAGACAGAGGAGAGGTTAATTCATGGCCAAACAGGCTTCATGTCATCCACCAATGCAACAGGTGATTTTCAGAAATTTAGTCCCTTGGCACCCAGACAGAGGAGAGGTTCATTCATGGCAAAACAGGCTTCATATCACCCACCAATGGAACAGACGATTTTAAGTAAGTTAGGCCCCTGGCACCCTGATAGAGGAGAGGTTCATTCTTGGCAAAACAGGCTTTATGTAATCCAACAATGGAACAGTCGATTGTCACTAATGTAGGCCAGTGGCACACAGACAGAGGAGAGGTTCATTCACGGCAAAACAGGCTTCATGTCACCCACCAATGGAACACGCGATTTTCAGTAAGTTAGGCCCCTGGCACCTAGACAGATTAGAGGTTCATTTACGGCAAAAAGAGGTTAATGTCACCCACCAATGGAACAGGCGATTTTTAGTAAGTTAGGCCCCTGGCACCCAGACATAGGAGAGGTTCATTCATGGCAAAACCGGCTTCATGTCATCCACCAATGGAACAGACGAATTTTAGAAATGTAGGCCCCTGGCACCTCTTCAGATGTGAGGTTTATTCATGGCAAAACAGGCTTCAAGTAACCCACCAATGGATCAGGTGATTTTCAGTAAGTTAGGCCCCTGACACTCAAACAGAGGAGAGGTTCATATATGGCAAAACAGGCTTCATGTCACCCACCAGTAGAACAGGCGATTTTCAGTAAGTTAGGCCCCTGGCACCCAGACAGAAGAGAGGTTCATTTATGTCAAAAAGAGATTAATGTCACCCACCATTAGAAAAGGCAATTTTGAGCAAGTTAGGCCCCAGCACCCAGACAGAGGAGAGGTTCATTCATGACAGAAGAGGTTAATGTCACATACCAATGGAAAAGGCTATTTTCAGTAAGTAAAGCCCATGGCACCCAGACAGAGGAGAGGTTTATTCACGGCAAAAAAGGCTTCATGTCATCCAACTATGCAACAGGCGATTTTCAGAAATTTAGGCCCCTGGCACCCAGACGGAGGAGAGGTTCATTCATGGCAAAACAGGCTTCATGTCACCCACCAATAGAACAGACGATTTTCAGTAAGTTAGGACTCTGGCACCCAGACAGAGGAGAGGTTCATTCAGGGCAAAACAGGCTTCATGTCACCCACCAATCGGACAGACGATTTTCAGAAATGTAGGCCCCTGGCACCCATAAAGAGGAGAGGTTCAGTCTTGGCAAAAAGGCATTATGTAATCCACCAATGGAACAGGCGATTGTCACTAATGTAGGCCAGTGACACACAGACAGAGGAGAGGTTCATTTACGGCCAAAAGAGGTTAATGTCACCCACCAATGGAACAGGCAATTTTCACAAATGTAGATCCCTGTCACTCAGATAGAGGAGAGGTTCATTCACTGCAAAACAGGCTTCATGTCATCCACCAATGCAACAGGTGATTTTCAGAAATTTAGACCCCTGGCACCCAGACAGAGGAGAGGTTCATTCATGGCAAAACAGGCTTCATATCACCAACCAATGGAACAGACGATTTTCAGTAAGTTAGGCCCCTGGCACCCAGACAGAGGAGAGGTTCATTTATGTCAAAAAGAGATTAATGTCAACCACCAATAGAAAAGTCAATTTTTGGCAAGTTAGGCCCCTGGCACCCAGACAGAGGAGAGGTTCATTCACTGCAAAAGCGTATGATTTCACTCACCAATGGAGCAGACGATTTTCAGTAAGTTAAGCCCCTGGCACCCAGACAGAGGAGAGGTTAATTCACGGCAAAACAGGCTTCATGTCATTCCCCAATACAACAGGCAATTTTCACAAATGTAGGCCCCTGGCACTCAGAAAGAGGAGAGGTTCATTCACTGCAAAATAGGCTTCATGTCATCCACCAATGCAACAGGCGATTTTCAGAAATTTAGGCCCCTGGCACCCAGACAGAGGAGAGGTTCATTCATGGCAAAACAGGCTTCATGTCACCCACCAATAGAACAGACGATTTTCAGTAAGTTAGGCCTCTGGCACCGAGACAGAGGAGAGGATCATTTATGTCAAAAAGAGATTAATGTCACCCACCAATAGAAAAGTCAATTTTTGGCAAGTTAGGCCCCTGGCACCCAGACAGAGGAGAGGTTCATTCACTGGCAAAACAGGCTTCATGTCACCCACCAATGGAACAGACGATTTTCAGTAAGTTAGGCCCTTGGCACACATAAAGAGGAGAGGTTCATTCATGGCAAAACAGGCTTCATGTCACCCACCAATGGAACAGACGATTTTCAGTAAGTTAGGCCTCTGGCACCCAGACAGAGGAGAGGATCATTCATGTCAAAAAGAGATTAATGTCACCCACCAATAGAAAAGTCAATTTTCGGCAAGTTAGGCCCCTGGCACCCAGACAGAGGAGAGGTTCATTCACTGCAGAACAGCGCTTTATTTCACTCACCAATGGAACAGACGATTTTCAGTAAGTTAGTTCCTTGGCAAACATAAAGAGGAGAGGTTCATTCATGGCAAAACAGGCTTCATGTCACCCACCAATGGAACAGACGATTTTCAGAAATATAGGCCCCTGGCACCCATAAAGAGGAGAGGTTCATTCTTGGCAAGAAAGGCTGTATGTAACCCAACAATGGAACAGGCGATTGTCACTAATGTAGGCCAGTGGCACACAGACAGAGGAGAGGTTAATTCATGGCAAAACAGGCTTCATGTCATCCAAAAATACAACAGGCAATTTTCACAAATGTAGGCCCCTGCCACTCAGATAGAGGAGAGGTTCATTCACTGCAAAACAGGCTTCATGTCATCCACCAATGCAACAGGTGATTTTCAGAAATTTAGTCCCTTGGCACCCAGACAGAGGAGAGGTTCATTCATGGCAAAACAGGCTTCATATCACCCACCAATGGAACAGACGATTTTCAGTAAGTTAGGCCCCTGGCACCCTGATAGAGGAGAGGTTCATTCTTGGCAAAACAGGCTTTATGTAATCCAACAATGGAACAGTCGATTGTCACTAATGTAGGCCAGTGGCACACAGACAGAGGAGAGGTTCATTCACGGCAAAACAGGCTTCATGTCACCCACCAATGGAACACGCGATTTTCAGTAAGTTAGGCCCCTGGCACCTAGACAGAGGAGAGGTTCATTCATGGCAAAAGAGGCTTAATGTCACCCACCAATGGAACAGGCGATTTTTAGTAAGTTAGGCCCCTGGCACCCAGACAGAGGAGAGGTTCATTCACGGCAAAAAGCGCTTTATGTCACCCACCAATGGAACAGACGATTTTCAGTAAGTTAGGTCCTTGGCACCCAGACAAAGGAGAGGTTCATTCATGGCAAAACAGGCTTCATGTCACCCACCAATGGAACAGACGATTTTCAGTAATGTTAGGCACCTGTCACCCATAACAGAGGAGAGGTTCATTCTACGGCAAAGAAGGCTTAATGTCACCCACCAATGTAACAGGCGATTGTTAGTAAGTGTAGGCCAGTGGCACCCAGACAGAGGAGAGGTTAATTCATGGCCAAACAGGCTTCATGTCATCCACCAATGCAACAGGTGATTTTCAGAAATTTAGGCCCCTGGCACCCAGACAGAGGAGAGGTTCATTCATGGCAAAACAGGCTTCATATCACCCACCAATGGAACAGGCGATTTTCAGTAAGTTAGGCCCCTGGCACTCAGATAGAGGAGAGGTTCATTCTATGGCAAAACAGGCTTTATGTCACCCACCAATGGAACAGTCGATTGTCACTAATGTTAGGCCAGTGGCACCCAGACAGAGGAGAGGTTCATTCATGGCAAAACAGGCTTCATGTCACCCACCAATGGAACAGGCGATTTTCAGTAAGTTAGGCCCCTGGCACCCAGACAGAGTAGAGGTTCATTCACGGCAAAAGAGGTTAATGTCACCCACCAATGGAACAGGCGATTTTCAGTAAGTTAGGCCCCTGGCACCCAGACAGAGGAGAGGTTCATTCATGGCAAAACAGGCTTCATGTCATCCACCAATGGAACAGGCGAATTTTCAGAAATGTAGGCCCCTGGCACCTCAGACAGAGTGAGAGGTTCATTCATGGCAAAACAGGCTTCATGTCACCCACCAATGGATCAGGCGATTTTCAGTAAGTTAGGCCCCTGGCACTCAGACAGAGGAGAGGTTCATATCATGGCAAAACAGGCTTCATGTCACCCACCAATAGAACAGGCGATTTTCAGAAATGTAGGCCCCTGGCACCCAGAAAGAGGAGAGGTTCATTCTTGGCAAAAAGGCATTATGTAATCCACCAATGGAACAGGCGATTGTCACTAATGTAGGCCAGTGACACACAGACAGAGGAGAGGTTCATTCACGGCAAAAGAGGTTAATGTCACCCACCAATGGAACAGGCAATTTTCACAAATGTAGATCCCTGGCACTCAGATAGAGGAGAGGTTCATTCACTGCAAAACAGGCTTCATGTCATCCACCAATGCAACAGGCGATTTTCAGAAATTTAGGCCCTGGCACCCAGACAGAGGAGAGGTTCATTCATGGCAAAACAGGCTTCATATCACCCACCAATGGAACAGACGATTTTCAGTAAGTTAGGCCCTGGCACCCAGACAGAGGAGAGGTTCATTCATGTCAAAAGAGCTTAATGTCAACCACCAATAGAACAGACGAATTTTCAGAAATGTTAGGCCCTGGCACCCAGACAGAGGAGAGGTTCATTCACTGGCAAAAACAGGCTATGATGTCATCCACCAATGGAACAGGCGATTTTCAGCTAAGTGTAGGCCCGTGGCACCCAGACAGAGGAGAGGTTCATTCACGGCAAAACAGGCTTCATGTCACCCACCAATGGAACAGGCAATTTTCACAAATGTAGACCCCTGGCACTCAGACAGAGGAGAGGTTCATTCACTGCAAAACAGGCTTCATGTCATCCACCAATGCAACAGGTGATTTTCAGAAATTTAGGCCCCTGGCACCCAGACAGAGGAGAGGTTCATTCACGGCAAAACAGGCTTCATGTCACCCACCAATAGAACAGACGATTTTCAGTAAGTTAGGCCCCTGGCACCCAGACAGAGGAGAGGTTCATTCATGGCAAAAAGAGCTTAATGTCACCCACCAATGGAACAGACGATTTTCAGCAAGTTAGGCCCCTGGCACCCAGACAGAGGAGAGGTTCATTCACGGCAAAACAGGCTTCATGTCACCCACCAATGGAACAGGCGATTTTCAGAAATGTAGGCCCCTGGCACTCCATACAGAGGAGAGGTTCATTCATGGCAAAACAGGCTTCATGTCACCCACCAATGGAACAGGCGATTTTCAGAAATGTAGGCCCCTGGCATCCAGACAGAGGAGAGGTTCATTCATGGCAAAACAGGCTTCATGTCACCCACCAATGGAACAGGCGATTTTCAGTAAGTTAGGCCCTCTGGCACCCTGAGACAGAGGAGAGGTTCATTCACGGCAAAACAAGCTTCATGTCACCCACCAATAGAACTGGCGATTTTCAGAAATGTTAGGCCCCTGGCACCCAGATAGAGGAGAGGTTCATTCTTGGCAAGACAAGCTTTATGAAATCCACCAATGGAACAGTCGATTGTCACTAATGTAGGCCAGTGGCACACAGACAGAGGAGAGGTTCATTCACGGCAAAACAGGCTTCATGTCACCCACCAATGGAACAGGCGAATTTCAGTAAGTTAGGCCCCTGGCACCCAGACATAGGAGAGGTTCATTCATGGCAAAACAGGCTTCATGTCATGTCATCACAAGTGGAACTGGTGATTGTCACTAATGTAGGCCCTGGCACCCAGTCAGATGGAGAGGTTTATTCACGGCAAAACAGACTTCATGTCACACACCAATGGAACAGGCGATTGTCACTAATGTAGGCCCTGGCACTCAGACAAGAGAGTATAGGTTCATTCATGGCAAAAGAGGTTAATGTCACCCACAAATGGAACAGGCGATGTTTTGTAAGTTAGGCTCCTGGCACCCAGACAGAGGCGAGGTTCATTCAAGGCAAAACAGGCTTTAGGTCATCCACCAATGCAACAGGCGATTTTTAGAAAAGTAGGCCCCTGGCACCCATTCAGAGGAGAGGTTTATTTATGGCAAAACAGGCTTCATGTAACCCACCAATGGAACAGGTGATTGTCACTAATGTAGGCCCCTGGCAACCAATCAGTTGAGAGGTTTATTCATGGCAAAATCGGCTTCATGTCACCCAACAATGGAACAGGTGATTGTCACTAATGTAGGCCCCTTGCACTCAGACAGGAGAGGAGAGGTTCATTCACGGCAAAACAGGCTTCATGTCATCCACCAATACAACAGGCAATTTTCACAAATGTAGGCCCCTGGCACTCATAAAGAGGAGAGGTTCATTCACTGCAAAACAGGCTTTATGTCATCCACCAATGCAACAGGTGATTTTCAGAAATATCGGCCCCTGGCACCCAGACAGAGTAGAGTTTCATTCATGGCAAAACAGGCTTCATGTCAGCCACCAATGGAACAGACGATTTTCAGTAAGTTAGGCCCCTCGCACCCAGACAGAGGAGAGGTTCATTTATGTCAAAAAGAGATTAATGTCACCCACCAATAGGAAAGTCAATTTTTAGCAAGTTAGACCCCTGGCACCCAGACAGAAGAGAGGTTCATTCACGGCAAAAAGCTTTGATTTCACTCACCAATGGAACAGACGATTTTCAGTAAGTTAGGCCCTTGGCACTCAGACAGAGGAGAGGTTCATTCACTGCAAAACAGGCTTCATGTCATACACCAATGCAACAGGCTATTTTTCAGAAATTTAGGCCCCTGGCACCCAGACAGAGGATAGGTTCATTCATGGCAAAACAGGCTTCATGTCACCCACCAATAGAACAGTCGATTTTCAGTAAGTTAGGCCTCTGGGACCCAGACAGAGGAGAGGTTCATTTACGGCCAAAAGAGGTTAATGTCACCCACCAATGGAAGAGGCAATTTTCAGTAAGTTAGGCCCCTGACACTCAAACAGAGGAGAGCTTCATTCACGGCAAAACAGGCTTCATGACACCCACCAGTGGAACAGGCGATTTTCAGTAAGTTAGTCCCCTGGCACCCAGACAGAAGAGAGGTTTATTCTTGACAAAAGAGGTTAATGTCACCCACCAATGGAACATGCGATTTTCAGTAATTTAAGCCCCTGGCACCCAGACAGAGGAGAGGTTAATTCAAGTCAAAACAGGCTTCATGTCATTCACCAATGCAACAGGTGATTTTCAGAAATTTAGGCACCTGGCACCCATACAGAGGAGAGGTTCATTCATGGCAAAACAGGCTTCATATCACCCACCAATGGAACAGACGATTTTAAGTTAGTTAGGCCCCTGGCACCCAGATAGAGGAGAGGTTCATTTATGTCAAAAAGAGATTAATGTCACCCACCAATAGAAAAGGCAATTTTTAGCAAGTTAGGCCCCTGGCACCCAGACAGAGGAGAGGTTCATTCACGGCAAAAAGCATATGATTTCACTCACCAATGGAACAGACGATTTTCAGTAAGTTAGGCCCTTGTCACCCAGACAGAGGAGAGGTTAATTCACGGCAAAACAGGCTTCATGTCATCCACCAATATAACATGCAATTTTCTCAAATGAAGGCCCCTGGCACTTAGAAAGAGGAGACGTTCATTCACTGCAAAACAGGCTTTCTGTCAACCACCAATGCGACAGGTGATTTTCAGAAATTTTGGCCCCAGGCATCCAGACAGAGGAGAGGTTCATTCATGGCAAAACAGGCTTCATGTCACCCACCAATGGAACAGACGATTTTTAGAAATGTAGGCCCCTGGCACACATAAAGAGAGGTTCATTCTTAGCAAAAAAGGCAATATGTAATCCACTAATGGAACAGGAGATTGTCACTAATGTAGGCCAGTGGCACACAGATAGAGGAGAGGATAATTCACGGCAAAACAGGATTCATGTCATCCACCAATACAACAGCCAGTTTTCACAAATGTAGGCCCCTGCCACACAGATAGAGGAGAGGTTCTTTCACTGCAAAACAGGCTTCATGTCATCCACCAATGCAACAGGTGATTTTCAGAAATTTAGGCCCCTGGCACCCAGACAAAGGAGAGGTTCATTCATGGCAAAACAGGCTTCATATCACCCACCAATGGAACAGACGATTTTAAGTAAGTTAGGCCCCTGGCACCCAGACAGAGGAGAGGTTCATTTATGTCAAAAAGAGATTAATGTCACCCACCAATATAAACGCAATTTTTAGCAAGTTAGGCCTCTAGCACCCAGACAGAGGATAGGTTCATTCACGGCAAAAAGCGTATGATTTCACTCACCAATGGAGCAGACGATTTTCAGTAAGTTAGGCCCTTGGCACCCAGACAGAGGAGAGGTTCCTTCACGGCAAAACAGGCTTCATGTCATCCACCAATGAAACCGGCGATTTTCAGAACTGTAGGCCCCTGGCACACAGACAGAGGAGAGGTTCATTCTTGGCAAAACAGGCCTTATGTAATCCACCAATGGAACAGGTGATTGTCATTAATGTAGGCCAGTGGCACATAGTCAGAGGAGAGGTTCATTCAAGACAAAACAGTCTTCATGTCACCCTCCAGTGGAACATGCGATTTTCAGTAAGTTTGGCCCCTGGCACCAAGACCGAGGAGAGGTTCATTCATGACAGAAAAGGTTAATGTCACCCACCAATGGAACAGGCTATTTTCAGTAAGTTAAGCCCCTGGCACCCAGACAGAGGAGAGGTTCATTCACGGCAAAACAGGCTTCATGTGATCCACCAATACAACAAGCGATTTTCTGAAATTTAGGCCCCTGGCACCCAGACAGAGGAGAGGTTCATGTATGTCAAAAAGAGATTAATATCACCCACCAATAGAAATGGCAATTTTTAGCAAGTTAGGCCCCTGCACCCAGACAGAGGAGAGGTTCATTCACGACAAAAATGCGTTTGACTTCACTAACCAATGGAACATGCTATTTTCAGTAAGTTAAGCCCCTGGCACCCAGACAGAGGAGAGGTTAATTCACGGCAAAACAGGCTTCATGTCATCCACAAATAGAACAAGCGATTTTCTGAAATGTAGGCCCCTGGCACCCAGACAGAGGACAGGTTCATGTATGTCAAAAAGAGATTAATATCACCCACCAATAGAAATGGCAATTTTTAGCAAGTTAGGCCCCTGCACCCAGACAGAGGAGAGGTTCATTCACGACAAAAATGCGTTTGACTTCACTAACCAATGGAACAGACGATTTTCAGTAAGTTAGGCCCTTTGCACCCAGACATAGGAGAGGGTTATTCACGGCAAAAAAGGCTTCATGTCATCCACCAATGAAACCGACGATTTTCAGAAATGTAGGCCCCTGCACACAGACAGAGGAGAGGTTTATTCTTGGCAAAACAGGCTTTATGTAATCCACCAATGGAACAGGTGATTGTCATTAATGTAGGCCAGTGGCACATAGTCAGAGGAGAGGTTCATTCACGACAAAACAGTCTTCATGTCACCCACCAGTGGAACAGGCGACTTTCAATAAGTTAGGCCCCTGACACCCAAACAGAGGAGAGGTTCATTCACGGCAAAACAGGCTTCATGTCACCCTCCAGTGGAACAGGCAATTTTCAGTAAGTTAGGCCCCTGGCACCCAGACAGAGGAGAGGTTCATTCATGACAGAAGAGGTTAATGTCACCCACCAATGGAACAGGCTATTTTCAGTAAGTTAAGCCCCTGGCAACCAGACAGAGGAGAGGTTAATTCACAGCAAAACAGGCTTCATGTCATCCACCAATACAACAAGCGATTTTCTGAAATTTAGGCCCCTTGCACCCAGACAGAGGAGAGGTTCATTTATGTCAAAAAAGAGTTTAATATCACCCACCAATAGAAAAGGCAATTTTTAGCAAGTTAGGCCCCTGCACCCAGACAGAGGAGAGGTTCATTCACGACACAAATGCGTTTGACTTCACTAACCAATGGAACAGACGATTTTCAGTAAGTTAGGCCCTTGGCACTCAGACAGAGTAGAGGTTCATTCACGGCAAAACAGGCTTCATGTCATCCACCAATGCAAGCGGCGAATTTCAGAAATGTAGGCCCTGGCACCCAGAAAGAGGAGAGGTTCATTCTTGGCAAAAAAGGCTTTATGTAATCCACCAATGGAACAGGCGATTGCCACTAATGTAGGCCAGTGGCACACAGACAGAGGAGAGGTTAATTCACAGCACAACAGGCTTCATGTCATCCACCAATAGAACAGGCAATTTTCACAAATGTAGGCCCCTGGCACTCATAAAGAGGAGAGGTTCATTCACGGCAAAACAGGCTTCATGTCATCCACCAATGCAACAGGCGATTTTCAGAAATTTAGGCCCCTGGCACCCAGACAAAGCAGAGGTTCATTCATGGTAAAACAGGCTTCATGTCACCCACCAATGGAACAGACGATTTTCAGTAAGTTAGGCCCCTGGCACCCAGACAGAGGAGAAGATCATTCACGTCAAAAAGCGTTTGATTTTACTCACCAATGGAACAGACGATTTTCAGTAAGTTAGGCCCTTGGCACCCAGACAGAGGAGTGTTTCCTTCACGGCAAAACAAGCTTCATGTCATCCAGCAATGAAACTGGCGATTTTCAGAAATTTAGGCCCCTGGCACCCATACAGAGGAGAGGTTCATTTACGTCAAAAAGAGATTAATGTCACCCACCCATAGAAAAGGCAATTTTTAGCAATTTAGGCCCCTGGCACCCAGACAGAGGAGAGGTTCATTCACGGCAAAAAGCGTTTGATTTCACTCACCAATGGAACAGACGATTTTCAGTAAGTTATGCCCTTTGCACCCAGACAGAGGAGAGGTTCATTCACGGCAAAACAGGTTTCATGTCATCCACCAATGAAACCGGCGATTTTCAGAAATGTAGGCCCCTGGCACACAGACAGAGGAGAGGTACATTCTTGTCAAAACAGTCTTTATGTAATCCACCAATGGAACAGGCGATTGTCACTAATGTAGGCCAGTGGCACATAGACAGAGGAGAGGTTCATTCACGGCAAAACAGGCTTCATGTCACCCACCAATGGAACCATTGATTTTCAGTAAGTTTGGCCCCTGGCACCCAGATAGAGGAGAGGTGTATTTATGGCAAAAAGAGATTAATGTCACCCACCAATGGAACAGGCAATTTTCAGTAAGTTAAGGCACTGACACCCAAACAGAGGAGAGGTACATTCACGACAAAACAGGCGTCATGTCACCCACCAGTGGAACAGGTGATTTTCAGTAAATTAGGCCCCTGGCACCCAGAGACAGGAGAGGTTCATTAATGACAAAAGAGGTAAATGTCACCCACCAATGGAACAGGCTATTTTCAGTAAGTTAAGCCCCTGGCACCCAGACAGAGGAGAGGTTAATTCAAGGCAAAACATGCTTCATGTCAACCAACAATACAACAGGCAATTTTCACAAATGTAGGCCCCTGGCACTCAGAAAGAGGAGAGGTTCATTCACTGCAAAACAGGTTTCATGTCATCCACCAATGCAACAGGCGATTTTCAGAAATTTAGGCCCCTGGCACCCAGACAGAGGAGAGGTTCATTCATGGCAAAACAGGCTTCATGTCATCCACCTGTAGAACAGGTGATTTTCAGTAAATTTGGCCCCTGGCACCCAGAGAGAAGAAAGGTACATTCATGACAAAAGAGGTAAATGTCACCCACCAATGGAACAGGCTATTTTCAGTAAGGTAAGCCCCTGGCACCCAAACAAGGAGAGGTTAATTCACGGCAAAACAGGCTTCATGTCAAACAACAATACAACAGGCAATTTTCACAAATGTAGGCCCCTAGCACTCAGAAAGAGGAGAGGTTCATTCACTGCAAAACAGGCTTCATGTCATCCACCAATGCAACAGTCGATTTTCAGAAATTTAGGCCCCTGGCACCGAGACAGAGGAGAGGACAATTTATGTCAAAAAGAGATTAATGTCACCCACCAATAGAAAAGGCAATTTTTAGCAAGTTAGGCCCCTGGCACCCAGACAGAGGAGAGGTTCATTCACGGCAAAAAGCTTTTTTTTTTTCACTCACCAATGGAATAGACGATTTTCAGTAAGTTAGGCCCATGGCACCCAGACAAAGGAGAGGTTCATTCATGGCAATACAGGCTTCATGTCACCCACCAATGGATCAGACGATTTTCAGAAATGTATGCCCCTGGCACCCATATAGAGGAGAGGTTCATTCTTGGCAAGAAAGGCTTCATGTAATCCACCAATGGAACAGGCGATTGTCACTAATGTAGGCCAGTGGCACACAGACAGAGGAGAGGTTAATTCAAGGCAACACAGGCTTCATGTCATCCACCAATACAACAGGCAATTTTCACAAATGTAGGCCCCTGGCACTCAGATAGAGGAGAGGTTCATTCACTGCAAAACAGGTTTCATGTCATCCACCAATGCAACAGGCGATTTTCAGAAATTTAGGCCCCTGGCACCCAGACAGAGGAGAGGTTCATTCATGGCAAAACAGGCTTCATGTCATCCACCAGTAGAACAGGTGATTTTCAGTAAATTTGGCCCCTGGCACCCAGAGAGAAGAAAGGTACATTCATGACAAAAGAGGTAAATGTCATCCACCAATGGAACAGGCTATTTTCAGTAAGTTAAGCCCCTGGCACCCAAACAAGGAGAGGTTAATTCACGGCAAAACAGGCTTCATGTCAAACAACAATACAACAGGCAATTTTCACAAATGTAGGCCCCTAGCACTCAGAAAGAGGAGAGGTTCATTCACTGCAAAACAGGCTTCATGTCATCCACCAATGCAACAGTCGATTTTCAGAAATTTAGGCCCCTGGCACCGAGACAGAGGAGAGGACAATTTATGTCAAAAAGAGATTAATGTCACCCACCAATAGAAAAGGCAATTTTTAGCAAGTTAGGCCCCTGGCACCCAGACAGAGGAGAGGTTCATTCACGGCAAAAAGCGTTTTATTTCACTCACCAATGGAATAGACGATTTTCAGTAAGTTAGGCCCATGGCACCCAGACAAAGGAGAGGTTCATTCATGGCAATACAGGCTTCATGTCACCCACCAATAGATCAGACGATTTTCAGAAATGTATGCCCCTGGCACCCATATAGAGGAGAGGTTCATTCTTGGCAAGAAAGGCTTCATGTAATCCACCAATGGAACAGGCGATTGTCACTAATGTAGGCCAGTGGCACACAGACAGAGGAGAGGTTAATTCAAGGCAACACAGGCTTCATGTCATCCACCAATACAACAGGCAATTTTCACAAATGTAAGCCCCTGCCACTCAGATAGAGGAGAGGTTCATTCACTGCAAACAGGCTTCATGTCATCCACCAATGCAACAGGTGATTTTCAGAAGTTTTGGCCCCTGGCACCCAGACATAGGAGAGGTTCATTCATGGCAAAACAGGCTTCATATTACCCACCAAAGGAACAGACGATTTTCAGTAAGTTATTCCCCTGGCACCCAGACAGAGGAGAGGTTCATTCATGGCAAAAAGGCCTTAATGTCACCCACCAATAGAACAGGACAATTTTCAGTAAGTTAGGCCCCTGGAACCCAGACAGAGGAGAGGTTCATTCACTGCAAAAGAGGCTTAATGTCATCCACCAATGCAAGCAGGCAATTTTCAGCAAGTTATGCCCTGGCACTCCAGACAGAGGATAGGTTCATTCATGGCAAAAAGCGTTTATGTCACTCACCAATGGAACAGGCGATTTTCAGTAAGTTAGGCCGTGGCACCCAGACAGAGGAGAGGTTAATTCACGGCAAAACAGGCTTCATGTCATCCACCAATACAACAGGCAATTTTCAGCAAATGTAGGCCCCTGGCACTCCAGACAGAGGAGAGGTTCATTCACGGCAAAACAGGCTTCATGTCACTCACCAATGGAACAGGCGATTTTCAGTAAGTTATGCCCCTGGCACCCAGACAGAGGAGAGGTTCATTCACGGCAAAACAGGTTTCATGTCATCCACCAATGAAACCGGCGATTTTCAGAAATGTAGGCCCCTGGCACACAGACAGAGGAGAGGTACATTCTTGTCAAAACAGGCTTTATGTAATCCACCAATGGAACAGGCGATTGTCACTAATGTAGGCCAGTGGCACATAGACAGAGGAGAGGTTCATTCATGGCAAAAAGCGTTTTATTTCACTCACCAATGGAACAGTCGATTTTCATTCAGTTAGGCCCTTGGAACCCAGACAGAGGAGAGGTTAATTCACGGCAAAATAGGCTTCATGTCATCCATCAATGCAACCGTCGATTTTCAGAAATGTAGGCCCCTGTCACCCATAAATAGGAGAGGTTCATTCTTGGCAAAAAAGGCTTTATGTAATCCACCAATGGAAAAGTCGATTGTCACTAATGTAGACCAGTGGCACACAGACAGAGGAGAGGTTAATTCACGGCAAAACAGGCCTTATGTCATCCACCAATACAACAGGCAATTTTCACAAATGTTAGGCCCTTGGAACTCAGATAGAGGAGAGGTTCATTCACTGCAAAACAGGCTTCCTGTCATCCACCAATGCAACAGGCGATTTTCAGAAATTTAGGACCCTGGCACCCATACAGAGGAGAGGTTCATTTACGTCAAAAGAGATTAATGTCACCCACCCATAGAAAAGTCAATTTTTAGCAATTTTGGCCCCTGGCACCCAGACAGAGGAGAGGTTCATTCACGGCAAAAAGCGTTTGATTTCACTCACCAATGGAACAGACGATTTTCAGTAAGTTATGCCCTTTGCACCCAGACAGAGGAGAGGTTCATTCACGGCAAAACAGGTTTCATGTCATCCACCAATGAAACCGGCGATTTTCAGAAATGTAGGCCCCTGGCACACAGACAGAGGAGAGGTACATTCTTGTCAAAACAGGCTTTATGTAATCCACCAATGGAACAGGCGATTGTCACTAATGTAGGCCAGTGGCACATAGACATAGGAGAGGTTCATTCACGGCAAAACAGGCTTTATGTCACCCACCAATGGAACCATTGATTTTCAGTAAGTTTGGCCCCTGGCACCCAGATAGAGGAGAGGTGTATTTATGGCAAAAAGAGATTAATGTCACCCACCAATGGAACAGGCAATTTTCAGTAAGTTAAGGCACTGACACCCAAACAGAGGAGAGGTACATTCACGACAAAACAGGCGTCATGTCACCCACCAGTGGAATAGGTGATTTTCAGTAAATTAGGCCCCTGGCACCCAGAGACAGGAGAGGTTCATTAATGACAAAAGAGGTAAATGTCACCCACCAATGGAACAGGCTATTTTCAGTAAGTTAAGCCCCTGGCACCCAGACAGAGGAGAGGTTAAATCAAGGCAAAACATTCTTCATGTCAACCAACAATACAACAGGCAATTTTCACAAATGTAGGCCCCTGGCACTCAGAAAGAGGAGAGGTTCATTCACTGCAAAACAGGTTTCATGTCATCCCCCAATGCAACAGGCGATTTTCAGAAATTTAGGCCCCTGGCACCCAGACAGAGGAGAGGTTCATTCATGGCAAAACAGGCTTCATGTCATCCACCAGTAGAACAGGTGATTTTCAGTAAATTTGGCCCCTGGCACCCAGAGAGAAGAAAGGTTCATTCATGACAAAAGAGGTAAATGTCACCCACCAATGGAACAGGCTATTTTCAGTAAGTTAAGCCCCTGGCACCCAAACAGAGGAGAGGTTAATTCACGGCAAAACAGGCTTCATGTCAAACAACAATACAACAGGCAATTTTCACAAATGTAGGCCCCTAGCACTCAGAAAGAGGAGAGGTTCATTCACTGCAAAACAGGCTTCATGTCATCCACCAATGCAACAGTCGATTTTCAGAAATTTAGGCCCCTGGCACCGAGAAAGAGGAGAGGACAATTTATGTCAAAAAGAGATTAATGTCACCCACCAATAGAAAAGGCAATTTTTAGCAAGTTAGGCCCCTGGCACCCAGACAGAGGAGAGGTTCATTCACGGCAAAAAGCTTTTTTTTTTTCACTCCCCAATGGAATAGACGATTTTCAGTAAGTTAGGCCCTTGGCACCCAGACAAAGGAGAGGTTCATTCATGGCAAAACAGGCTTCATGTCACCCACCAATGGATCAGACGATTGTCACTAATGTAGGCCAGTGGCACCCATATAGAGGAGAGGTTCATTCTTGGCAAGAAAGGCTTCATGTAATCCACCAATGGAACAGGCGATTGTCACTAATGTAGGCCAGTGGCACACAGACAGAGGAGAGGTTAATTCAAGGCAACACAGGCTTCATGTCATCCACCAATACAACAGGCAATTTTCACAAATGTAGGCCCCTGCCACTCAGATAGAGGAGAGGTTCATTCACTGCAAAACAGGCTTCATGTCATCCACCAATGCAACAGGTGATTTTCAGAAGTTTTGGCCCCTGGCACCCAGACAGAGGAGAGGTTCATTCATGGCAAAACAGGCTTCATATCACCCACCAAAGGAACAGACGATTTTCAGTAAGTTATTCCCCTGGCACCCAGACAGAGGAGAGGTTCATTTATGTCAAAAAGAGATTAATGTCACCCACCATTAGAAAAGGACAATTTTTAGCAAGTTAGGCCCCTGGCACCCAGACAGAGGATAGGTCCATTCACATCAAAAAGAATATGATATCAGCCACCAATGAAGCAGATGATTTTCAGTAAGTTAGGCCCTTGGCACCCAGACAGAGGATAGATTAATTCACGGCAAAAAGCGTATGATTTCACTCACCAATGGAGCAGACGATTTTCAGTAAGTTAAGCCCCTGGCACCCAAACAGAAGAGAGGTTAATTCAAGTCAAAACAGGCTTCATGTCATCCACCAATACAACAGGCGATTTTCACAAATGTAGGCCCCTGGCACTCAGAAAGAGGAGAGGTTCATTCACTGCAAAACAGGCTTCATGTCATCCACCAATGCAACAGGCAATTTTCACAAATGTAGGCCCCTGGCACTCAGAAAGAGGAGAGGTTCATTCATGGCAAAACAGGCTTGATGTCACCCACCAATAGAACAGACGATTTACAGTAAGTTAGGCCCCTGGCACCGATACAGAGGAGAGGATAATTTATGTCAAAAAGAGATTAATGTCACCCACCAATAGAAAAGGCAATTTTTAGCAAGTTAGGCCCCTGGCACCCAGACAGAGGAGAGGTTTATTCACGGCAAAAAGCGTTTTATTTCACTCACCAATGGAACAGACGATTTTCAGTAAGTTAGGTCCTTGGCAACCAGACAAAGGAGAGGTTCATTCATGGCAAAACAGGCTTCATGTCACCCACCAATGGAACAGACGATTTTCAGAAATGTAGGCCCATGGCACCCATAAAGTAGAAAAGGTTCATTCTTGGCAAGAAAGGCTTTATGTAATCCACCAATGGAACAGTCAATTGTCACTAATGTAGGCCAGTGGCACTCAGACAGAGGAGAGGTTAATTAATGGCAAAATAAACTTCATGTCATCCACCAATACAACAGGCAATTTTCACAAATGTAGGCCCCTGGCACTCAGACAGAGGAGAGGTTCATTCATGGCAAAACAGGCTTCATGTCATCCACCAATACAACAGGCAATTTTCACAAATGTAGGCCCCTGGCACTCATAAAGAGGAGAGGTTCATTCACTGCAAAATAGGCTTCATTTCATCCACCAATGCAACATGCGATTTTCAGAAATATAGGCCCCTGGCACCGAGACAGACAGAGAAGATGTTCATTCATGGCAAAGCAGTCTTCATGTCACCCACCAATGGAACAGACGATTTTCAGTAAGTTAGGCCCCTGGCACCCAGACAGAGGAGAGGATCATTTATGTCAAAAAGAGATTAATGTCACCCACCAATAGAAAGGGCAATTTTTAGCAAGTTATGCCCCTGGCACTCAGACAGGAGAGGAGAGGTTCATTCATGGTAAAATAGGTTAATGACAACCTCCAATGGAACAGGCGATTTTTAGTAAGTTAGGCCCCTTGCACCCAGACAGAGGAGAGGTTCCTTCACGGCAAAACAGGCTTCATGTCATCCACCAATGCAACAGGCTATTTTAAGAAATGTAAGCCCCTGGCACCCAGACATAGGAAAGGTACATTCACGGCAAAACAGGCTTCATGTCACCCACTAATGGAACAAGCGATTTTCAGTAAGTTAGGCCCCTGGCACCCAGAAAGAGGAGAGGTTAATTTATGGCAAAACAGGCTTCATGACACCCCAAAATGAAACAGACGATTTTCAGTAAGTTAGGCCCCTGGAACCCAGACAGAGGAGAGGTTAATTTATGTCAAAAAGAGATTAATGTCACTCACCTATAGAAAAGGCAATTTTTAGCAAGTTAGGCCCCTGGCACCCAGACAGAGGAGAGGTTCATTCATGGCAAAAAGCGTTTTATTTCACTCACCAATAGAACAGTCGATTTTCATTCAGTTAGGCCCTTGGAACCCAGACAGAGGAGAGGTTAATTCACGGCAAAATAGGCTTCATGTCATCCATCAATGCAACCGTCGATTTTCAGAAATGTAGGCCCCTGCCACTCAGATAGAGGAGAGGTTCATTCACTGCAAAACAGGCTTCATGTCATCCACCAATGCAACAGGTGATTTTCAGAAGTTTTGGCCCCTGGCACCCAGACAGAGGAGAGGTTCATTCATGGCAAAACAGGCTTCATATCACCCACCAATGGAACAGACGATTTTCAGTAAGTTATTCCCCTGGCACCCAGACAGAGGATAGGTTCATTCACATCAAAAAGCCTATGATTTCACCCACCAATGAAGCAGACGATTTTCAGTAAGTTAGGCCCCTGGAACCCAGACAGAGGAGAGGTTCATTTATGTCAAAAAGAGATTAATGTCACCCACCAATAGAAAGGGCAATTTATAGCAAGTTATGCCCCTGGCACTCAGACAGAGGAGAGGTTCATTCATGGCAAAAAGCGTTTTATTTCACTCACCAATGGAACAGTCGATTTTCATTCAGTTAGGCCCTTGGAACCCAGACAGAGGAGAGGTTAATTCACGGCAAAATAGGCTTCATGTCATCCATCAATGCAACCGTCGATTTTCAGAAATGTAGGCCCCTGTCACCCATAAATAGGAGAGGTTCATTCTTGGCAAAAAAGGCTTTATGTAATCCACCAATGGAAAAGTCGATTGTCACTAATGTAGACCAGTGGCACACAGACAGAGGAGAGGTTAATTCACGGCAAAACAGGCCTTATGTCATCCACCAATACAACAGGCAATTTTCACAAATGTAGGCCCTTGGAACTCAGATAGAGGAGAGGTTCATTCACTGCAAAACAGGCTTCCTGTCATCCACCAATGCAACAGGCGATTTTCAGAAATTTAGGCCCCTGGCACCCATACAGAGGAGAGGTTCATTTACGTCAAAAGAGATTAATGTCACCCACCCATAGAAAAGGCAATTTTTAGCAATTTAGGCCCTGGCACCCAGACAGAGGAGAGGTTCATTCACGGCAAAAAGCGTTTGATTTCACTCACCAATGGAACAGACGATTTTCAGTAAGTTATGCCCTTTGCACCCAGACAGAGGAGAGGTTCATTCACGGCAAAACAGGTTTCATGTCATCCACCAATGAAACCGGCGATTTTCAGAAATGTAGGCCCCTGGCACACAGACAGAGGAGAGGTACATTCTTGTCAAAACAGGCTTTATGTAATCCACCAATGGAACAGGCGATTGTCACTAATGTAGGCCAGTGGCACATAGACAGAGGAGAGGTTCATTCATGGCAAAAGCGTTTTATTTCACTCACCAATGGAACAGTCGATTTTCATTCAGTTAGGCCCTTGGAACCCAGACAGAGGAGAGGTTAATTCACGGCAAAATAGGCTTCATGTCATCCATCAATGCAACCGTCGATTTTCAGAAATGTAGGCCCCTGTCACCCATAAATAGGAGAGGTTCATTCTTGGCAAAAAGGCTTTATGTAATCCACCAATGGAAAAGTCGATTGTCACTAATGTAGACCAGTGGCACACAGACAGAGGAGAGGTTAATTCACGGCAAAACAGGCCTTATGTCATCCACCAATACAACAGGCAATTTTCACAAATTTAGGCCCTTGGAACTCAGATAGAGGAGAGGTTCATTCACTGCAAAACAGGCTTCCTGTCATCCACCAATGCAACAGGCGATTTTCAGAAATTTAGGACCCTGGCACCCATACAGAGGAGAGGTTCATTTACGTCAAAAAGAGATTAATGTCACCCACCCATAGAAAAGTCAATTTTTAGCAATTTTGGCCCCTGGCACCCAGACAGAGGAGAGGTTCATTTATGTCAAAAAGAGATTAATGTCACCCACCAATAGAAAGGGCAATTTATAGCAAGTTATGCCCCTGGCACTCAGACAGAGGAGAGGTTCATTCATGGCAAAAAGCGTTTTATTTCACTCACCAATGGAACAGTCGATTTTCATTCAGTTAGGCCCTTGGAACCCAGACAGAGGAGAGGTTAATTCACGGCAAAATAGGCTTCATGTCATCCATCAATGCAACCGTCGATTTTCAGAAATGTAGGCCCCTGTCACCCATAAATAGGAGAGGTTCATTCTTGGCAAAAAAGGCTTTATGTAATCCACCAATGGAAAAGTCGATTGTCACTAATGTAGACCAGTGGCACACAGACAGAGGAGAGGTTAATTCACGGCAAAACAGGCCTTATGTCATCCACCAATACAACAGGCAATTTTCACAAATGTAGGCCCTTGGAACTCAGATAGAGGAGAGGTTCATTCACTGCAAAACAGGCTTCCTGTCATCCACCAATGCAACAGGCGATTTTCAGAAATTTAGGCCCTGGCACCCATACAGAGGAGAGGTTCATTTACGTCAAAAAGAGATTAATGTCACCCACCCATAGAAAAGTCAATTTTTAGCAATTTTGGCCCTGGCACCCAGACAGAGGAGAGGTTCATTCACGGCAAAAAGCGTTTGATTTCACTCACCAATGGAACAGACGATTTTCAGTAAGTTATGCCCTTTGCACCCAGACAGAGGAGAGGTTCATTCACGGCAAAACAGGTTTCATGTCATCCACCAATGAAACCGGCGATTTTCAGAAATGTAGGCCCCTGGCACACAGACAGAGGAGAGGTACATTCTTGTCAAAACAGGCTTTATGTAATCCACCAATGGAACAGGCGATTGTCACTAATGTAGGCCAGTGGCACATAGACAGAGGAGAGGTTCATTCATGGCAAAAAGCGTTTTATTTCACTCACCAATGGAACAGTCGATTTTCATTCAGTTAGGCCCTTGGAACCCAGACAGAGGAGAGGTTAATTCACGGCAAAATAGGCTTCATGTCATCCATCAATGCAACCGTCGATTTTCAGAAATGTAGGCCCCTGTCACCCATAAATAGGAGAGGTTCATTCTTGGCAAAAAAGGCTTTATGTAATCCACCAATGGAAAAGTCGATTGTCACTAATGTAGACCAGTGGCACACAGACAGAGGAGAGGTTAATTCACGGCAAAACAGGCCTTATGTCATCCACCAATACAACAGGCAATTTTCACAAATGTAGGCCCTTGGAACTCAGATAGAGGAGAGGTTCATTCACTGCAAAACAGGCTTCCTGTCATCCATCAATGCAACAGGCGATTTTCAGAAATTTAGGACCCTGGCACCCATACAGAGGAGAGGTTCATTTACGTCAAAAAGAGATTAATGTCACCCACCCATAGAAAAGGCAATTTTTAGCAATTTAGGCCCCTGGCACCCAGACAGAGGAGAGGTTCATTCACGGCAAAAAGCGTTTGATTTCACTCACCAATGGAACAGACGATTTTCAGTAAGTTATGCCCTTTGCACCCAGACAGAGGAGAGGTTCATTCACGGCAAAACAGGTTTCATGTCATCCACCAATGAAACCGGCGATTTTCAGAAATGTAGGCCCCTGGCACACAGACAGAGGAGAGGTACATTCTTGTCAAAACAGGCTTTATGTAATCCACCAATGGAACAGGCGATTGTCACTAATGTAGGCCAGTGGCACATAGACAGAGGAGAGGTTCATTCATGGCAAAAAGCGTTTTATTTCACTCACCAATGGAACAGTCGATTTTCATTCAGTTAGGCCCTTGGAACCCAGACAGAGGAGAGGTTAATTCACGGCAAAATAGGCTTCATGTCATCCATCAATGCAACCGTCGATTTTCAGAAATGTAGGCCCCTGTCACCCATAAATAGGAGAGGTTCATTCTTGGCAAAAAAGGCTTTATGTAATCCACCAATGGAAAAGTCGATTGTCACTAATGTAGACCAGTGGCACACAGACAGAGGAGAGGTTAATTCACGGCAAAACAGGCCTTATGTCATCCACCAATACAACAGGCAATTTTCACAAATTTAGGCCCTTGGAACTCAGATAGAGGAGAGGTTCATTCACTGCAAAACAGGCTTCCTGTCATCCACCAATGCAACAGGCGATTTTCAGAAATTTAGGACCCTGGCACCCATACAGAGGAGAGGTTCATTTACGTCAAAAAGAGATTAATGTCACCCACCCATAGAAAAGTCAATTTTTAGCAATTTTGGCCCCTGGCACCCAGACAGAGGAGAGGTTCATTCACGGCAAAAAGCGTTTGATTTCACTCACCAATGGAACAGACGATTTTCAGTAAGTTATGCCCTTTGCACCCAGACAGAGGAGAGGTTCATTCACGGCAAAACAGGTTTCATGTCATCCACCAATGAAACCGGCGATTTTCAGAAATGTAGGCCCCTGGCACACAGACAGAGGAGAGGTACATTCTTGTCAAAACAGGCTTTATGTAATCCACCAATGGAACAGGCGATTGTCACTAATGTAGGCCAGTGGCACATAGACAGAGGAGAGGTTCATTCATGGCAAAAAGCGTTTTATTTCACTCACCAATGGAACAGTCGATTTTCATTCAGTTAGGCCCTTGGAACCCAGACAGAGGAGAGGTTAATTCACGGCAAAATAGGCTTCATGTCATCCATCAATGCAACCGTCGATTTTCAGAAATGTAGGCCCCTGTCACCCATAAATAGGAGAGGTTCATTCTTGGCAAAAAAGGCTTTATGTAATCCACCAATGGAAAAGTCGATTGTCACTAATGTAGACCAGTGGCACACAGACAGAGGAGAGGTTAATTCACGGCAAAACAGGCCTTATGTCATCCACCAATACAACAGGCAATTTTCACAAATGTAGGCCCTTGGAACTCAGATAGAGGAGAGGTTCATTCACTGCAAAACAGGCTTCCTGTCATCCATCAATGCAACAGGCGATTTTCAGAAATTTAGGCCCCTGTCACCCATACAGAGGAGAGGTTCATTTACGTCAAAAAGAGATTAATGTCACCCACCCATAGAAAAGTCAATTTTTAGCAATTTAGGCCCCTGGCACCCAGACAGAGGAGAGGTTCATTCACGGCAAAAAGCGTTTGATTTCACTCACCAATGGAACAGACGATTTTCAGTAAGTTATGCCCTTTGCACCCAGACAGAGGAGAGGTTCATTCACGGCAAAACAGGTTTCATGTCATCCACCAATGAAACCGGCGATTTTCAGAAATGTAGGCCCCTGGCACACAGACAGAGGAGAGGTACATTCTTGTAAAAACAGGCTTTATGTAATCCACCAATGGAACAGGCGATTGTCACTAATGTAGGCCAGTGGCACATAGACAGAGGAGAGGTTCATTCATGGCAAAAAGCGTTTTATTTCACTCACCAATGGAACAGTCGATTTTCATTCAGTTAGGCCCTTGGAACCCAGACAGAGGAGAGGTTAATTCACGGCAAAATAGGCTTCATGTCATCCATCAATGCAACCGTCGATTTTCAGAAATGTAGGCCCCTGTCACCCATAAATAGGAGAGGTTCATTCTTGGCAAAAAGGCTTTATGTAATCCACCAATGGAAAAGTCGATTGTCACTAATGTAGACCAGTGGCACACAGACAGAGGAGAGGTTAATTCACGGCAAAACAGGCCTTATGTCATCCACCAATACAACAGGCAATTTTCACAAATGTTAGGCCCTTGGAACTCAGATAGAGGAGAGGTTCATTCACTGCAAAACAGGCTTCCTGTCATCCACCAATGCAACAGGCGATTTTCAGAAATTTAGGACCCTGGCACCCATACAGAGGAGAGGTTCATTTACGTCAAAAAGAGATTAATGTCACCCACCCATAGAAAAGTCAATTTTTAGCAATTTTGGCCCCTGGCACCCAGACAGAGGAGAGGTTCATTCACGGC
This sequence comes from Bufotes viridis, assembly GCA_033119425.1. Taxonomy (NCBI): domain Eukaryota; kingdom Metazoa; phylum Chordata; class Amphibia; order Anura; family Bufonidae; genus Bufotes; species Bufotes viridis. The sequence goes on from CM065589.1 coordinate 606,266,985, forward strand.
AAAAAGCGTTTGATTTCACTCACCAATGGAACAGACGATTTTCAGTAAGTTATGCCCTTTGCACCCAGACAGAGGAGAGGTTCATTCACGGCAAAACAGGTTTCATGTCATCCACCAATGAAACCGGCGATTTTCAGAAATGTAGGCCCCTGGCACACAGACAGAGGAGAGGTACATTCTTGTCAAAACAGGCTTTATGTAATCCACCAATGGAACAGGCGATTGTCACTAATGTAGGCCAGTGGCACATAGACAGAGGAGAGGTTCATTCACGGCAAAACAGGCTTTATGTCACCCACCAATGGAACCATTGATTTTCAGTAAGTTTGGCCCCTGGCACCCAGATAGAGGAGAGGTGTATTTATGGCAAAAAGAGATTAATGTCACCCACCAATGGAACAGGCAATTTTCAGTAAGTTAAGGCACTGACACCCAAACAGAGGAGAGGTACATTCACGACAAAACAGGCGTCATGTCACCCACCAGTGGAATAGGTGATTTTCAGTAAATTAGGCCCCTGGCACCCAGAGACAGGAGAGGTTCATTAATGACAAAAGAGGTAAATGTCACCCACCAATGGAACAGGCTATTTTCAGTAAGTTAAGCCCCTGGCACTCAGACAGAGGAGAGGTTAAATCAAGGCAAAACATGCTTCATGTCAACCAACAATACAACAGGCAATTTTCACAAATGTAGGCCCCTGGCACTCAGAAAGAGGAGAGGTTCATTCACTGCAAAACAGGTTTCATGTCATCCCCCAATGCAACAGGCGATTTTCAGAAATTTAGGCCCCTGGCACCCAGACAGAGGAGAGGTTCATTCATGGCAAAACAGGCTTCATGTCATCCACCAGTAGAACAGGTGATTTTCAGTAAATTTGGCCCCTGGCACCCAGAGAGAAGAAAGGTTCATTCATGACAAAAGAGGTAAATGTCACCCACCAATGGAACAGGCTATTTTCAGTAAGTTAAGCCCCTGGCACCCAAACAGAGGAGAGGTTAATTCACGGCAAAACAGGCTTCATGTCAAACAACAATACAACAGGCAATTTTCACAAATGTAGGCCCCTAGCACTCAGAAAGAGGAGAGGTTCATTCAATGCAAAACAGGCTTCATGTCATCCACCAATGCAACAGTCGATTTTCAGAATTTTAGGCCCCTTGCACCGAGACAGAGGAGAGGACAATTTATGTCAAAAAGAGATTAATGTCACCCACCAATAGAAAAGGCAATTTTTAGCAATTTAGGCCCCTGGCACCCAGACAGAGGAGAGGTTCATTCACGGCAAAAAGCTTTTTTTTTTTTTCAGTCACCAATGGAATAGACGATTTTCAGTAAGTTAGGCCCTTGGCACCCAGACAAAGGAAAGTTTCATTCATGGCAAAACAGGCTTCATGTCACCCACCAATGGATCAGACGATTTTCAGAAATGTAGGCCCCTGGCACCCATATAGAGGAAAGGTTCATTCTTGGCAAGAAAGGCTTCATGTAATCCACCAATGGAAAAGGCGATTGTCACTAATGTAGGCCAGTGGCACACAGACAGAGGAGAGGTTAATTCAAGGCAACACAGGCTTCATGTCATCCACCAATACAACAGGCAATTTTCACAAATGTAGGCCCCTGCCACTCAGATAGAGGAGAGGTTCATTCACTGCAAACAGGCTTCATGTCATCCACCAATGCAACAGGTGATTTTCAGAAGTTTTGGCCCCTGGCACCCAGACAGAGGAGAGGTTCATTCATGGCAAAACAGGCTTCATATTACCCACCAATGGAACAGACGATTTTCAGTAAGTTATTCCCCTGGCACCCAGACAGAGGAGAGGTTCATTTATGTCAAAAAGAGATTAATGTCACCCACCATTAGAAAAGGACAATTTTTAGCAAGTTAGGCTCCTGGCACCCAGACAGAGGATAGGTTCATTCACATCAAAATGCCTATGATTTCACCCACCAATGAAGCAGACGATTTTCAGTAAGTTAGGCCCTTGGCACCCAGACAGAGGATAGATTAATTCACTGCAAAAAGCGTATGATTTCACTCACCAATGGAGCAGACGATTTTCAGTAAGTTAAGCCCCTGGCACCCAAACAGAAGAGAGGTTAATTCAAGTCAAAACAGGCTTCATGTCATCCACCAATACAACAGGCAATTTTCACAAATGTAGGCCCCTGGCACTCAGAAAGAGGAGAGGTTCATTCACTGCAAAACAGGCTTCATGTCATCCACCAATGCAACATGCGATTTTCAGAAATATAGGCCCCTGGCACCCAGAAAGAGGAGAGGTTCATTCATGGCAAAACAGGCTTGATGTCACCCACCAATAGAACAGACGATTTACAGTAAGTTAGGCCCCTGGCACCGATACAGAGGAGAGGATAATTTATGTCAAAAAGAGATTAATGTCACCCACCAATAGAAAAGGCAATTTTTAGCAAGTTAGGCCCCTGGCACCCAGACAGAGGAGAGGTTTATTCACGGCAAAAAGCGTTTTATTTCACTCACCAATGGAACAGACGATTTTCAGTAAGTTAGGTCCTTGGCAACCAGACAAAGGAGAGGTTCATTCATGGCAAAACAGGCTTCATGTCACCCACCAATGGAACAGTCAATTGTCCCTAATGTAGGCCAGTGGCACTCAGACAGAGGAGAGGTTCATTCACGGCAAAACAGGCTTCATGTCATCCACCAATACAACAGGCAATTTTCACAAATGTAGGCCCCTGGCACTCATAAAGAGGAGAGGTTCATTCACTGCAAAATAGGCTTCATTTCATCCACCAATGCAACATGTGATTTTCAGAAATATAGGCCCCTGGCACCGAGACAGAGAAGATGTTCATTCATGGCAAAACAGTCTTCATGTCACCCACCAATGGAACAGACGATTTTCAGTAAGTTAGGCCCCTGGCACCCAGACAGAGGAGAGTTTCATTTATGTCAAAAAGAGATTAATGTCACCCACCAATAGAAAAGGCAATTTTTAGCAAGTTAGGCCCCTGGCACCCAGACAGACGAGATGTTCATTCACGGCAAAAAAAGCGTTGATTTCACTCACCAATGGAACAGACGATATTCAGTAAGTTGGGCCCTTGGCTCCCAGACAGAGGAGAGGTTCAGAAAATAGGGGATGGAACGAGCGCTTGCAAACGATCCTAGTTCTTGTATAATTGTGTTGTCCACATCTACGTGTTTATACAGCATCCTCCTCCGCGTCACAAGTCTGAGCGTCCTAATATCCTCACACTTTACAGACCGGTTCCTTCAATAAGCACGTTTACAGACGAAAAAACACCATAGTGTAGAACCATAGGGATAAGATAAGTATAGAAATGTATTATACTCACAAACATCCGATAATATGCATACATAAAATGCCCGACCCGGGTTTCGCCTGCGCTTCGTCTGGGGCTGAAAGCGAGTGTTAACAAACGCCCGTCTTTTTAATATGACATCAATCAACTTGAATGCACGTCATTTCCATTTAGCAAATACACCGATGTCAATAAAACTATAAAACAGCCTCTTTCTATTATATCATGATATATCTAAATGTGTTACAAATACAGCAAACATAAAATAACCTCATTACTATGATAAAATAGTCATCCCATAATCCTTGCGCCCTAAAATATAAACGGTGAGTCTGATCAAGTAACCAACGTAAAAGTTAAAATTTAAAACTGCATATAATTGTCATGATTATATTTTAAAATCACGATTGCCAGAAAGAGAAACACGAACCAGATTTATAGTACAGAGTCATCAACATCAGAGACAGCCACAGGTCGGTACTAAGACATACATACCGACTTGACATCCCATTCTACATTCATCCCAGAGGATTGGAGGGGTCCCAAGGAATAAATCCACTGGGCTTCTCGTTTATTAATAGCCTTCACCGGATCTCCTCCCCTCCATTGCCGGTGTACGAGTTCTATACCACAAAACTTAAGACCAGCTGGATTTTTATTATGAGCTAATTTAAAATGTGCCGACACTCCGTGTGTGTCTACACCTTTTTGATGTTTCTGATATGCTCAGCTACACGGGTTTTCAAATTGCACAGTGTCCTTCCGACATATTGCTTATCGCAGGGACATTGGAGTAGATATATAACTCCCTTAGATTCGCAAGATAAATTGCCTTTAATTTTCATATTTGTCTGTTTATTAGTGGAATACACTTCAGTGGCAGGGCTGATTTTTTTGTCCTTTCTCGATCTGTCTTTACATCCAGCGCAAAAGCCACACCATGCAAAAGCATCACGTTTGCTACTGGAGGTATTTTTACGTAGACACCCGTGTACAATTTTATCCTTAATATTCGGTGCTTTTTTGTATATAAACAGAGGTTTCTGAAGGATCACTTTGCCAATCACTGAATCGTTAGTAAGAACTCTCCAGTAGTGTTGAGCGAACAGTTCGAAAATCGTTTGGGTCCGTACCGAATTTTGGGGTGTCCGTGACACGGACCCGAACCCGGACATTTTCAAAAAAGTTTGGGTTCGGGTCCGGTGTTCGTCGATTACTTCCCGCTTTCTGAAGGGCTGCACAGCAGCCAATCAGCTAGTGTTTTACTTCTTGCCCTAAGAGCCCATCACAGCCATGCCTACTAATGGCATGGCTGTGATTGGCCAAGTGCAGCATGTGACCCAGCCTCTATTTAAGCTGGAGTCACGTAGCGCCGCACGTCACACTGCTCTGATTAGTGTAGGGAGAGGACGCAGCTTCTGTGAGGGCGAGATAGGCAGGGATAAAGAAGTGAATGATCTACCTTTCTACACCTGTGCATCAGAACAACTCAGCTGAGCTGTTCACTGAAAGTCACTATTTTGTTGAGACTGGCCAGAGCGATTTTTACTGGCACATGTAACTGGGCTGACCGGCGGTGGCCATTTTTGGACTTGTGGTGCACCAGCACAAGCTGCCACAGAGTCTAAACCAAAGCTCCAAAGAAGTGAAAAATCTACACCTGTGAATCAGAACAACAGCGATTCAGCTGCTCAGTCAAAGTCAATTTTTTTCTGGCTGGGCAGACCGTTTACTGGCACATGTTACTGGGCTGATAGGCGGCAGCCATTTTGGGACTTGTGGTGCTACAGCAAAAGCTGCCACAACGTCCATTAATCTCATGTAATAGTCGATTTCTTCATAGATATACTACATCAGGGGTTTGGCTGTGCTTGTGTCACCCATACTAACTGCAAAGATATTTAATATATCAGTGGTGAAACTGAAAGTAACACACTTGGATAGCAAATCCCATGAATGTGCTGTTCCAGCTAGGCTAGCCAGTGCTACTACAGCCAAGTCCAATACTGTCAGTCAGAAATATTTTTTTTTTTTATGTGCCAGAAATATAAATTAAAAAAAGCTTTCACCGTAATAATAAAATTATTCTGGTGTTAGACCAGAAGAAGCACTCCTGTTGAAATTAATACTGTAAAAAGGCTTAGGCAATATTTCTCCCAGTGTGGGAAATTTATCTAGCAAAACTAGCATTTTAAAAATTCCGGTGTTCTGAAATACCAGCAGTCCTCTTGTAATCAATACCGCAAAAAGGCATTATATCGTCCAGTGTTGTAATTTTGGTGAAAAAAAGGCCAATTTAATCAATCTGGTGTTAGTTACACCAGAAACAGTAAGCCTCACGTTTTTACTCCTGTAAAACGGAATTAATACCGGAAAAAGGCATTACATTGTCCAGTGTTGTAATTTTGGTGAAAAAAAGGCCAATTTAATCAATCTGGTGTTAGTTAGACCAGAAACAGTAGGCCTCACGTTTTTACTCCTGTAAAAAGGAATTATATCTCCCTGTGTGGGAACCTATGTACCAAAACTAGCATTTTAAAAATTCTGGTGTCCAATTTGCAGCAGTTTTCTTGTAATTAATACCTGAAAAAGGAATTGTATCTTCCAGTGTGGGAATTTATGTACACAAACTAGCATTTTAAAAATTCTGGTGTCCAATTAGCAGCAGTCTTCTTGTAATTAATACCTGAAAAAGGCATTACATTGTCCAGTGTTGTAATTTTGGTGAAAAAAAGGCCAATTTAATCAATCTGGTGTTAGTTAGACCAGAAACAGTAGGCCTCACGTTTTTACTCCTGTAAAACGGAATTAATACCGGAAAAAGGCATTACATTGTCTAGTGTTGTAATTTTGGTTAAAAAAAGGCCAATTTAATCAATCTGGTGTTAGTTAGACCAGAAACAGTAGGCCTCACATTTTTACTCCTGTAAAAAGGAATTATATCTCCCTGTGTGGGAATCTATGTACCAAAACTAGCATATTAAAAATTCTGGTGTCCAATTTGCAGCAGTTTTCTTGTAATTAATACCGGAAAAAGGAATTATATCTTCCAGTGTGGGAATTTATGTACACAAACTAGCATTTTAAAAATTCTGGTGTCCAAATAGCACCAGTCTTCTTGTAATTAATACCTGAAAAAGGCATTACATTGTCCAGTGTTGTAAGTTTGGTGAAAAAAAAGCCAATTTAATCAATTTAGTGTTAGGTACACCAGAAACATTAGGCCTCACGTTTTTACTCCTGTAAAAAGGAATTATAACCTGAAAAAGGCATTACATTGTCCAGTGTTGTAATTTTGGTGAAAAAAAGGCCAATTTAATCAATCTGGTGTTAGTTAGACCAGAAACAGTAAGCCTCACGTTTTTACTCCTGTAAAAAGGAATTATATCTCCCCGTGTGGGAAACTATGTACCAAAACTAGCATTTTAAAAATTCTGGTGTCCAATTTGCAGCAGTTTTCTTGTAATTAATACCGGAAAAAGGAATTATATCTTCCAGTGTGGGAATTTATGTACACAAACTAGCATTTTAAAAATTCTGGTGTCCAATTAGCAGCAGTCTTCTTGTAATTAATACCTGAAAAGGGCATTACATTGTCCAGTGTTGTAATTTTGGTGAAAAAAAGGCCAATTTAATCAATCTGGTGTTAGTTAGACCAGAAACAGTAGACCGCACGTTTTTACTCCTGTAAAAAGGAATTATATCTCCCCGTGTGGGAATCTATGTACCAAAACTAGCATTTTAAAAATTCTGGTGTCCAATTTGCAGCAGTTTTCTCTTAATTAATACCGGAAAAAGGAAGTATATCTTCCAGTGTGGGAATTTATGTACACAAACTAGCATTTTAAAAATGCTGGTGTCCAATTAGCAGCAGTCTTCTTGTAATTAATACCTGAAAAAGGCATTACATTGTCCAGTGTTGTAATTTTGGTGAAAAAAAGGATAATTTAATCAATCTGGTGTTAGTTAGACCAGAAACAGTAGGCTGCACGTTTTTACTCCTGTAAAAAGGAATTATATCTCCCCGTGTGGGAATCTATGTACCAAAACTAGTATTTTAAAAATTCTGGTGTCCAATTTGCAGCACTTTTCTCTTAATTAATACCGGAAAAAGGAATTATATCTTCCAGTGTGGGAATTTATGTACACAAACTAGCATTTTAAAAATTCTGGTGTCCAATTAGCAGCAGTCTTCTTGTAATTAATACCTGAAAAAGGCATTACATTGTCCAGTGTTGTAATTTTGGTGAAAAAAAGGCCAATTTAATCAATCTGGTGTTAGGTCCACCAGAAACAGTAGGCCTCACGTTTTTACTCCTATAAAAAGGAATTAATACCGGAAAAAGGCATTACATTGTCCAGTGTTGTAATTTTGGTGAAAAAAAGGCCAATTTAATCAATCTGGTGTTAGTTAGACCAGAAACAGTAGGCTGCACGTTTTTACTCCTGTAAAAAGGAATTATATCTCCCCGTGTGGGAATCTATGTACCAAAACTAGCATATTAAAAATTCTGGTGTCCAATTTGCAGCAGTTTTCTTGTAATTAATACCGGAAAAAGGAATTATATCTTCCAGTGTGGGAATTTATGTACACAAACTAGCATTTTAAAAATTCTGGTGTCCAAATAGCACCAGTCTTCTTGCAATTAATACCTGAAAAAGGCATTACATTGTCCAGTGTTGTAATTTTGGTGAAAAAAAAGCCAATTTAATCAATTTAGTGTTAGGTACACCAGAAACAGTAGGCCTCACGTTTTTACTCCTGTAAAAAGGAATTATAACCTGAAAAAGGCATTACATTGTCCAGTGTTGTAATTTTGGTGAAAAAAAGGCCAATTTAATCAATCTGGTGTTAGTTAGACCAGAAACAGTAGGCCGCACGTTTTTACTCCTGTAAAAAGGAATTATATCTCCCCGTGTGGGAATCTATGTACCAAAACTAGCATTTTAAAAATTCTGGTGTCCAATTTGCAGCAGTTTTCTTGTAATTAATACCGGAAAAAGGAATTATATCTTCCAGTGTGGGAATTTATGTACACAAACTAGCATTTTAAAAATTCTGGTGTCCAATTAGCAGCAGTCTTCTTGTAATTAATACCTGAAAAAGGCAGTACATTGTCCAGTGTTGTAATTTTGGTGAAAAAAAGGCCAATTTAATCAATCTGGTGTTAGTTAGACCAGAAACAGTAGGCCGCACGTTTTTACTCCTGTAAAAAGGAATTATATCTCCCCGTGTGGGAATCTATGTACCAAAACTAGCATTTTAAAAATTCTGGTGTCCAATTTGCAGCACTTTTCTCTTAATTAATACCGGAAAAAGGAATTATATCTTCCAGTGTGGGAATTTCTGTACACAAACTAGCATTTTAAAAATTCTGGTGTCCAATTTGCAGCAGTTTTCTTGTAATTAATACCGGAAAAAGGAATTATATCTTCCAGTGTGGGAATTTATGTACACAAACTAGCATTTTAAAAATTCTGGTGTCCAATTAGCAGCAGTCTTCTTGTAATTAATACCTGAAAAAGGCATTACATTGTCCAGTGTTGTAATTTTGGTGAAAAAAAGGCCAATTTAATCAATCTGGTGTTAGTTAGACCAGAAACAGTAGGCCGCACGTTTTTACTCCTGTAAAAGGAATTATATCTCCCGTGTGGGAATCTATGTACCAAAACTAGCATTTTAAAAATTCTGGTGTCCAATTTGCAGCACTTTTCTCTTAATTAATACCGGAAAAAGGAATTATATCTTCCAGTGTGGGAATTTATGTACACAAACTAGCATTTTAAAAATTCTGGTGTCCAATTAGCAGCAGTCTTCTTGTAATTAATACCTGAAAAAGGCATTACATTGTCCAGTATTGTAATTTTGGTGAAAAAAAGGCCAATTTAATCAATCTGGTGTTAGGTCCACCAGAAACAGTAGGCCTCACGTTTTTACTCCTGTAAAAAGGAATTAATACCGGAAAAAGGCATTACATTGTCCAGTGTTGTAATTTTGGTGAAAAAAAGGCCAATTTTATCAATCTGGTGTTTGTTAGACCAGAAACAGTAGGCCCCACGTTTTTACTCCTGTAAAAAGGAATTATATCTCCCCGTGTGGGAATCTATGTACCAAAACTAGCATTTTAAAAATTCTGGTGTCCAATTTGCAGCAGTTTTCTTGTAATTAATACCGGAAAAAGGAATTATATCCTCCAGTGTGGGAATTTTGGGGCTAAAAAATAATATATTTTATTGTGGTGCGAGTTGAATCGCAACAATGAGGAAACATTCTATTAAGGGACGAGGACGCAGTCGTAGTGGTGTCCGTGGAGCCTCTGTTGCTGGCAGAGGACGTGGCCGTTCGGCCTCAGGCGCACAAAGTAGTGAACCAACTCCCTCAAGTAGCCAGCAGAATTTACAGCGATATTTTGTGGGGCCCAATGTTATGCCGTTATGAGGATGGTAAGGCCTGAGCAGGTACAGGTATTAGTCGATTGGGTGCCGACAGTGCAGTTCTTCCGCCCAGTCTTCTGCGGAAAGCGCACAGGTGGCACCTGAAAACCAAGCCCATTAGTCTGTCACATCACCCCCATGCATATCAGGGAAATTGTCTGAGCCTCAAGTTATGCAGCAGTCTCTTATTCTGTTTGAAGACTCTGCTCCCACGATTTTCCAGGGGCGTCCACCTAGCCCTTCCCCAGCGGTGGAAGACATTCCATGCACTGACGCACAACCACTTATGTATCCAGATGATGAGGACATGGGAATACCACCACAGCAGAGTGACCGAGTCTCTGATGATGACGAAACACTGGTGCCCACTGCCGCGTCTTATTGCAGTGTGCAGACTGAACAGGAGGAGGTCAGGGAGGAAGACTGGGTGGAAGACGATGCAGAGGACGATGAGGTCTTAGACCCCACATGGACTGAAGGTCGTGCCGCTGACTTAAATAGTTCAGAGGAAGAGGCAGTGGTGAGACCGAGACAACAGCGAAGCCAAAGAGGGAGCAGGGGGCAAAAGCAGAACAGCCGCCGTCCAGAGAGTTTGCCTGCTATTGGCCAGCGCCAACAGGGACCCAGCACCCCAAAGGCATCTTCAAGGAGTTCCCTGGCATGGCACTTCTTCAAACAATGTGCTGAGGACAAGACCCGAGTGGTTTGCACGCTGTGCCATCAGACCCTGAGGCGAGGCATTAACGTTCTTAACCTGGGCACCACCTGCATGATCAGGCATCTACATGCAAAGCATGAACTGCAGTGGAGTACACACCTTAAAAACAAGGAACCCGCTCAGGCTCCCCCTGTTCCCTCTACCGCTGCTGCCTCGGCTTCCATCTCGAGAGGAATGTTGCCACCTGCCGAGCAGCAAACAGAGGATGTGCCACCGACACCACCACCACCACCGCCACCGTCACCTAGCGTCTCCACTATTTCACACAGCAGCGTTCAGCTCTCCATCTCTCAAACCTTTGAGAGGAAGCGCAAATTCCCACCTAGTCACCCTCGAGCCCTTGGCCTGAATGCCAGCATTTCTAAACTACTGGCCTTTGAAATGCTGTCATTCCGGCTGGTGGACACAGACAGCTTCAAACAGCTGATGGCCATGGCTGTCCCCCAGTATGTGGTTCCCAGCCGCCACTACTTCTCCAAGACAGCCGTGCCTTCCCTGCACATGCAAGTGTCCGATAAAATCAAGTGTGCACTGCGCAACGCCATTTGTGGCAAGGTCCACCTAACCACAGATTCGTCGACCAGTAAGCACGCGCAGGGACGCTATATCTCCCTAACTGCACACTGGGTAAATGTAGTGGCGGCTGGGCCCCAGGCGGAGAGTTCCTTGGCGCACGTCCTTCCGCCGCCAAGGATCACAGGGCATCATTCTTTGCCTCCTGTAGCCTCCTCCTCCTACTCGGCTTCCTCCTCCTCCTCCTCTGCTTCCACCAGCTCATCCAGTCAGCCACACACCTTCACCACCAACTTCAGCACAGCCCGGGGTAAACGTCAGCAGGCCATTCTGAAACTCATATGTTTGGGGGACAAGCCCCACACTGCGCAGGAGTTGTGGCGGGGTATTGAACAACAGACCGACCAGTGGTTGCTGCCGGTGGGCCTCAAGCCCGGCCTGGTGGTGTGCGATAATGGGCAAAATCTCGTGGCAGCTCTAGGACTAGCCGGTTTGACGCACATCCCTTGCCTGGCGCATGTGCTGAATTTGGTGGTGCAAAAGTTCATTCACAACTACCCAGACATGTCAGAGCTGCTGCATAAAGTGCGGGCCGTCTCTGCGCGCTTCCGGCGTTCACATCCTGCCGCTGCTCGCCTGTCAGCGCTACAGCGGAACTTAGGCCTTCCCGCTCACCGCCTAATATGCGACGTGCCCACCCGGTGGAACTCCACCTTGCACATGCTGGAGAGACTGTGCGAGCGGCAGCAGGCCATAGTCGAGTTTCAGCTGCAGCACGCACGGGTCAGTCGCACTGCGGAACAGCACCACTTCACCACCAATGATTGGGCCTCCATGCGAGACCTGTGTGCCCTGTTGCGCTGTTTCGAGTACGCCACCAACATGGCCAGTGGCGATGCCACTGTTATCAGCGTGACAATACCAATTCTATGTCTCCTAGAGAAAACGCTTAGGGCGATGATGGAAGAGGAGGTGGGCCAGGGCCAGGAGGAGGAGGAGGAGGATGACAGGTCGCTTTTAGCACTTTCAGGCAGGTACAAATGTGGCCAGCCAGGGACCACTACTGGAGGACGAGGAGGATGAGGAGGAGGTGGAGGAGGATGAGGATGAAGCAGGTTCACAGCGGGGTGGCACCCAGCACAGCGCAGGCACATCCCTGGTGCGTGGCTGGGGGGATACAGAGGATGATGACGATACGCCTCCCACAGAGAACAGCTTGTTCTTACCTCTGGGGCCTGGCACACATGAGCGATTACATGCTGCAGTGCCTGCGCAACGACAGCAGAGTTGCCCACATTTTAACGTGTGCTGACTACTGGGTGGCCACCCTGCTGGATCCACGGTACAAAGACAATGTGCCCACTTTACTTCCTGCACTGGAGCGTGATAGGAAGATGCGCGAGTACAAGCGCACGCTGGTAGACGCGCTCCTGAGAGCATTCCCAACTGTCACAGGGGAACAGGTGGAAGGCCAAGGCCAAGGCAGAGGAGGAGCTAGAGGTCGCCCACACAGCAGTTTCACGGACAGCTCCTCTGAGGGCAGGGTTAGCATGGCAGAAATGTGGAAAAGTTTTGTCTCCATGCCACAGCTAACTGCCCCACCACCTGATACCTGATGTTAGCAGGAGGCAACATTTCACTAACATGGTTGAACAGTACGTCTGCACACAACTCCACGTACTGACGGATGGTTCGGCCCCATTCAACTTCTGGGTTTCCAAATTGTCCACGTGGCCAGAATTAGCATGTTATGCCTTGGAGGTGCTGTCCTGCCCGGTGGCCAGCGTTTTATCTGAACGTGTATTCAGCACGGCAGGGGGCGTCATTACTGACAAACGCAGCCGCCTGTCCGCAGCCAACGTGGACAAGCTGACGTTTATAAAAATGAACCAGGCATGGATCCCACAAGACCTGACCCTCCCTTGTGCAGAGTAGTCCTTAATATCTGCCTTAAACCATGTTGTCTTGTACTCCTGGCCACTTCTTCATTGAAAAATCAATTTTTGAAATTAAGTAGGATCTTGGGGTGCAACCCAGAGTTGAATGAACCTTCCCTCTGTCTGGGTGCCGGGGCCAAAGTACATGAAAGTGTCCTTCTCCTGTGCTGGGTGATATGAATTTTATACTTGTGCTGCCTGACATGTCTCCTTTGTGTGGGTGCAGGGGGCCAAAGTCACTGAAAGCGGCCTTCTCCTGTGGTGGGTGACCGAAATGCCTGATTCTCTGCTGTGGGACCTCTCTCCTCTTTCTGGGTGCAGGGGTCAAAGAAACAAAAGGTGGCCTACTCCTGTGGTGGTTGACATAATGCATGATTCTCTGCTGTGGGACCCCTCTCCTCCGTGTGGCTGCAGGGGTCAAGGTCTCTAACAGTGCCCTTCTCCTGTGGTGGTTGATGTAAAACTGATGCTTGTGCTATCTGACCTGTCTCCTCTGTGTCGGTGCTAAGGCCTAAGTCACTGAAAGCGGCCTTCTCCTGTGCTGGCTGATATAAATGCCTGAATCTCTGCTGTGGGACCTCTCTCCTCCGTGTGGCTGCAGGGGTCAAAGTCTCTAAAAGTGCCCTTCTCCTGTGGTGGTTGATGTAAAACTGATGCTTGTGCTATCTGACCTGTCTCCTCTGTGTCGGTGCTAAGGCCTAAGTCACTGAAAGCGGCCTTCTCCTGTGCTGGCTGATATAAATGCCTGAATCTCTGCTGTGGGACCTCTCTCCTTCGTGTGGCTGCAGGGGTCAAAGTCTCTAAAAGTGCCCTTCTCCTGTGGTGGTTGATGTAAAACTGATGCTTGTGCTATCTGACCTGTCTCGTCTGTGTCGGTGCTAAGGCCTAAGTAACTAAATGGTGGCCTTCTCCTGAGGTGGTTGATATGATGCCTGATTATGTGCTGTGGGACCTCTCTCCTCTTTCTGGGTGCAGGGGTCAAATTAACTAAAGGTGGCCTACTCCTGTGGTGGGTGATCTGTAAAACTGATGCTTGCGTTATCTGACCTGTCTCCTCTGTATCGTTGCTAAGGCCTAACTCACTGAAAGTGGCCTTGTCATGTGCTGGGTGATATAAATGTTATACTTGTGCCATCTGACATGGTTGCCGGGGTCCCATTAAATGGAGGCCTACTACTGTGGTGGGTGATCTAAATGCCTGATTCTCTGCTGTGAAAACCTCTCTCCTCCGTCTGGGTGCAGGGGTCAAAGTCTCTAAAAGTGGCCTTCTCTTGTGCTAGGTGATGTAAAACTGATGCTTGTACCATCTGACATGGTTGCTGGGGTCCCATTGAATGATGGCCTACTCCTGTGGTGGGTGATCTAAATGCCTGATTCTCTGCTGTGAAACCTCTCTCCTCCGTCTGGGTGCAGGGGTCAAAGTCTCTCAAAGTCGCCTTCTCCTGTGCTGGGTGATATAAATGTTATACTTGTGCCATCTGACATGGTTGCCGGGGTCCCATTAAATGATGGCCTACTCCTGTGGTGGGTGATCTAAATGCCTGATTCTCTGCTGTGAAAACCTCTCTCCTCCGTCTGGGTGCAGGGGTCAAAGTCTCTAAAAGTGACCTACTCGTGTGCTGGCTGATGTAAAACTGATGCTTGTGCCATCTGACATGGTTGCCGGGGTCCCATTAAATGGTGGCCTACACCTGTGGTGGGTGATCTAAATGCCTGATTCTCTGCTGTGAAACCTCTCTCCTCCGTCTGGGTGCAGGGGTCAAAGTCTCTAAAAGTGGCGTTCTCTTGTGCTGGGTGATGTAAAACTGATGCTTGTACCATCTGACATGGTTGCGGGGTCCCATTAAATGATGGCCTACTCTTGTGGTGGGTGATCTAAATGCCTGATTCTCTGCTGTGAAAACCTCTCTCCTCCGTCTGGGTGCAGGGGTCAAAGTCTCTAAAAGTGGCCTTCTCTTGTGCTGGGTGATGTAAAACTGATACTTGTACCATCTGACATGGGTGCAGGGGTCAAATTAACTAAATGGTGGCCTACTCCTGTGGTGGGTGATATGAGGCCTTAATATGTGCTGTGAAAACCTCTCTCCTCCGTCTGGTTGCAGGGGTCAAAGTCTCTCAAAGTCACCTTCTCCTGTGCTGGGTGATGTAAATCTGATGCTTGTGCCATCTGACATGGTTGCCGGGGTCCCATTAAATGATGGCCTACTCCTGTGGTGGGTGATCTAAATGCCTGATTCTCTGCTGTGAAAACCTCTCTCCTCCGTCTGGGTGCAGGGGTCAAAGTCTCTCAAAGTCGCCTTCTCCTGTGCTGGGTGATGTAAAACTGATGCTTGTGCCATCTGACATGGTTGCCGGGGTCCCATTAAATGGTGGCCTACTCCTGTGGTGGGTGATCTAAATGCCTGATTCTCTGCTGTGAAACCTCTCTCCTCCGTCTGGGTGCAGGGGTCAAAGTCTCTAAAAGTGGCGTTCTCTTGTGCTGGGTGATGTAAAACTGATACTTGTACCATCTGACATGGGTGCAGGGGTCAAATTAACTAAATGGTGGCCTACTCCTGTGGTGGGTGAAATGAGGCCTTAATATGTGCTGTGAAAACCTCTCTTCTCCGTCTGGGTGCAGGGGTCAAAGTCTCTAAAAGTGGCCTTCTCTTGTGCTGGGTGATGTAAAACTGATGCTTGTGCCATCTGACATGGTTGGCGGGGTCCCATTAAATGATGGCCTACTCCTGTGGTGGGTGATCTAAATGCCTTATTCTCTGCTGTGAAAACCTCTCTCCTCCGTCTGGGTGCAGGGGTCAAAGTCTCTAAAAGTGGCCCTCTCTTGTGCTGGGTGATGTAAAACTGATGCTTGTACCATCTGACATGGGTGCAGGGGTCAAATTAACTAAATGGTGGCCTACTCCTGTGGTGGGTGAAATGAGGCCTTAATATGTGCTGTGAAAACCTCTCTTCTCCGTCTGGGTGCAGGGGTCAAAGTCTCTAAAAGTGGCCTTCTCTTGTGCTGGGTGATGTAAAACTGATGCTTGTGCCATCTGACATGGTTGCCGGGGTCCCATTAAATGATGGCCTACTCCTGTGGTGGGTGATCTAAATGCCTGATTCTCTGCTGTGAAAACCTCTCTCCTCCGTCTGGGTGCAGGGGTCAAAGTCTCTAAAAGTGGCCCTCTCTTGTGCTGGGTGATGTAAAACTGATGCTTGTACCATCTGACATGGGTGCAGGGTCAAATTAACTAAATGGTGGCCTACTCCTGTGGTGGGTGAAATGAGGCCTTAATATGTGCTGTGAAAACCTCTCTTCTCCGTCTGGGTGCAGGGGTCAAAGTCTCTAAAAGTGGCCTTCTCTTGTGCTGGGTGATGTAAAACTGATGCTTGTGCCATCTGACATGGTTGCCGGGGTCCCATTAAATGATGGACTACTCCTGTGGTGGGTGATCTAAATGCCTGATTCTCTGCTGTGAAAACCTCTCTCCTCCGTCTGGGTGCAGGGGTCAAAGTCTCTAAAAGTGGCCTTCTCTTGTGCTGGGTGATGTAAAACTGATGCTTGTACCATCTGACATGGGTGCAGGGGTCAAATTAACTAAATGGTGGCCTACTCCTGTGGTGGGTGAAATGAGGCCTTAATATGTGCTGTGAAAACCTCTCTTCTCCGTCTGGGTGCAGGGTCAAAGTCTCTAAAAGTGGCCTTCTCTTGTGCTGGGTGATGTAAAACTGATGCTTGTGCCATCTGACATGGTTGCCGGGGTCCCATTAAATGATGGACTACTCCTGTGGTGGGTGATCTAAATGCCTGATTCTCTGCTGTGAAAACCTCTCTCCTCCGTCTGGGTGCAGGGGTCAAAGTCTCTAAAAGTGGCCTTCTCTTGTGCTGGGTGATGTAAAACTGATGCTTGTACCATCTGACATGGGTGCAGGGGTCAAATTAACTAAATGGTGGCCTACTCCTGTGGTGGGTGATATGATGCCTGAATATGTTCTGTGGGGCCTCTCTCCTCTTTCTGGGTGCAGGGGTCAAAGTAACTAAAAGTGGCCTTCTCCTGTGCTGGATGGTATAAATGTAATGCTTGTGCTATCTGACATGTCTCCTCTGTCTGGGCGCTAAGGCCTAAGTCACTGAAAGTGGCCTTCTCCTGTGGTGGTTGATATGATGCCAGATTCTCTGCTGTGGGACCTCTCTCCTTTGTCTGGATGCTGGGGTCGAAATAATAGTAAGCGACCTTCTCCATTGGTGGGTGATTTGAAGCCTGATTCTGTGCTATGGGACCTAACTCCAATTGATATTGGTTAATTTTTATTTATTTTATTTTATTTTAATTCATTTCCCTATCTACATTTGTTTGCAGGGGATTTACCTACATTTTGCTGCCTTTTGCAGCCCTCTAGCCCTTTCCGGGCGTCTTTTACACCCTTTTTAGTGCCCAAAAGTTCGGGTCCCCATTGACTTCTATGTGGTTCGGGTTCGGGATGAAGTTCGGGTTGAGTTCGGATCACGACCCCGTACATTTTCCGGAAGTTCGGCCGAACCTCTCGAACCCGAACATCCAGGTATTCGCTCATCTCTACTCTCCAGTTTTTTTGTATAATATTTCTTAAATTAGGGCACAAACTAGAAAAAGTGGTAATAAAAGCAAATTTAAATTTATCTGAATCCTGACCATTTTTTTTTAAAGGTTCTACTATTAGGGCTGACATCTTTTAAAATTTGTTCTTTTTGTGCACATAAAAACGAATCTTTATAACCTTTTTCCCGAAATTTTGTAACTAAAACCTCACTTTGTTGATGAAAATCTGCGATCTTCGTGCAATTCCTCTTCATTCTTTGAAACTGACCCTTTGGAATGTTGTTGATCCACGTTGTGTGGTGGTAACTATTCCCATCTATAAAACCATTCCTATCTGTCGGTTTGAAATAAGTGCGTGTCACTATATTACCCTCTTATATCATAATCTCAAGATCAACAAAATTAACAGATGTTTTACTGACACTCTCTGTAAATGCAATGTTCCATTCATTCTGATTAATGTATGACAGAAATTTGGTAAGGGAAGTATCTGAGCCTTGCCATAGGAAGAGGCAGTCGTCGATATATCTCTTCCATAATAATAGCCTGCCTTCACTCCCAGTGTTGGAAAGGATCGGATTAATAAATTGATGTTCCCAGAAGCCCATAAAAATATTCACAAAACTTGGTGCAAACTTTGCGCCCATAGCAACGCCTGACGTCTGTAAATAGAAGCAATCACTAAACCAAAAATAATTATTTGTAAGACAATAAACGATGCACTCTAGAATAAATTTTTTATGTTTGTCAGATAAAGAATCATCTTGGCCCATAAAAAACTTGACCGCATTCATTCCCTTTTCTTTTGGAATGACAGTATACAACGATGTAACATCTACTGTTATCAAAAAGGTATCTGGTGACAGGGAATTTAAAGAATCCAAAATGGAGATAACATGTCCAGTGTCCTTCAAATATGACGGAGTGGAGACTGCATATTTTTGAAGAAAGATATCGACGTACTCAGAGACCCTGCTCGTAATAGAGTCTTTGCCCGATACAATCGGTCTTCCGGGTGGATTTAGAGGGTTTTTATGCACCTTGGGGAGATAATATATAATCGGAGTTCTGGGATATGTGTTGTTTAGATATTGAAATTCTTTCTTATTTAAAACTCCTTCTGCAAAACCCTTGTCTAGTAGACATTTCAGGTCCTTTTTAAAACCTTCCACAGGGTCTGCCTTAAGTTTATGATAGGTATTTGGATCATTCAGTAATCTATTCATCTCATTATCATACGCCTCTTTATCTAAAATCACAATCCCTCCCCCCTTGTCAGCAGGCTTGATTACTATTTCTTTATTCTCTTCAAGCGACATAGAGCTTCTCTCTCTGTCTTACTTAAGTTATATTTTAATTTAACGTCTCCACTCTTTTCAAGATCGTTTAGGACACTCCTTTTAAATGCCTCTAGACATTCGTTATTTCTATTGTTAGGATAAAAAGTAGATTTATTGCGTAGGTTAGTATGGGTATTAGAATCTACAGCTGAATTTATACGAACTGGGTTACTGATCATATATTTATGGATATTTAATTTGCGAATAAAACGGTGCACATCTAAGTACATCTCAAATTTATTGCCTTTATGCGTGGGTGCAAATTTAAGTCCCTTATTGAGGACTTTATTTTCTTCCTCCGTTGGGCAATATTTACTTAAATGATATATCCCTATGGATTGATTTTCCCTTTCTTGGGATCTGGGCTTATTTTATTCTTCTACCTCCCCTACCACCTCTTGTTCTCTTTTTTTCTTTTGTGGTGTTTCCATTATTACATTGTCTGTCTCTTTGTTGTTGGATGTTAATAAGCCCTTTATCATCTTGTGTGGAAAATTTTGTTCCTGAACTTTAGTTCCTCCCTCATAGTTATTCCTTGTTAAAGGGTCAGTAGAATTTTTTTTATTTCGATCTTCATCATTACCCGTTGGAAATCGCCTTTGATAATACTTATTTCTACGTGGACTATTTTCATAATAAAATCTCGGGTTATCATTATCCCATCGGCGGCGCTCAAGGCTCCTGCTATTATAGTTATTGTAGCTTCTGTAATTATTTCTACCCCTGTTGTCATATCTAGGGTAGGGGTTGTCATTGAATGGAACTCTCTGATAATTTGTATAATATGGTCGGTGGTTTTGGTGTGGTGGGAACCTCTGCTGATAATTATTGGGTCGATACCCTCTCTGGGTGTGATAATTACTACGATGAGCATGATGATATGTGTTCTCACTACCACCGTAACCATGTTGTTGAGACCACTGCTGTGGTGAGTGCAATCTAGATGATCCCGCATACCGGTCATCTTTAGTAGCTTCATTTGTGGTTGGGACTGGACTTTTTAGGGTTTCTAACTCATTCTGAGTATTAGTAGTTATCTCCTTTCTCTCTTCCCATTTATATAAACGATTATTTTCATAATCATCCAATACTTTTAAATATTTCTTTTTCTTTTTCACATCTTGTTCAACTTTTATAACTGCTTTTTGGCACTTAATAGACAATTCACCATATTCTGGTAGCTCTTTAAAAGGGGCCAATTTCTCTTTTATATTTTCTATTTCATTACATAACCTGGTAAGTTTCCTTTTCCTTCTATCAATTATGAATCGCATTGCGTTGAAACCGCATGCATTCATAAATTCCTCCCAGTCCCGAAGGTCCTCCTCCTCCGTGGCATTTAGTGGAAGTTGCCATCGGAGTCCTTCTGGGATCTTCTCTTCAACTAAGAACTTCTCTAAAGATATTACATCCCAAATAGTTCTTATTTCTTTGATCATTAGAAACTCAAGGTTAGAAAAAACATTGTCAATATCATTATTACTTTGGGAAATTGGTGTGTCGCCAAAAACCTCTTGCACATTGAGATGCATATTTGCCCGAAAATCAAATATATCCATGGATCGTAGGGGACTTATCAACAGACCTACAGCACACAAATATACAAATTTTAGTTGAAAAGTCCACTAAATAACAGCAGCACAGTTCCGCAGGAATAGGTCAGCTTCCTATGGATATAGTTCACAAAATAGGGGATGGAACGAGTGCTTGCAAACGATCATAGTTCTTGTATAAAAGTGTTGTCCACATCTACGTGTTTACACAGCATCCACCTCCGCGTCACAAGTCTGAGCGTCCTAATATCCTCACACTTCACAGATCGGTTCCTTCAATAAGCACCTTTACAGACGAAAAAACACCATATCTTATCTTATCCCTATGGTTCTACGCTATGGTGTTTTTTCGTCTGTAAAGGTGCTTATTGAAGGAACCGATCTGTGAAGTGTGAAGATATTAGGACGCTCAGACTTGTGACGCGGAGGTGGATGCTGTATAAACACGTAGATGTGGACAGCACTTTTATACAAGAACTAGGAACGTTTGCAAGCGCTCTTTCCATCCCCTATTTTGTGAACTATATCCATAGGAAGCTGACCTATTCCTGCGGAACTGTGCTGCTGCTATTTAGTAGACTTTTCAACTAAAATTTGTATATTAGAGGAGAGGTTCATTCATGGCAAAACAGGCTTCATGTCACCCACCAATGGAACTGACGATTTTCAGTAAGTTAGGCCCCTGGCACCCATACAGAGGAGAGGTTCATTTATGTCAAAAAGAGATTAATGTCAACTACCAATAGAAAAGGCAATTTTTAGCAAGTTAGGACCCTGACACCCAAACAGAGGAGAGGTTCATTCACGGCAAAACAGGCTTCATGTCACCCACCAGTGGAACAGGCGATTTTCAGTAAGTTAGGCCCCTGGCACCCAGACAGAGGTGAGGTTCATTCATGACAAAATAGGTTAATGTCACTCATCAATGGAACAGGCGATTTTCAGTAAGTTAAGCCCCTGGCACCCAGACAGATGAGAGGTTAATTCACCTCAGAACAGGCTTCATGTCATCCACCAATACAACAGGCAATTTTCACAAATGTAGGCCCCTGGCACTCATAAAGAGGAGAGGTTCATTCACTGCAAAACATGCTTCATGTCATACACCAATGCAACAGGCGATTTTCAGAAATTTACGCCCCTGGCACCCAGACCGAGGAGAGGTTCATTAATGGCAAAAAGAGATTAATGTCACCCACCAATAGAAAAGACAATTTTTAGCAAGTTAGGCCCCTGGCACCCAGAGAGAGGAGAGGTTCATTCACGGCAAAAAGCGTTTAATTTCACTCACCAATGGAACAGACGATTTTCAGTAAGTTAGGCCCTTTGCACTCAGATAGAGGAGAGGTTCATTCACGGCAAAACAGGCTTCATGTCATCCACCAATGAAACCGGCGATTTTCAGAAATGTAGGCCATTGGCACCCAGAAAGAGGAGAGGTTCATTCTTGGCAAAAAAGGCTTTATGTAATCCACCAATGGAACAGAAGATTGTCACTAATGTAGGCCAGTGGCACATAGACAGAGGAGAGGTTCATTCATGGCAAAACACGCTTCAAGTCACACACCAATAGAACAGTTGATTTTCAGTAAGTTAGGCCCCTGGCACCCAGACAGAGTAGAGTTTTGTTTACGGCCAAAAGAGGTTAATGTCACCCACCAATGGAACAGGCAATATTCAGTAAGCTAGGCCCATGACACCCAAATAGAGGACAGGTTCATTCACAGCAAAACAGGCTTCATGTCACCCACCAGTGGAACAGGCGATTTTCAGTTAGTTAAGCCCCTGGCACCCAGACAGAGGAGAGGTTAATTCATGGCTGAACAGGCTTCATGTCATCCACCAATACAACAGGCAATTTTCACAAATGTAGGCCCCTGGCACTCTTAAAGAGGAGAGGTTCATTCACTGCAAAACAGGTTTAATGTCATACACCAATGCAACAGGCGATTTTCAGAAATTTATGCCCCTGGCACCTAGACAGAGGAGAGGTTCATTCACGGCAAAACGGGCTTCATGTCATCCACCAATTCAACCGGAGATTTTCAGAAATCTAGGCCCCTGGCACCCAGAAAGATGAGAGGTTCATTCTTGGCAAAAAAGGCTTTATGTAATCCAACAAAGGAACAGAAGATTGTCACTAATGTAGACCAGTGGCACATAGACAGAGGAGAGGTTCATTCATGGCAAAACAGGCTTCATGTCACCCACCAGTGGAACAGGCGATTTTCAGTAAGTTAGGCCACTGGCACCCAGACGGAGGTGAGGTTCATTCAAGACAAAAGAGTTTAATGTCACTCACCAATGGAACAGGCGATTTTCAGTAAGTTAAGCCCCTGGCACCCAGACAGAGGAGAGGTTCATTCACGGCAAAACAAGCTTCATGTCATCCACCAATACAACAGGCAATTTTAACAAATGTAGGCCCCTGGCACTCATAAAAAGGAGAGGTTCATTCACTGCAAAACAGGCTTCATGTCATCAACCAATGCAACAGGCGATTTTTAGAAATTTCGGCCCCTGGCACCCAGACAGAGGAGTAGTTCATTGATGGCAAATCAGGCTTCATGTCAACCACCAATGGAACAGACGATTTTCAGCAAGTTAGGCCCCTGGCACCCAAAAAGAGGAGAGGTTCATTTATGTCAAAAAGAGATTAATGTCACCCAACAATAGAAAGGACAATTTTTAGCAAGTTAGGCCCCTGGCACCCAGACAGAGGAGAGGTTCATTCACGGCAAAAAGGGTTTGATTTCACTCACCAATAGAACAAACGATTTTCAGTAAGTTAGGCACTTGGCACTCAGACAGAAGAGAGGTTCATTCACGGCAAAACAGGCTTCATGTCACCCACCATTAGAACAGGCAATTTTCAGTAAGTTAGGACCCTGGCACCCAGACAGAAGAGAGGTTCATTTACGGCCAAAACAGGCTTCATGTCACACACCAGTGGAACAGGCAATTTTGAGTAAGTTAGGCCCCTGACACCCAAACAGAGGAGAGGTTAATTCACGGCAGAACAGGCTTCATGTCATCCACCAATACATCAGGCAATTTTCACAAATGTAGGCCCCTGGCACTCATAAAGAGGAGAGGTTCATTCACTGCAAAACAGGTTTCATGTCATACACCAATGCAACAGGTGATTTTCAGAAATTTACGCCCCTGGCACCCAGACAGAGGAGAGGTTCATTTATGTCAAAAAGAGATTAATGTCACCCAACAATAGAAAGGACAATTTTTAGCAAGTTAGGCCCCTGGCACCCAGACAGAGGAGAGGTTCATTCACGGCAAAAAGCGTTTGATTTCACTCACCAATGGAACAAACGATTTTCAGTAAGTTAGGCACTTGGCACTCAGACAGAGGAGAGGTTAATTCACGGCAAAACAGGCTTTATGTCACCCACCAATAGAACAGGCGATTTTCAGTAAGTTAGGCCCCTGGAACTCAGACAGAGGAGAGGTTCATTTACGGCCAAAAGAGGTTAATGTCATACACTAATGGAACAGGCAATTTTGAGTAAGTTAGGCCCCTGACACCCAAACAGAGGAGAGGTTCATTCACGACAAAACAGGCTTCATGTCACACACCAGTGGAACAGGCGATTTTCAGTAAGTTAGGCCCCTGGCACCCAGACAGAGGTGAAGTTCATTCATGACAAAAGAGGTTAATGTCACTCACCAATGGAGCAGGCGATTTTCAGTAAGTTAAGCCCCTAGCACCCAGACAGAGGAGAGGTTTATTCACGGCAGAAAAGGCTTCATGTCATCCACCAATACAACAGGCAATTTTCACAAATGTAGGCCCCTGGCACTCATAAAGAGGAGAGGTTCATTCACTGCAAAACAGGCTTCATGTCATACACCAATGCAACAGGCGATTTTCAGAAATTTAGGCCCCTGGCACCCAGACAGAGGAGAGGTTCATTCACTGGCAAAACAGGCTTCATGTCATCCACCAATGCAACAGGCGATTTTCAGAAATATAGGCCCCTGGCACCCAGACAGAGGACAGGTTCATTCATGGCAAAACAGTCTTCATGTCACTCACCAATGGAACAGGCGATTTTAAGTAAGTTAGGCCCCTGGCACCCAGACAGAGGAGAGGTTCATTCACTGCAAAAAGCGCTTGATTTCAATCACCAATGGAACAGACGATTTTCAGTAAGTTCGGCACCTGGCACCCAGACAAAGGAGAGATTCATTCACGGCAAAGCAGGCTTCATGTTATCCACCAATGGAACAGGCAATTGTCACTAATGTAGGCCAGTGGCACCCAGACAGAGGAGAGGTTAATTCAAGGCAAAACAGGCTTCATGTCATGCAACAATGCAACAGGCGATTTTCAGAAATGTAGGCCCCTGGCACACAGAAAGAGGAGAGGTTCATTCTTGGCAAAAAAAGGCTTTATATAATCCATCAATATAAAAGGCGATTGTCACTAATGTAGGCCAATGGCACACAAATAGAGGAGAGGTTAATTCACGGCAAAACAGGCTTCATGTCATCCACCAATGCAACAGGCGATTTTCAGAAATTTAGGCCCCTGGCACCCAGACAGAGGAGAGGTTCATTCATGGCAAATCAGGCTTCATGTCACCCACCAATGGAACAGACGATTTTCAGAAAGTTAGGCCCCTGGCACCCAGACAGAGGAGAGGTTAATTCACGGCAAAACAGGCTTCATGTCATCCACCAATACAACAGGCAATTTTCACAAATGTAGGCCCCTGGCACTCAGAAAGAGGACAGGTTCATTCACGGCAAAACAGGATTCATGTCATCCACCACTGCAACCGGAGATTTTCAGAAATGTAGGCCCCTGGCACCCAGAAAGAGGTGATGTCATGTACCAATGCAACCGGCGATTTTCAGAAATGTAGGCCCCTGGCACTCATAAACAGGAGAGGTTCATTCACTGCAAAACAGGCTTCATGTCATACACAAATGCAACAGGCTATTTTTCAGAAATTTAGGCACCTGACACCCAGACAGAGGAGAGGTTCATTTACGGCAAAAAGAGGTTAATGTCACCCACCAATGGAACATGCAATCTTCAGTAAGTTAGGCCCCTGACACCCAAACAGAGAAGAGGTTCATTCACGGCAAAACAGGCTTCATGTCACCCACCAGTGGAACAGGCGATTTTCAGTAAGTTAGGCCCCTGGCACAAAGGCAGAGGAGAGGTTCATTCATGACAAAAGAGGTTAATGTCACTCACCAATGGAACAGGCGATTTTCAGTAAGTTAGGCCCGTGGCACTCAGACAGAGGAGAGGTACATTCACTGCAAAACAGGCTTCATGTCATGGACCAATGCAACCGGTGATTTTCAGAAATGTAGGCCCCTGGCACCCAGAAAGAGGAGAGGTTCATTCATGGCAAAAAAGGCTTTATGTAATCCACCAATGGAACAGACGATTTTCAGTAAGTTAGGCCCTTGTCACCCAGACAGAGGAGAGGTTAATTCACGGCAAAACAGACTTCATGTCATCCACGATTGCAACAGGCAATTTTCACAAATGTAGGCCCCTGGCACTCAAACAGAGGAGAGGTTCATTCACTGCAAAACAGGCTTCATGTCATCCACCAATGCAACAGGCGATTTTCAGAAATATAGGCCCCTGGCACCCAGACAGAGGAGAGGTTCATTCATAGCAAAACAGGCTTCATGTCACCCACCAATGGAACAGACGATTTTCAGTTAGTTAGGCCCCTGGCACCCAGACAGAGGAGAGGTTCATTCACTGCAAAAAGCGCTTGATTTCACTCACCAATGGAACACACGATTTTCAGTAAGTTCGGCACCTGGCACCCAGACAAAGGAGAGATTCATTCACGGCAAAGCAGGCTTCATGTTATCCACCAATGGAACGGGCAATTGTCACTAATGTAGGCCAGTGGCACCCAGACAGAGGTGAGGTTCATTCAAGGCAAAACAGGCTTCATGTCATCCACCAATACAACAGGCAATTTTCACAAATGTAGGCCCCTGGCACTCATAAAGAGGAGAGGTTCATTCACTGCAAAACAGGCTTCATGTCATCCACCAATGCAACAGGCGATTTTCAGAAATTTAGGCCCCTGGCAACCAGACAGAGGAGAGGTTCATTCATGGCAAAACAGGCTTCATGTCACTCACCAATGGAACAGACGATTTTCAGTTAGTTAGGCCCCTGGCACCCAGACAGAGGAGAGGTTCATTTACGGCAAAGCAGGCTTCATGTTATCCACTAATGGAACAGGCAATTGTTACTAATGTAGGCCAGTGGCACCCAGACAGAGGAGATGTTAATTCACGGCAAAACAGGCTTCATGTCATTCACCAATACAACAAGCAATTTTCACAAATGTAGGTCCCTGGCACTCAGAAAGAGGAGAGGTTCATTCACGGCAAAACAGGATTCATGTCATCCACCAATGCAACCGGAGATTTTCAGAAATGTATGCCCCTGGCACCCAGAAAGAGGTGAGGTTCATTCTTGGCAAAAAAGGCTTTATGTAATCCAAGAATGGAACAGAAGATTGTCACTAATGTTGGCCAGTGGCACATAGACAGAGGAGAGGTTCATTCACTGCAAATCAGGCTTCATGTCACCCACCAATGGAACAGATGATTTTCAGAAAGTTAGGCCCCTGGAACCCAGACAGAAGAGAGGTTCATTTATGTCAAAAAAAGATAAATGCCACCCAACAATAGAAAAGGGAATCTTTCGCAAGTTAGGCACATGGTACTCAGACAGAGGAGAGGTACATTCACGGCAAAACAGGCTTCATGTCATGTACCAATGCAACCGGCGATTTTCAGAAATGTAGGCCCCTGGCACTCATAAACAGGAGAGGTTCATTCACTGCAAAACAGGCTTTATGTCATACACCAATGCAACAGGCTATTTTTCAGAAATTTAGGCACCTGGCACCCAGACAGAGGAGAGGTTCATTTACGGCAAAAAGAGGTTAATGTCACCCACCAATGGAACATGCAATCTTCAGTAAGTTAGGCCCCTGACACCCAAACAGAGAAGAGGTTCATTCACGGCAAAACAGGCTTCATGTCACCCACCAGTGGAACAGGCGATTTTCAGTAAGTTAGGCCCCTGGCACAAAGGCAGAGGAGAGGTTCATTCATGACAAAAGAGGTTAATGTCACTCACCAATGGAACAGGCGATTTTCAGTAAGTTAGGCCCGTGGCACTCAGAGGAGAGGTACATTCACGACAAAACAGGCTTCATGTCATGTACCAATGCAACCGGCGATTTTCAGAAATGTAGGCCCCTGGCACCCAGAAAGAGGAGAGGTTCATTCTTGGCAAAAAAGGCTTTATGTAATCCACCAATGGAAAAGGCAATTGTCACTAATGTAGGCCAATGGCACACAGACAGAGGAGAGGTTAATTCACGGCAAAACAGACTTCATGTCATCCACGATTGCAACAGGCAATTTTCACAAATGTAGGCCCCTGGCACTCAAACAGAGGAGAGGTTCATTCACTGCAAAACAGGCTTCATGTCATCCACCAATGCAACAGGCAATTTTCAGAAATATAGGCCCCTGGCACCCAGACAGAGGAGAGGTTCATTCATAGCAAAACAGGCTTCATGTCACCCACCAATGGAACAGATGATTTTCAGTAAGTTAGGCCCCTGGCACCCAGACAGAGGAGAAGTTCATTTATGTCAAAAAGAGATTAATGTCACCCAAGAATAGAAAAGGCAATTTTTAGCAAGTTAGGCCCCTGGCACCCAGACAGAGGAGAGGTTCATTCACGGCAAAAAGCGTTTGATTTCACTCACCAATGCAACAGACGATTTTCAGTATGTTGGGCCCTTGGCACCCAGACAAAGGAGAGGTTCATTCATGGCAAAACAGGCTTCATATCACCCACCAATGGAAAAGATGGTTTTCAGTAAGCTAGGCCCCTGTCACCCAGACAGAGGAGAGGTTCATTTATGTCAAAAAGAGATTAATGTCACACACCAATAGAAAAGACAATTTTTAGCAAGGTAGGCAACTGGCACCCAGACAGAGGAGAGGTTCATTCACAGCAAAATGCGTTTGATTTTACTCACCAATGGAACAGACAATTTTCAGTAAGTTAGGCCCTTGGCACTCAGACAGAAGAGAGGTTCATTCATGGCAAAACAGGCTTCATGTCATGCAACAATGCAACAGGCGATTTTCAGAAATGTAGGCCCCTGGCACACAGAAAGAGGAGAGGTTCATTCACTGCAAAACAGGCTTCATGTCATCCACCAATGCAACAGGCAATTTTCAGAAATATAGGCCCCTGGCACCCAGACAGAGGAGAGTTTCATTCATAGCAAAACAGGCTTCATGTCACCCACCAATGGAACAGACGATTTTCAGTAAGTTAGGCCCCTGGCACCCAGAAAGAGGAGAGGTTCATTCACGGCAAAACAGGATTCATGTCATCCACCAATGCAACAGGCGATTTTCAGAAAGTTAGGCCCTGGCACCCAGACAGAGGAGAGGTTCATTCACGGCAAAACAGGCTTCATGTCATCCACCAATGCAACAGACGATTTTCACTAATGTAGGCCCCTGGCACTCAGACAGAGGAGAGGTTCATTCACGGCAAAACAGGCTTCATGTCACCCACCAATGCAACAGACGATTTTCAGTAATGTTAGGCCCCTGGCACCCAGACAGAGGAGAGGTTCATTCATGGCAAAACAGGCTTCATGTCACCCACCAATGGAACAGACGATTTTCAGTAAGTTAGGCCCCTGGCACCCAGACAGAGGAGAGGTTCATTCACGGCAAAACAGGCTTCATGTCACCCACCAATGGAACAGGCGATTTTCAGTAAGTTAGGCCCCTGGCACCCAGACAGAGGAGAGGTTCATTCATGGCAAAACAGGCTTCATGTCACCCACCAATGGAACAGGCGATTTTCAGTAAGTTAGGCCCCTGGCACTCAGACAGAGGAGAGGTTCATTCACGGCAAAACAGGCTTCATGTCATCCACCAATGCAACAGGCGATTTTCAGAAATGTAGGCCCCTGGCACCCAGAAAGAGGAGAGGTTCATTCACGGCAAAACAGGCTTCATGTCATCCACCAATGCAACAGGCGATTTTCAGTAAGTTAGGCCCCTGGCACCCAGACAGAGGAGAGGTTCATTCACTGGCAAAACAGGCTTCATGTCACCCACCAATGGAACAGGCGATTTTCAGAAAGTTAGGCCCCTGGCACCCAGACAGAGGAGAGGTTCATTCATGGCAAAACAGGCTTCATGTCACCCACCAATGGAACAGGCGATTTTCAGTAAGTTAGGCCCCTGGCACCCAGACAGAGGAGAGGTTCATTCACGGCAAAACAGGCTTCATGTCATCCACCAATGCAACAGGCGATTTTCAGAAATGTAGGCCCCTGGCACCCAGACAGAGGAGAGGTTCATTCACTGGCAAAACAGGCTTCATGTCATCCACCAATGCAACAGGCGATTTTCAGAAATGTAGGCCCCTGGCACCCAGACAGAGGAGAGGTTCATTCACTGGCAAAACAGGCTTCATGTCATCCACCAATGGAACAGGCGATTTTCAGAAATGTTAGGCCCCTGGCACCCAGACAGAGGAGAGGTTCATTCATGGCAAAACAGGCTTCATGTCACCCACCAATGGAACAGGCGATTTTCAGTAAGTTAGGCCCCTGGCACCCAGACAGAGGAGAGGTTCATTCACGGCAAAACAGGCTTCATGTCATCCACCAATGGAACAGGCAATTTTCAGTAATGTAGGCCCCTGGCACCCAGACAGAGGAGAGGTTCATTCACGGCAAAACAGGCTTCATGTCATCCACCAATGCAACAGGCGATTTTCAGAAATGTTAGGCCCCTGGCACCCAGACAAGAGGAGAGGTTCATTCACTGGCAAAACAGGCTTCATGTCATCCACCAATGGAACAGGCGATTTTCAGTAATGTTAGGCCCCTGGCACCCAGACAGAGGAGAGGTTCATTCACGGCAAAACAGGCTTCATGTCATCCACCAATGGAACAGGCGATTTTCAGTAATGTTAGGCCCGTGGCACTCAGACAGAGGAGAGGTTCATTCACGGCAAAACAGGCTTCATGTCATCCACCAATGGAACAGGCGATTTTCAGAAATGTTAGGCCCCTGGCACCCAGACAGAGGAGAGGTTCATTCATGGCAAAACAGGCTTCATGTCATCCACCAATGGAACAGGCGATTTTCAGAAATGTAGGCCCCTGGCACCCAGACAGAGGAGAGGTTCATTCACGGCAAAACAGGCTTCATGTCATCCACCAATGCAACAGGCGATTTTCAGTAAATGTAGGCCCTGGCACCCAGACAGAGGAGAGGTTCATTCATGGCAAAACAGGCTTCATGTCATCCACCAATGGAACAGGCGATTTTCAGTAATGTTAGGCCCCTGGCACCCAGACAGAGGAGAGGTTCATTCACGGCAAAACAGGCTTCATGTCATCCACCAATGGAACAGGCAATTTTCAGTAAATGTAGGCCCCTGGCACCCAGACAGAGGAGAGGTTCATTCATGGCAAAACAGGCTTCATGTCATCCACCAATGGAACAGGCGATTTTCAGTAATGTAGGCCCCTGGCACCCAGACAGAGGAGAGGTTCATTCACGGCAAAACAGGCTTCATGTCATCCACCAATGCAACAGGCGATTTTCAGAAATGTTAGGCTCCTGGCACTCAGACAGAGGAGAGGTTCATTCACTGCAAAACAGGCTTCATGTCACCCACCAATGGAACAGGCGATTTTCAGAAAGTTAGGCCCCTGGCACCCAGACAGAGGAGAGGTTCATTCATGGCAAAACAGGCTTCATGTCACCCACCAATGGAACAGGCGATTTTCAGTAATGTTAGGCCCTGGCACCCAGACAGAGGAGAGGTTCATTCACGGCAAAACAGGCTTCATGTCACCCACCAATGGAACAGGCGATTTTCAGTAAGTGTAGGCCCCTGGCACCCAGACAGAGGAGAGGTTCATTCACTGCAAAACAGGCTTCATGTCATCCACCAATGCAACAGGCGATTTTCAGAAATGTAGGCCCCTGGCACCCAGACAGAGGAGAGGTTCATTCATGGCAAAACAGGCTTCATGTCATCCACCAATGGAACAGGCGATTTTCAGTAAGTTAGGCCCCTGGCACCCAGACAGAGGAGAGGTTCATTCACGGCAAAAAGGCTTCATGTCATCCACCAATGCAACAGGCGATTTTCAGCAAATGTAGGCCC
Organism: Bufotes viridis; assembly: GCA_033119425.1. Classification (NCBI taxonomy): domain Eukaryota; kingdom Metazoa; phylum Chordata; class Amphibia; order Anura; family Bufonidae; genus Bufotes; species Bufotes viridis. The sequence goes on from CM065589.1 coordinate 606,298,603, forward strand.
CTGGCACCCAGACAGAGGAGAGGTTCATTCACGGCAAAACAGGCTTCATGTCATCCACCAATGCAACAGGCGATTTTCAGAAATTTAGGCCCCTGGCACCCAGACAGAGGAGAGGTTCATTCATGGCAAATCAGGCTTCATGTCACCCACCAATGGAACAGACGATTTTCAGAAAGTTAGGCCCCTGGCACCCAGACAGAGGAGAGGTTCATTCATGTCAAAAAGGATTAATGTCACCCACCAATAGAACAGGAGATTTTCAGTAAGTTAGGCCTCTGGCACCCAGACAGAGGAGAGGTTCATTCATGGCAAAACAGGCTTCATGTCATCCACCAATGGAACAGGCGATTTTCAGTAAGTTAGGCCCTTGGCACTCAGACAGAGGAGAGGTTCATTCACGGCAAAACAGGCTCCATGTCATCCACCAAAGCAACCGGCGATTTTCAGAAATGTAGGCCCCTGGCACCCAGAACGAGGAGAGGTTCATTCTTGGCAAACAAGGATTTATGTAATCCACCAATGGAACAGGCGATTGTCACTAATGTAGGCCAGTGGCACATAGAAAGAGGAGAGGTTCATTCACGGCAAAACAGGCTTCATGTCACCCACCAATAGAACAGTCGATTTTCAGTAAGTTAGGCCTCTGGGACCCAGACAGAGGAGAGGTTCATTTACGGCCAAAAGAGGTTAATGTCACCCACCAATGGAACAGGCAATTTTCAATAAGTTAGGCCCCTTACACCCAAACAGAGGAGAGGTTCATTCACGGCAAAACAGGCTTCATGTCACCCACCAGTGGAACAGGCGATTTTCAGCAAGTTAAGCCCCTGGCACCCAGATAGAGGAGAGGTTAATTCACGGCAAAACATGCTTCATGTCATCCACCAATACAACAGGCAATTTTATCAAATGTAGGCCCCTGGCACTCATAAACAGGAGAGGTTCATTCACTGCAAAACAGGCTTCATGTCATACACCAATGCAACAGTCGATTTTCAGAAATATAGGCCCCTGGCACCCAGACAGAGGAGAGGTTCATTCATGGCAAAACAGGCTTCATGTCACGACCAATGGAACAGATGTTTTTCAGTAAGTTAGGCCCCTGGCACCCAGACAGAGGAGAGGTTCATTTATGTCAAAAAGAGATAAATGTCACCCACCAATAGAAAAGGGAATTTTTAGCAAGTTAGGCCCCTGGCACCCAGACAGAGGAGAGGTTCATTCAAGGCAAAAAGCGTTTGTTTTCACTCACCAGTGGAACAGACGATTTTCAGTAAGTTGGGTCCTTGGCACCCAGACAGAGTAGAGGTTCATTCATGGCAAAACAGGCTTCATGTCATGCACCAATGCAACCGGCGATTTTCAGAAATGTAGGCCCCTGGCACCCAGACAGAGGAGAGGTTCATTTATGTCAAAAAGAGATTAATGTCACCCAAGAAGAGAAAAGGCAATTTTTATCAAGTTAGGCCCCTTGCACCCAGACAGAGGAGAGGTTCATTTTCGTCAAAAAGCGTTTGAATTCACTCACCAATGGAACAGACGATTTTCAGTAAGTTAGGCCCCTGACACCCAAACAGAGGAGAGGTTCATTTACGGCAAAACAGGCTTCATGTCACCCACCAGTGGAACAGGCGATTTTCAGTAAGTTAGGCCCCTGGCACACAGACAGAGGAGAGGTTCATTCACTGCAAAATACGCTTTATGTCATCCAGCAATGCAACAGGCGATTTTCAGAAATTTAGGACCCTGGCACCCAGACAGAAGCAAGGTTCATTTATGTCAAAAAGAGATTAATGTCAGCCACCAATAGAAAAGACAATTTTTAGAAAGGTAGGCCCCTGGCACCCAGACAGAGGAGAGGTTAATTCACTGCAAAACAGGCTTCATGTCATACACCAATGTAACAGTCGATTTTCAGAAATATAGGACCCTGGCACCCAGACAGAGGAGAGGTTCATTCATGGCAAAACAGGCTTCATGTCACCAACCAATGAAACAGAAGTTTTTCAGTAAGTTAGGCCCCTGGCACCCAGACAGAGGAGAGGTTCATTTATGTCAAAAAAGATTAATGTCACACACTAATAGAAAAGGGATTTTTTCGCAAGTTAGGCCCCTGACACCCAGACATAGGAGAGGTTCATTCACGGCAAAAAGCGTTTGATTTAACTCACCAATGGAACAGACAATTTTCAGTAAGTTAGGCCCTTGGCACTCAGACAGAGGAGAGGTTCATTCACGGCAAAACAGGCTTCATGTCATACACCAATGCAACAGGCTATTTTTCAGAAATTTAGGCCCCTGGCACCCAGACAGAGGAGAGGTTCATTCTTGGCAAAAAAGGCTTTATGTATCCACCAATGGAAAAGGCATTTGTCACTAATGTAGGCCAGTGGCACATAGACAGAGGAGAGGTTCATTCATGGCAAAACAGGCTTCATGTCACCAACCAATGAAACAGAAGTTTTTCAGTAAGTTAGGCCCCTGGCACCCAGACAGAGGAGAGGTTCATTTATGTCAAAAAAAGATTAATGTCACCCACCAATAGAAAAGGCAATTTTTAGCAAGTTAGGCCCCTGACACCCAGACATAGGAGAGGTTCATTCACGGCAAAAAGCTTTGATTTCACTCAACAATGGAACAGACGAGTTTCAGGAATTTAGGCCCTTAGCACTCAGACAGAGGAGAGGTTCATTCACTGCAAAACAGGCTTCATGTCATACACCAATGCAACAGGCTATTTTTCAGAAATTTAGGCCCCTGGCACCCAGACAGAGGAGAGGTTCATTCTTGGCAAAAAAGGCTTTATGTATCCACCAATGGAAAAGGCATTTGTCACTAATGTAGGCCAGTGGCACATAGACAGAGGAGAGGTTAATTCACGGCAAAACAGGCTTCATGTCATCCACCAATACAACAGGCAATTTTCACAAGTGTAGACCCATGGCACTCAGAAAGAGGAGAGGTTCATTCACTGCAAAACAGGCTTTATGTCATCCACCAATGCAACAGGCGATTTTCAGAAATATAGGCCCCTGGCACCCAGACAGAGTAGAGGTTCATTCATGGCAAAACAGGCTTCATGTCACCCACCAATGGAACAGACGATTTTCAGTAAGTTAGGCCCCTCGCACCCAGACAGATGAGAGGTTCATTTATGTCAAAAAGAGATTAATGTCACCCACCAATAGAAAAGTCAATTTTTAGCAAGTTAGACCCCTGGCACCCAGACAGAAGAGAGGTTCATTCACGGCAAAAAGCTTTGATTTCACTCACCAATGGAACAGATGATTTTCAGTAAGTTAGGCCCTTGGCACTCAGACAGAGGAGAGGTTCATTCACTGCAAAACAGGCTTCATGTCATACACCAATGCAACAGGCTATTTTTCAGAAATTTAGGCCCCTGGCACCCAGACAGAGGAGAGGTTTATTCATGGCAAAACAGGCTTCATGTCACCCACCAATGGAACAGACAATTTTCAGTAAGTTAGGCCACTGGCACACAGACAGAGGAGAGGTTCATTTATGTCAAAAAGAGATTATTGTCACCTATCAATAGAAAAGACAATTATTAGCAAGTTAGACCCCTGGCACCCTGACAGAGGAGAGGTTCATTCACGGCAAAAAGCGTTTGATTTCACTCACCAATGGAACAGACGATTTTCAGTAAGCTAGATACTTGGCACCCAGACAGAGTAGAGGTTCATTCACGGCAAAACAGGCTTCATGTCATCCACCAATTCAACCGGAGATTTTCAGAAATGTAGGCCCCTTGCACCCAGAAAGAGGAGAGGTTCATTCTTGGCAAAAAAGGCTTTATGTAATCCAACAATGGAACAGAAGATTGTCACTAATGTAGGCCAGTGGCACATAGACAGAGGAAAGGTTTATTCATGGCAAAACAGGCTTCAAGTCACCCACCAATAGAACAGGCGATTTTCAGTAAGGTAGGCCCCTGGCACCCAGACAGAGGAGAGGTTCATTTACGGCAAAAAGAGGTTAATGTCACCCACCAATGGAACAGGCAATCTTCAGTAAGTTAGGCCCCTGACACCCAAACAGAGGAGAGGTTCATTCACGGCAAAACAGGCTTCATGTCACCCACCAGTGTAACAGGCGATTTTCAGTAAGTTAGGCCCCTGGCACACAGACAGAGTAGGGGTTCATTCACTGCAAAACAGGCTTCATGTCACCCACCAATGGAACAGACGATTTTCAGAAATTTAGGCCCCTGGCACCCAGACAGAGGCAAGGTTTATTTATGTCAAAAAGAGATTAATGTCAGCCACCAATAGAAAAGACAATTTTTAGCAAGGTAGGCCCCTGGCACCTAGACAAAGGAGAGGTTCATTCACGGCAAAAAGCGTTTGATTTCACTCACCAATGGAACAGACAATTTTCAGTAAGATAGGCCCTTGGCACTCAGACAGAGGAGAGGTACATTCACGGCAAAACAGGCTTCATGTCATGCACCAATGCAACCGGCGATTTTCAGAAATATAGGCCCCTAGCACCCAGAAAGAGAAGAGGTTCATTCTTTGCAAAAAAGGCTTTATATATCCACCAATGGAAAAGGCATTTGTCACTAATGTAGGCCAGTGGCACATAGACAGAGGAGAGGTTAATTCACGGCAAAACAGGCTTTATGTCATCCACCAATACAACAGGCAATTTTCACAAGTGTAGACCCCTGGCACTCAGAAAGAGGAGAGGTTCATTCACTGCAAAACAGGCTTTATGTCATCCACCAATGCAACAGGCGATTTTCAGAAATATAGGCCCCTGGCAACCAGACAGAGTAGAGGTTTATTCATGGCAAAACAGGCTTCATGTCACCCACCAATGGAACAGACGATTTTCAGTAAGTTAGGCCCCTGGCACCCAGAGAGAGGAGAGGTTCATTTATGTCAAAAAGAGATTAATGTCACCCACCAATAGAAAAGTCAATTTTTAGCAAGTTCGGCCCCTGGCACCCAGACAGAGGAGAGGTTCATTCACGGCAAAAAGCTTTGATTTCACTCACCAATGGAACATACGATTTTCAGTAAGTTAGGCCCTTGGCACTCAGACAGAGGAGAGGTTCATTCACTGCAAAACAGGCTTCATGTCATACACCAATGCAACAGTCGATTTTCAGAAATATAGGCCCCTGGCACCCAGACAGAAGAGATGATCATTCATGAAAAAAAAAAATTCATGTCACCAACCAATGGAACAGACGTTTTTCAGTAAGTTAGGCCCCTGGCACCCAGACAGAGGAGAGGTTCATTTATGTCAAAAAGAGATTAAAGTCACCCACCAATAGAAAAGGCAATTTTTAGCAAGTTAGGCCCCTGACACCCAGACATAGGAGAGGTTCATTCACGGCAAAAAGCGTTTGATTTAACTCACCAATGGAACAGACGATTTTCAGTAAGTTTTGCCCTTGGCACTCAGACAGAGGAGAGGTTCATTCACAGCAAAACAGGCTTCATGTCATGCACCAATGCAACCGGCGATTTTCAGAAATGTAGGCCCCTGGCACCCAGAAAGAGAAGAGGTTCATTCTTGGCAAAAAAAAGCTTTATGTATCCACCAATGGAAAAGGCATTTGTCACTAATGTAGGCCAGTGGCACATAGACAGAGGAGAGGTTAATTCACGGCAAAACAGGCTTCATGTCATCCACCAATACAACAGGCAATTTTCACAAGTGTAGACCCCTGGCACTCAGAAAGAGGAGAGGTTCATTCACTGCAAAACAGGCTTTATGTCATCCACCAATGCAACAGGCGATTTTCAGAAATATAGGCCCCTGGCACCCAGACAGAGTAGAGGTTCATTCATGGCAAAACAGGCTTCATGTCACCCACAAATGGAACAGACGATTTTCAGTAAGTTAGGCCCTTGGCACTCAGACAGAGGAGAGGTTCATTCACTGCAAAACAGGCTTCATGTCATACACCAATGCAACAGGATATTTTTCAGAAATTTAGGCCCCTGGCACCCAGACAGAGGAGAGGTTCATTCATGGCAAAACAGGCTTCATGTCACCCACCAATGGAACTGACGATTTTCAGTAAGTTAGGCCACTGGCACCCAGACAGAGGAGAGGTTCATTTATGTCAAAAAGAGATTATTGTCACCCATCAATAGAAAAGACAATTATTAGCAAGTTAGGCCCCTGGCACCCAGACAGAGGAGAGGTTCATTTACGGCAAAAAGCGTTTGATTTCACTCACCAATGGAACAGACGATTTTCAGTAAGCTAGGCACTTGGCACTAAGACAGAGGAGAGGTTCATTCACGGCAAAACAGGCTTTATGTCATCCACCAATTCAACCGGAGATTTTCAGAACTGTAGGCCCCTGGCACCCAGAAAAAGGAGAGGTTCATTCTTGGCAAAAAAGGCTTTATGTAATCCAACAATGGAACAGAAGATTGTCACTAATGTAGGCCAGTGGCACATGGACAGAGGAAAGGTTTATTCATGGCAAAACAGGCTTCAAGTCACCCACCAATAGAAAAGGCAATCTTCAGTAAGTTAGGCCCCTGACACCAAAACAGAGGAGAGGTTCATTCACGGCAAAACAGGCTTCATGTCACCCACCAGTGGAACAGGCGATTTTCAGTAAGTTAGGCCCCTGGCACACCGACAGAGGAGAGGTTTATTCACTGCAAAACAGGCTTCATGTCATCCACCAATGCAACAGGAGATTTTCAGAAATTTAGGCCCCTGGCACCCAGTCAGAGGCAATGTTCATTTATGTCAAAAAGAGATTAATGTCAGCCACCAATAGAAAAGATAATTTTTAGCAAGGTAGGCCCCTGGCACCCAGACAGAGGAGAGGTTCATTCACGGCAAAAAGCGTTTGATTTCACTCACCAATGGAACGACAATTTTCAGTAAGTTAGGCCCTTGGCACTCAGACAGAGGAGAGGTACATTCACGGCAAAACAGGCTTCATGTCATGCACCAATGCAACCAGCGATTTTCAGAAATGTAGGCCCCTGGCACCCAGAAAGAGGAGAGTTTCACTCTTGGCAAAAAAGGCTTTATGTAATCCACCAATGGAAAAGGCGATTGTCACTAATGTAGGCCAATGGCACACAGACAGAGGAGAGGTTCATTCACGGCAAAACAGACTTCATGTCATCCACGATTGGAACAGGCAATTTTCACAAATGTAGGCCCCTGGCACTCAGAAAGAGGAGAGGTTCATTCACTGCAAAACAGGCTTCATGTCATCCACCAATGCAACAGGCGATTTTCAGAAATATAGGCCTCTGGCACCAAGACAGAGGAGAGCTTCATTCATGGCAAAACAGGCTACATGTCACCCACCAATGGAACAGACGATTTTCATTAAGTTAGGCCCCTGGCACCCAGACAGAGGAGAGGTTTATTTATGTTAAAAAGAGATTAATGTCACCCACCAATAGAAAAGCCTTTTTTTAGCAAGTTAGCCCACTGGCACCCAGACAGAGGAAAGGTTCATTCATGGCAAAACAGGCTTCATGTCACCCACCAATGAAACAGGCTATTTTTAGTAAGTGAGGCCCCTGGCACCCAGACAGAGAATAGGTTAATTTACTTCAAAAAGAGTTTAATGTCACCCAACAATAGAACAGGCAATTTTTAGCAAGTTAGTCCCCTGGCACCCAGACAGAGAAGGGGTTCATTCACGTCAAAAAGCGTTTAATTTCATTCACCAATGGAACAGACGGTTTTCAGTAAGTTAGGCCCTTGGCACTCAGACAGAGGAGAGGTTCATTCACGGCAAATCATGCTTCATGTCATCCACCAATGGAACAGACGATTTTCAGTAATTTAGGCCCCTGGAACCCCGACAGAGGAGAGGTTAATTTATGTCAAAAAGAGATTAAAGTCACCCACCAAAAGAATAGGCAATTTTTAGCAAGTTAGGCCCCTGGCACCCATTCAGAGGAGAGGTTCATTCACGGCAAAAAGCGTTTTATTTCACTCACCAATGGAACAGAATGTTTTCAATCAGTTAGGCCCTTGGCACTCAGACAGAGGAGAGGTTCATTCACGGCAAAACAGGCTTCATGTCATCCACCAATGCAACAGGCGATTTTCAGAAATGTAGGCCCCTGGCAGCCAGAGACAGGAGAGGTTGATTCATGGCAAAACAGGCTTCATGTCACCCACCAATGAAACAGACTATTTTCAGCAAGTGAGGCCCCTGGCACCCAGAGAGAGAAGAGGTTCATTTACTTCAAAAAGAGGTTAATGTCACCCACCAATAGAAAAGGCAATTTTTAGCAAATTAGGCCCTTGGCACCCAGACAGAGGAGAGGTTCATTCACGGCAAAACAGGCTTCATGTCATCCACCAATGAAACCGGCGATTTTCAGAAATGTACACCCCTGGCACCCAGACAGAGGAGAGGTTCATTCTTGGCAAAACAGGATTCAGAAAAATACATATTTTGGGCACTACACTAGGACAGAGATAATGAAATTTTTACAATACACACTGTATTGGCTTTCACTAAGGTAATATATACAGAAAAATACAGATTTTGGACACTACACTAGCCCAGAGATAATATAATTTTGACAATACATACTGTATTCAGATGTAGTTCTGTATTGGATACAAAATTTTCCCAAATAAAATGTATTCTCTGTGGGAATACTGTATATACGGTTGCGGCCTAAACACACACACAGATGTGCCCAAAACTAGTTAATTATGGCCAAAAATAAATAACTCTCTGCTAGAGTAATTAATATAACAGTTGCAGATTGAACACACACACAGATGTGGCACAAGTTAGGTTAATATCCCCAGAAAAAGTAATTTCTCTAATGGCGCAGTGTATAACTCGGTAGCAGGAACACTGCAGTGAATAAGCCCCAGTTTATAATGTCTGCCCAACACACTGTTTTATGATGGTGCAGTGTATATCTCAGTACCAGGCACACTGTAGTGAATAAGCTCCTTTTTATAATGTCTGCGCAACACACTGCTTAATGATGGCGTATTGTAGATGTCACCAATCTGAAATCTTTCTGTCTTTGAGAAGTAAAAAAAGAGACCTTCAAGACCTGCACTACCTGTCCCTTCCTGGTGATGCCTGTCCCTGATAGTGCTAAAACAAACCCCTTCTTAAAAAAAAGAAAAAATGCACTGCACTGTTGTCAAACACACACTCTAGACCTTAAAAGGACTGTTAGGTGTTTCAATATGGTTTTTAGCATAAAATCAGTAAGTTTAGAGCAAAACGCTATCTGTCCCTGCCTATTGTCTGCTTTCCCTGATGCTGAATGAGCCGAGCGCCGGACCTCAGCTCCTCTATGAAATGGTATCATGTGTTCCGGCCAGCCAATCAGTGTAAGGCTTACAGCTAACATAGCTATGGCCTTATACTGAGGGGAATTACGTACCTGGACCTTGATTTGCTGGTTAGAAGGCACCAAATGTGCTTGGCGGAGACTTGAACAATGCGATGAATACATGTGGTGCTCGTCCGAGCATGCTTGCTCATCACTAGTTGCTAGTGTTCACGCCCCGGCTCATTTTGGTATGGCACAGGTTGCAAATGACAATTCTTTTATTGTCCGCACTTTCCTAAAAAAAGCGCCAGACTGCGGATCACCTACCCCTTGGCAAGGGAGATTGCCACAAGGGGGTGCTTCGGGATACAGTTATGGGCCTGTGCGGTGTGGCCCACCTTCTACCTTTTGCCACCCCTCTGCCTCTTCCAGCCTGTTGCGGTGCTGCAGATCCCTTTCCCTCTGTACTTCTTTCCTCTTCCACCACCTCCTCTTCCACTTCCTCACTCTGGTCATCCTTCTGACTTGTTGACCTAACAACAACCTCACTTATTGACAACTGTGTCTCATTCTCATCATCAACCTCTTGAGACACTAATTGCGGTTGGCTTATTGGCAACTGTGTCTCATCATCATTATCCACCTCGTGAAACACTAATTGCCATTCCCCACCAGCATCTTTTTCTGACTGTTGATGCTCAAGAGTTTTGGAATCAGTGCTCAAGATTTCCCATGTCCCTCTTCAAACGGGCTTGGCAAGAGGCCCAAATCAAGGAATGGCGATAAAAAGAGCTCCTCGGAATATCCGAGTGTGGGATCACTTGTTTGCGAAAACTCTCCATGTTGGGAGGAAAGAGTATCAGGGCAAGGATTCTGTTGACCAGACTCTTGGCTACTAAGACTGGACTTTGTGGAAGACAGGGTGGTGCTTAACCGACTTGAAGCATTATCGGCTGCAATCCAACCAAACACCTGGTCGCACTGGTCTGACTTTGAGAATGATGTCCTGCGCCGCCCTGCAAACTGGGACATGAAGCTAGTTGTTGTGGAAGAGTTTGTTTCTTGAGCTCTGGCAGCAGGCACAGTTTCACCACTCCCAGGGCCACGGCCTCTGAGTGCACCATCAGCAGCACGGCCACTTCCCCATCCCTAACTGCTCTCCTTGCGCATATTAAATGGTATATATACTTGCAGCTGTCACACGTACAGTAGCGCATGTTTTGCAAGTGTATGCGCAAATAAATTAGACTGAATGTCACTAATATTTAGGATGGCCAAACGTTACAAAGAAGATGTAGCGCAGGTAAGGTCGCTGCCACCTGAGGCAAAAAATTAGACTGAATGTCACATATTTAGGATGGCCAAATGTTACACAGGAGATATAGCGCAGTTAATGTCGCTGCCACCTACAGCGAAACAAATAGACTGAATGTCACTGATATTTAGGATGGTCAAGCATTACACAGGAGATGTAGCGCAGGTAATTTTGCTGCCACCTGCAGCGAAAAAATTTGACTGAATGTCACAGATATTTAGGATGGCCAAACATTACACTGGAGATGTAGCGCAGGTAATGTCACTGCCGCCTGCAGCGACAAAAAATTTAACTGATACAACAGATGTAGCAGAGGTTGTGTCACTGTCAGCTGCGGCCAAACAATTGCAAGCAATTTAGCACATGTTGCGCTAATAGTATATATTGCAGCCAAATAAAACAATAGGCCTTAAAAGGACTTTTGGGTCTCTAACACCTTTCAACACCAAAATTAAAACACAACAATTTAAATTCCCGGCCCTACACTATCTGTCCCTTCTGCTGCAGCTCTCCCTTACTAACTCTGAGCCGAACCACGTGTCATCGTGTGCTATATAGCACCCAATGACGCGTTCCGGCCAGCCAATCACTGTTATGCCAGTAACCAACATGGCTACGGCATAACAGTGACTGGCAGTACTACCCCGCATGTTTATTGGCTGCATAGCAGCCAAGAAACGTGCAGGGAGGAGACTCGAGCATCACGCTCGAGCACATGCGGTGTTCGGCCGAACACTCGAATGTGCCGAGCATCGCACTACCTTCTCCTGCTCTGCTCCTGTCACTTGTGCAGAAAAAACACCAATTTCAATATACATTGCTTGTGCGTAAATGTCCTCCTCTTCCTCCAGTTCAGCCCCCACAGGGGTCAAGTGGACTTGAGATGTAGGTGCCACATCTCCTGTCCAACATTGTTGTTGACATGAAAGAGTCAGGTTGAGGACAGGTGGGGACTCAGATCTTGTTCCTGGGCCATGCCAACTAACCGTGGTGTCAGAGGAACCCACCGACTCCTGGATGGGGGTGTCTGATGTCAGTTGAAATGATGTTGAAGACTAAGTCAACCATTCAAGGACAGCTGGATGACACTGGCAGCTCTGGCCTGTCGCTGTGACTGCTGCTCCCGCCCGTCCCCCCCCCACCCGTTCTGCTGCTACTTCTGTCTGCTCAAGGTTTTTTTTTACCACTGTCCGTGGTAAAAAGGGTAAAAGAGTCAGGCCACAATTTTACTGCAAACTTCACTTATTTGGGCAGTTACGGGGGCCAAACTTGACCAAAGAAATCAAGAGTGAACTCAGCCTTACAGGTCAATGTTCCCAATGAGTCCCAAGATCCCTTTTTATTACAGCATGAAAGAGCTGTAATAAAAATGAAATAAATATGTATATAAAAAGTATAAGAACTAGTTTGGTAATCCTCTTCAAAAATAGTGTATGTGTTATTTTTAGTAAGGAACACCCAGAGGACTCATTCACCAAGATTCAACAAGAGTTATATGAAAAATGAATAATGTAATTTATTTTCGGTCATCATAAAAGTTGATTACTTACAAAAATAGATTAGGAAAAGTATTAGTCTATTGTCCATACGTGATTATGAATGACCCTAAAGTATCCTTTCTGAAGGTTAGGAACCTTCTTCTCAGGCTCCATATGTGTCTTCCATCTTCTTCAGTAGCAACCCTCAGCAGAGTGAAAGTAAAAAGACCACCCCCTTGTCTGTCTCTGTCAGTCATTATACCATATATATAGGTGTATGCAAAATAAATGTGGAGCCCCAGTACAGGGTCTAAAACACAATAAAAGACAGATATCCCTCAAAGGAAGAAAAACCGAGCAAAGAGGTGTTTCCATTACAGAGATCACCAAATCCACCATATTAAGTGGCCCATATGTCAAGATCCCGCTTTATTACAAGCATTAAGGATGTGACGAGGAAGACCTAAGCCAGTTATTCATCTACAGACAGCTGTTTCAGGGTGTTGCCCCTTATCAGTGTGAAGTAGGATTCTAGCTGACTTGGAGCAATGCCTTGAAGACTACTCAAACAAAACAATAGCTGATCCCAGGGAGACCAGCTACAGAAAACACCGCAGAGCCTCATTTTAAGAGTCTCAACACAGCAATCCAAAGTGCAAAGCTCCCTGGGAAACAGTAATATGCAAAATAAATAGTTACAGGGGTGTCTTACTAATGTATGTGCTTCTACATGGAGACTTCAAATATAGGTCTTGACGTTCCCATACAGACCTCCCATCGCCCTTGTGCATTACTATAGTTGGTGTCAGTGTGTAGTGTAATAAAGACTTTATATTAAATCGGCTAGAGCAGTGCTAAAGCCTGCTCATCAGAGCTGGTGGCTTCACCGAACACACTGCTGGGCGGAAGATTCCGTCTGGCAGTGTGTTATGGTAAACAAAAGAGACCTTGCCCTGTGCGATTCAGCGCAGGGCAAGGGAGCGCATCGGAGCATGAAATGCTCTGATGCTAACCTCAGAGGGCTGCCAGGGTGAAAATATGGGTATATCCGGGTTGAGCTCTTAACCCAGACAACTAGTGATGATCAAGCACCGAGTGTTCGCGTGTTCGGCCCCAATACATAGCCTGTTTGGTGTGGACCGACATCTCCCTTTTGCAACCCCACTGCCTCTTCCAGACTGTTGTAGTGCTACAGATCCCTCCCCCTCTGTACTGCTGTCCTTGTTCTGCTTTTCACCTTCCCATTTTGGGTCAGTGACCTCATCGTCCACCACCTCCTCTTCCACTTTCTCACTCTGCTCATCCTCCTGACTTGACCTAACCACCACCTCAGTGATTGGCAACTGTGTCTCATCATCACCACCTCGTGAACGAATGATTGCCGTTCACCACCGTCATCTTCTTGAGACTGTAAAGCTCAAGAGGTTGGGAATAAGGGCACAATATCTCAGGTACCTCTTCAAGCGTGCTTGGCGATAGAGTCAAACCAAGTACTGATGAAGAAAAGAGGTCATGTGAATATCCGAGTGTGGGATCACTTGTTTGGCCAGACGCGACATGGTGGGAGGAAGGAGGATCAGAGTGAGGATTCGGTTGACCAGACTCTTGGCTACAGAGACTGGACTTCGTGGAAGAGAGGGTGGTGCTTAACCTACTGGAAGCATTATCTTCTGCAATCCAACCGACCACCTATTCGCACTGGTCCGACTTGGACATTGTTGTCCTGCACCGCCCAGTTAAGTTGGACATGAAGCAGGGTAAGGTGTTTTTTTTTGTTTTTTCTGGTTCACTGGCAGCAAGCACAGTTTCATTGCATCATGGGCAACGGACTCTATTTGCACAATCAGCATCAAGCCCAGGGCCACGGCCTCTGCTTGCACCATCAGCATCACGCCCAGGGCCACGACCACTGCTGGCACCATCAGCATCACGCCAAGGGCCGCGGTCTCTGCTTGCACCATTAGCATAACGCCCACTTCCCCCACCCTTTGAGCTCGCCTTCTTCAAATTAATGGTTTTGTCTTTAGATATGGAAGAGATTGTTCTACTGTCCGCTAAAGACGCAGTTTTCTGATGCAGGACAGTATTGGATACAGAAAAATACAGATTTCCTGCACTACAGTAGGCCAAAGGTAATGAAATTTTTCAACACACACTGTATTGGCTTGCTTTCATGTACTGTAGACAGAGAAATGCAAATTTTCGGCACTACAGTAGGTCACAGATAATGAAATTTGTACAACACACACTATATTGATTTGTTGTAATGTATTGGAGACAAAGAAGTAAATATGTTCAGCTCGACACTGGGCCACAGATAATTACATTTTTTTACTATACACACTGTATTGGCTTGCTGTAATGTACTGGGGAGAGAGAAATACAAATTTTTGTCAATACAGTAGAACACAGATAATGACATTTTTATAATACACATTGTATTGTCTTGCTGTGATGTACTGAATAGAGAAAAATAAAGATTTTCAGCAGTACACTAGCCCAAAGATAATGTAATTTTTGCAATACACACTGAATTGGCTTGCTGTATTGTACTGGATACAGAGAAATACAAATTTTCGGCACTACAGTAGGCCACAGATAATGACATTTTTACAATACACACTGTATTGGCTTGCTGTAATGTACTGGAGACAGATAAATACAAATTGTTGCCACTACACTAGATCAGAGATATTGTAATTTTTATAATACACACTGTATTGGCTTGCTGTAATGTACTGAATACAGAAAAATAAAGATTTTTAGCATTACACTAGGCCAGAGATAATGTAATTTTTGTAATACACACTGTATTGGCTTGCTGTAATGTACTGGAGACAGAGAAATACAAATTTTCGGCACTACAGAAGGCCACAGATAATGAAATTTTTATAATACACACTGTATTGGCTTGCTGTAATGTACTGGAGACAGAGAAACACAAATTTTCGGCACTACAGTAGCTCATAGATAATGATATTTTTACAACACACACTGTATTGGCTTGCTGTAATGTACTCGGGACAGAGAAATACAAATTTTCGGCACTACAGTAGGCCACAGATGATGACATTTTTATAATACACACTGTATTGGCTTGCTGTGATGTACTGAATACAAAAAATAAAGATTTTCAGCAGCACACGAGCCGAGAGATAATGTAATTTTTGCAATACACACTGTATTGGCTTGCTGTAATGTACTGGATACAGAGAAATAAAAATTTTCGGCACTACACTAGGCCACAAATAATTAAATTTTTACAATACACACTGTCTTGGCTTGCTGTAATGTACTGGAGACAGAGAAAATTTTCTGCACTACACTAGGACACAGATAATGACATTTTTATAATACACAGTGTATTGGCTTGCTGTAATTTACTCGGTAATATGCTAAATAAATGTGGAGCCCCAGTTATGGGTCTACAACACAATGAAAGCCAAATATCCCTCAAAGGAAGGAAAACCGAGCAAAGGGGTGTCTCCATAACAGAGATCACCAAATCCACTGTTTCCCAGGGAGCTTTGCACGTTGGATTGCTGTGTTGAGACTCTTAAATGAGGCTCCGCTGTGTTTTTTGTAGCTGGTCTCCCTGAGATCAGCTATTGTTTTGTTTTTGTAATTTACTCGGGACAGTAGGCCACAGATAATGAGATTTTTATAATACACACTGTATTGGCTTGCTGTGATGTACTGAACACAGAAAATACAAATTTTCGGCACTACAGTAGGCCACAGATAATGAAATGTTTAGAATACACATTGTATTGGCTTGCTGTAAATGTAATGGAGACAGAGAAATACAAATTTTTGGCATTTCAATAGGTCATAGATAATGACATTTTTATAATACACACTGTATTGGCTTGTAGAGATGTCGCGAACATAAAATTTTCTGTTCGCGAACAACGAACCCGAACAGGCAAACCGCAATAGACCTCTATTGGCAGGCGAATATTAAAACCCACAGTGACTCATTCTAGCTAACCTATTTTATGACATCTAAATCTACCCTAACATTTTATTTTCTAACCTACTTTTAAATACTAATTTAGTTATTTAACAAATTTTAATTACTTGTAAAATAAAAAAAATCACTCTACACCATGTCAAAAGCCAGGTATGTGCAGGCTGACTATCTATCCATAAGACAGGGTGTCAGCATACCTTACAATGACAGGTTTGAGCAATTTAGACAAACAAACATAAGTTCTCAATCCAAAAGGAGAGAAATTGGTCAGCATTGGTTGGCTATCTAGAGGGGCCTGGACCCTAGACCATTATCATTAGGGCGACAAAAATTGTAATTTTATATGCCAGCCTAACTCCTCTCTCACTGCCTAAGAGAGCTGCATAAACATTTCCCAACATTTAAATCTCATTTGCATACACATGACCAAGAAATGCTAATGAGCAATATAGCAGTATCTGCCTTGTTTGTAAACTGAAACACGAGTTGCATAGCTTTCCCATAGTCCCATGTTATGCAAATGAGTTTATATGACAAAACAGAATAGAAAGATTATAAAGTTAGTCTTTAAAAAATTGCAAAATCAAAAAAAAACTAGGCAGCCTTCCTAATCATTGAGATGAGAGCTAGGTGGCATAAAAAAAAAAAAAATGTTGTCACCCTAATGATAATCATCTATGTGCACAGGTCCCCCTAGATACCTAACACTAAACAGACAATTTCCCTTCTGGGAAATTTCCCTTCTGGGAAAACTGGTTAATACCCAGGCTGCCTTGCTAAGGTGCTGATGGTCTGTCTGTCTGATGGATTGTTGGCCCTGCATATACCTGGTGCTTGGCGGCCATAGGGGAGAACTGTTCTGTGTTGTCCATTGAATGTTTTATGTAATAATACAAATAATAATAAGATTTTATGATAGGCAGGCAGGCAGGCAGGCAGGCAGGCTAGGGTAAATGTCTGTAAGTCTGTCTTTGTCTGTTTTAAAAAATACAAAGATTAGTTTTTTTAGTCAGCTACCTTACTGTATGTTAAAACTCATTTGCATACACATGGCCATACACAAGAAATGCTAATGAGCAATATAGCAGTATCTGCCTTGTTTGTAAACTGAAACACAATTTGCATAGCTGTCCCATGTTATGCAAATGAGTTTATATGACAAAACAGAATAGAAAGATTATAAAATTAGTCTTTAAACAATTGCAAAATAAAAAAAAAACTATGCAGCCTTCCTAATTATTGAGATGAGAGCTAGGTGGCATATTAAAAAAAAATAAAAAAATGTTGTCACCCTAATGATGATCATCTATGCGCACAGGTCCGCCTAGATACCTAACCCTAAATAGACAATTTTCCTTTTGGAAAAACTGGTTAATGCTCCCAGGCTGCCTTGCTAAGGTGCTGATGACCTGTCTGTCTGATGGATTGTTGGTCCTGCATATACCTGGTGCTCGGCGGCCATAGGGGAGAACTGTTCTGTGTTGGTAATTGGATGTTTTATGTAATAATACAAACAACAACAATAATAACCAGAAAGTGCTGTTTCTGAAGAAACCATAGGATGTTGGCTTGGAATATGATTGGCTGTTTGTGGCTCCACCTACTTTCTTGAATTTTAATGCCAGTCCTCAAGTGACCAATTGTGCCAAGTTTGAAGACTGTGCCAATAACAGGCTACGAGCTGCGGCAGTTTTACATTTTCCCATTTAAACCAATTGCTAAAATTTGATTGGCTGATATAGACTCCGCCCACTTTTAACAATTTTGACCCCAATGACCCACGGTGCCAAGTTTGGGTATTCTCATTTAAATACTGTGAAAATGGCAGCTTTTAAAGTTTTCCCATTGAAGTCAATAGGGAAAATCTGATTGGTTGTAGTTTGCCCTGCCCACTTTTTCCAATTTTGAATTGGACATAACCTACCACCTGATTTCTGAAATTTGAAGCCCCTGACATAAAAAATTTGAGAATTGCAGCATTTTTGGAAGTTAAAATTTTTCAAATTTTCACATTTTTCACACTCAAAGAAATCTGATTGGTTGATTTTGGCCCCGCCCACTTTTCAGAATTCTAATCCCAGTCCTCCAATGACCAACTGTGCCAAGTTTGAAGACTGTGCCAATAACCGTCTACGAGCAGCGGCAGTTTAAAATTTTCCCATTTAAACCAATTGCTGAAATTTGATTGGCCGATTTAGACTCCGCCCACTTATAAAATTTTGACCCCAGTCACCCAATGACCCACGGTGCCAAGTTTGGGTATTCTCGTTTAAATACTGTGAGAATGGTAGCTTTTAAAGTTTTCCCATTGAAGTCAATAGGGAAAATCTGATTGGTTGTTTGTAGCTCCGCCCACTTTTTCTAATTTTGAATTTGACGTAACTTGCCACCTGATTTCTGCAATTTGAAGCCCCTGACATCAAAAATTTGAGAATTGCAGCATTTTTGGAAGTTAAAATTTTTCAAATTTTCACATTTTTCACACTCAAAGAAATCTGATTGGTGGATTTTGGCCCCGCCCACTTTTCAGAATTCTAATCCCAGTCCTCCAATGACCAACTGTGCCAAGTTTGAAGACTGTGCCAATAACCGTCTACGAGCAGCGGCAGTTTAAAATTTTCCCATTTAAACCAATTGCTGAAATTTGATTGGCCGATTTAGACTCCGCCCACTTATAAAATTTTTGACCACAGTCACCCAATGACCCACGGTGCCAAGTTTGGGTATTCTCGTTTAAATGCTGTGAGAATGGCAGCTTTTTAAAGTTTCCCATTGAAGTCAATAGGGAAAATCTGATTGGTTGTTTGTAGCTCCGCCCACTTTTTAATGTCCCCAAAATGTGACATAAGTTTTCAGGTTGACCCCATGACTAAGTGACCCAAGTTTGGTGAGTTTCACTCCGAAGCTGTATGAGTGACAAACGTTTGCATTTTTCCAATAAAACTCTATGGGAAAAAAAGAGGTTTTCGTGGGCCCGTCCCAGGGGCCCAGAGGGTGGGATCGGTTAACAAAGCACAAGCAACCTATTTGGGTATGTGCCGAACAAGTGTGCAAAGTTTGGTAATCCTAAAACTGTGGGAGGAGTAGCGTATAGAAATTTGCTAAATTTTCATTGGCCGTTGGTAGCTCCGCCCACTTTGGGGTGTCCCCTCAAATTTACCCATTTATTCGGGTTGACACCAACAATATGTGATCCAAGCTTGGGGAGCGTAGCTTCAAAATTGTGCGAGTGGGAGCGATTTGAAAATTTTCCCTGTCAAAGTAAAAAGGAAAAAGTGGGTGTTCGGGGGCCCGCCCCAGGGGCCCCGAGGGTGGGATCGCTTAATAAAGCACAAGCAACGTACTTCGCTATAGGCCGAAAAAGTGTGGAAAGTTTGAGGTCTGTAGCAATAAAAACGTTTTATAGACATTATGCAAAGACAGTGTTTGATGATAATAGAACAGTTCTTCTGAGATCAAGGATCCTAATACAGGACTATATATATTTCTATAGGGTAAAACAGCCTGTCCCTTTAAGGTGTAATACTCAATCAAACATACAGTAAGGTAGCTGACTAAAGAAACTAATCTTAGTATTTTATGAAACAGACAGAGACAGACATTTACCCTAGCCTGCCTATCATAAAATCTTATTATTATTTGTATTATTACATAAAACATTCAATGGACAACACAGAACAGTTCTCCCCTATGGCCGCCGAGCACCAGGTATATGCAGGACCAACAATCCATCAGACAGACAGATCATCAGCATACCTTAGCAAGGCAGCCTGGGTATTAACCGGTTTTCCCAGAAGGGAAATTGTCTGTTTAGTGTTCGGTATCTAGGGGGACCTGTGCACATAGATGATTATCATTAGGGTGACAACATTTTTTTTTTTTTTTTTTTATGCCACCTAGCTCTCATCTCAATGATTAGGAAGGCTGCCTAGTTTTTTTTTTATTTTGCAATTTTTTAAAGACTAATTTTATAATCTTTCTATTCTGTTTTGTCATATAAACTCATTTGCATACCATAGGACTATGGGAAAGCTATGCAAATCGTGTTTCAGTTTACAAACAAGGCAGATACTGCTATATTGCTCATTAGCATTTCTTGGTCATGTGTATGCAAATGAGATTTAAATGTTGGGAAATGTTTATGCAGCTCTGTTAGGCAGTAAGAGAGGAGTTAGGCTGGCATATAAAATTACAATTTTTGTCGCCCTAATGATAATGGTCTAGGGTCCAGGCCCCTCTAGATAGCCAACCAATGCTAAGCAATTTCTTTCCTTTTGGATTGAGAACTTATGTTTGAAAGCTCATGATTGTCATTGTAAGGTATGCTGACACCCTGACTTATGGATAGATAGTCAGCCTGCACATACCTGGCTTTTGACATGAATTGAGTGGTTTAAGTTAAATGTGATAGAAAATGATCATTAATGATATATCATTTTCAGAAAGGACTTTTTTTTGGTTTGACGGTTGGGGTGGACAGAGAACATTAGGTAATACTCTCCCTGCTTTAACATTGTAGCTTTAGATTGAATTTACTATGCCTGGCTTTGGTAGGAAGGTAAGCTGAATGTAAGAATGCAGGGCGAATCGAACATAGCATAATGTTCGCTGGCAGAAGCGAACGCGAACAAGCAATGTTCGCAGTCGAACAGTTCGGGACATCTCTATTGGCTTGCTGTAATGTACTGGGGACAGAGAAATACAAATTTTCGGCACTACACTAGGACACAGATAATGAAATTTTTGCAATACACACTGTATTGGCTTGCTCTAATGTACTGGAAAAAGAGAAATACAAATTTTGAGCACTACACTGGGCCACAGATAATGAAATTTTTATAACACACAGTGTATTGGCTTGCTGTAATGTACTGGAGACAGAGAAATGCAAATTTTCACCACTACACAAGATCAAAGATAATGTAATTTTAACAATACACACTGTATTAGTAACATAGTAACATAGTAACATAGTATATAAGACCGAAAAAAGACATTTGTCCATCCAGTTCGGCCTGTTTCCTGCAAGTTGATCCAGAGGAAGGCAAAAAACCCCTGTGAGGCAGAAGCCAATTTTCCCCACTTAAGGGGAAAAAAATTCCTTCCCGACCCCAATCAGGCAACCAGAATAACTCCCTGGATCAATGACCCATCTCTAGTAGCTATAACCTGTAATATTATTACACTCCAGAAATACATCCAGGCCCCTCTTGAATTCCTTTATTGTACTCACCATCACCACCTCCTCAGGCAGAGAGTTCCATAGTCTCACTGCTCTTACAGTGAAGAGTCCATAGTCTCGCTGCTCTTACAGTAAAGAGTCCATAGTCTCACTGCTCTTACAGTAAAGAGTCCATAGTCTCACTGCTCTTACCGTGAAGAATCCTTTTCTATGTTTGTGTACAAACCTTCTTTCCTCCAGACGCAGAGGATGTCCTCTTGTCACAGTCACAGTCCTGGGGATAAATAGATGATGGGACAGATCTCTGTACTGACCCCTGATATATTTATACATAGTTATTAGATCTCCCCTCAGTCGTCTTTTTTCTAAAGTGAATAACCCTAATTTTGATAACCTTTCAGGATACTGTAGTTGCCCCATTCCAGTTATTACTTTAGTTGCCCTCCTCTGAACCCTCTCTAGCTCTGCTATGTCTGCCTTGTTCACAGGAGCCCAGAAGTGTACACTGTACTCCATGTGTGGTCTGACCAGTGATTTGTACAGTGGTGGGACTATGTTCTCATCACGGGCATCTATGCCCCTTTTGATGCAACCCATTATCTTATTGGCCTTGGCAGTAGCTGCCTGACACAGTTTTTTGCAGCTTAATTTGCTGTTTATTAAAATTCCTAGATCCTTTTCCATGTCAGTGTTACCGAGTGTTTTACCATTTAATATGTACGGGTGACTTGCATTATTCCTTCCCATGTGCATAACTTTACATTTGTCAGTGTTAAACCTCATCTGCCATTTTTCTGCCCAAGCCTCCAATCTATCCAGATCCCTCTGTAGCAGAAAACTATCCTCTTTAGTGTTAATTACTTTACACAGTTTAGTGTCATCTGCAAAAATAGATATTTTACTGTGCAGGCCTTCTACAAGATCATTAATAAATATATTGAAGAGAATAGGACCCAATACTGACCCCTGAGGTACCCCACTAGTTACAGTGATCCAATCTGAATATCTATCGTTAATAACCACCCTCTGTTTTCTGTCACTTAGCCAGTTACTTACCCACATACAGACATTTTCTTCCAGTCCGAGCATCCTCATTTTATATACTAACCTTTTATGAGGTACAGTGTCAAATGCTTTGGAGAAGTCCAGATATACGACATCCATTGATTCGCCGCTGTCAAGTCTAGAACTTACCTCCTCATAGAAGCTGATTAAATTCATTTGGCATGACCGATCCCTCATGAAGCCATGCTGATATGGCGTTATTTGCTTATTTTCATTGAGATACTCCAAAATAGCATCTCTTAGAAACCCTTCAAACAGTATACCAACAACAGATGTTAAACTTACCGGCCTATAATTTCCAGGCTCTGTTTTTGGACAATTTTTGAATATTGGCACCACATTTGCTATGCGCCAATCCTGTGGAACATTCCCTGTTATTATAGAGTCCGTAAATATCAGAAATAATGGTCTGGCTATGACATCACTTAATTCCCTTAGGATACGGGGGTGTATGCCATCCGGTCCTGGCGATTTGTCTATTTTAATCTTTTTAAGTCACTGTTGTACTTCTTCCTGGGTCAGACAGGGCACTTCTAATGGGGGATTTACTTTTACATTCTGCATTTCATCTGACAGTTTATTTTCCTCAGTGAATATAGTGGAGAAAAAATATTTAATAGTTTTGGCTTGCTTGGCTTGGCTATTGGCTTGCTATAATATACTGAAGACAGAGAAATCCAAATTTTCGGCACTACACTAGGACACAGATAATGACATTTTTACAATACACACTGTATTGGCTTCATATAATATACTGGAGACAGAGAAATACAAATCTTCGGCACTACAGTAGGCCATAGATAATGATTTTTTCATAATTCACACTGTATTAGCTTGCTGTAATGTACTGGAGACAGAGAAATACTAATTTTCAGCACTAGAGTAGGCCACAGATAATGAAATTTTTACTATGCAGATTGTATTGGCTTGCCACAATGTACTGGAGACAGAGAAATGCACATTTTCTGCACTACAATAGGCCAAAGATAATGAAATGTTTACAAAACACACTGTATTGGCCTGCTGTAAGGTACTGGAGACAGAAAAATATATTTTTTTGGCACTACACTAGCCCAGAGATAATGTAATTTTTACAATACTCACTGTATTGGCTTTCAGTAAGGTACTGGATACAGGAAAATACAGATTTTTGGCACTACACTAGGCCAGAGGTAATGCAATTTTGACAATGCACACTCTATTGGTTTCCAGTAAGGAAGTAGATACAGAAAAATATAGATTTTTGGCACTACACTAGGCCAGAGATAATGTAATTTTTACAATACTCACTGAATTGGCTTGCTGTAATGTACTGGATACAGAGAAATACAGATTTTTGGCACTACACTAGCCCAAAGATAATGTAATTTTTACAATACACACTGTATTGACTTCCAGTAAGGTACTGGATACAGAAAAATACAGATTTTCGGCACTACACTTGCCCATAGATAATGTAATTTTGACAATACACACTGTATTCGGATGTAGTTCTATACTGGATACAAATTTATCCCAAATAAAATGTATTATTTGCGTGAATACTGTATGTATACAGTTGCGGCCTAAACGCACACACAGATGTGCCCAAAACTAGTTAACTATGGCTAAAATATAAATTACTCTCTGCTGGAGTAATTAATATTACGGTTGCGGATTGAACGCACACACAGATGTGGCACAAGTTAGGTTAAGTTCCCCAGAAAAAATTATTTCTCTGATGGTGCAGTGTATATCTCAGTACCAGGCACACTGTAGTGAATAAGCCCCTTTTTATATTGTCTGCCCAACACACTGCTTTATGATGGTGCAGTGTATATATCAGTACCAGGCACACTGCAGTGAATAACCCCCTTTTTCTAATGTCTGCCCAACACACTCTTTATGATGGTGCAGTGTATATCTCAGTACCAGGCACACTGTAGTGAATAAGCCCCTTTTGATAATATCTGCCCAACACACTGATTTCAGATGGTGTATTGTAGATGTCACTAATCGGAAATCTTTCTGTCTTTTAGAAGTTTAAAAAGCGATTTTCAAGCCCTGCACTCTCTGTCCCTTCCTGATGATGCATGTCCCTGATAGTGCTGAAGCAAACCGCTTCTTAAAAAAATAAAAAATAAATTTTTTAAATGTTTTTTTATTTTACACTTTGTGTCCCCGATAAGGTCATACAAGACCTCTGGGGGATATTTAACATCACTTTTTTTTTGACTATTGATTTCTCCTGTAATTGGGGTTGACATAAAAGCACCAGTTACAGGGGAAATACAGGCCCTGGAGAGGCTGTACAGCATAATACAGCGCTGTGCAGCCTCAGTGCAGGGCTGATCAGGGTCTGTGAAAGACCCGACAGCTACTGCACTCTCCTGGCCCCGGCGGTCACAAGACCACCGGGCCGGGACAGGAAGCGTATCGGTGAGCGTTGTGTATACTGCGATCTAGAAGGCAGGGACACCTGCGAATTGTCCCTGCCTTCTCCCAGGACGTTTATAACCTATGGACGGTTCTAAAGTGGTTAAAGTTGTGGTGAATATTAAAGGGGCAGCCACTGTGGAAGTCATTGTTAAAGTGGCGGGCGCAGTGGTGGTCACTGTTAAAGGGGATGGCACTGTGGAGGTCACTATTAAAGGGGTGGGCACTGTTAAAGGGGCGGACACTGTGGAGGTCACTGTTAAGAAGGCGGCACTGTGGAGGCCACTGTTAAAGGGGTGGCCATGTGAACGTCGCTGTTAAAGGGGCGGCCACTAGTGATGAGTGAGCATATTCGGCCAAATATTTGTTTGGCTCGAGCATTGCTATGCTCGTCACATAGCAGTACCCGACCGAGTACCGCATGTGCTCAAGCGCAATGCTTGAGTCTCCGCCCTGTACATTTTGAGGATTTTAAGCAGCCAATAAAGGTGCAGATAAGAACTACCCTCACTGTAATGCCAGTAGCTATGTTGGCATGGGGTCGGATCAGTCATAGTCAGGGAGAGCATCGAGTAGGAAGGGAAAGACAGTGTAGGGAGCAACTTTCACAGTTTTTATTCAGAGAAAGCTTTTCCAACACCCAATTGTCATTTTAAAGACTACTGTGTGTGTGTTTTAGAGCAGCAATCTTTTTGCCTCCTACAGTCTCAGGGGCAGTGCTTCAGAAGGGACAAATAGTGCAGAGAGAGATATTTGATGTTTTAACTACCAAAAGCTTTCCAAAGACCCCAAAGTCCTTTTAAGGACTACTGTTTGTGTTTGACAGCAACAAAATATTTTTATTTTATACCTATTAGTGACATATACTGTACATCATCCGCAGACTGTGTCTTTATTAATCTGGGCCACATCTAGTGTCCATAATCTGTGATGTTCTGTAACCAATACTGTAGAACATCTGCAAACAGTGTCTGTATTACAAATTCCAATAATCTGGGCCTAATATAGTGACCATATTCTGTGGGTTTCTGTTACAAATACTGTCCTGCATCCAAAAACTGTGTTTGTAGCGGACAGTAAAACAATCTGTGCCACAGCTAGTGACAAAACCATTAATATGCAGAAGGCGAGAACTAAGGGACGGGGAAGTGGGCGTCATGCTGATGGTGCACTCATAGGCTGTGGCCCTGGGAGCAATGAAACTGTGCCTGCTGCCAGTGCACCAGAAAAAAAAAAAAATCATCCACCATACCAGGCTTCATGTCCAATTTAGCAGGGTGGCACAGGATAAAACGGTCCAAGCAGGACAAGGGCAAACAGTTGGTCAGGTGGATTGATTAAGATAATGCTTCCAGTCAGTTAAGCACCGCCCTCTTGTCCAGTATCTGTAGCCAAGAGTCTGGTCAACCGAATCCTCACTCTGATCATTCTTCCTCCCACCATGGAGAGGCTTGCCAAACGAGTGATCCCACACTCGGATAATCCGAGGAGCTCTTTCCAGTGCCACTATTATAATTGACTCTCTCGTCCAGCACACTTGAAGACGGACCTGAGATATTGTGCCCTGATTCCCAACCTCTTAAACCTTCACAATCTTAAGAAGATGACAGTGGTAAACGGCAATCATTCGTTCACGAGGTCGATGATGATGAGACACAGTTGTCAATCACTGAGGTTGTGGTTAGGTCAAGTCAGCAGGATGAGCAGAGTAAGTAGGTGGAAGAGGAGGTGGTGGACAATGAGGTCACTGACCCAACATGGGATGGTGAAAAGCCGAGCGATAACAGCAGTACAGAGGGGTAGGGATCTGCAGCACCACAACAGCCTGGAAGTGGCAGTCGGGTTGCAAAAGGGAGAAGTCGGCCCACACCAAACAGACCAGTAACCGTTACACCGAGCACCCCTATGCATAAATCTACCTTGCCAAGGGGTAGGTGTTCCGCAGTATGGCACTTTATTGAGGAAAATGCAGACGACAAAAGAGTGGTAGTTTGCAACCTGTGCCGTACCAAAATGAGCCGGGGCGTGAACACTACCAAGTAGCAACCTCACCACCACCAGCATGACCCTCCACATGGCATCCAAGCACCCTAATAAGTGGGCTGAACGCCTGGGTCCATGCCTGGGTCTGCGGGACACACCACTGCCTCTCCTTCCCCTGTGTTATACACCACCGGCCAATCCCCTGTCAAAGACGCATGCCTGGATGCCCCTTGTCCTGCACCGGGACTTTAGCATGAACCGTCAGCAACAACATCCACTTCCCTGTCCCAGCACAGCATCCAAATTTCGACAACACAGGCATATCAACGCAAGTGCGAATACCCACCCACAGGCCATAGCACTAAATGTCCAGCTTTTGAAATTACTGGCCCTTGAAATGTTGCAATTTAGGCTTGTGGACACTGAGGCCTTCCGCAGCCTGATGTCCGCGACCGTCCCTCAGTACGCAGTCCCCAGCCGCCACTATTTTTCACGGTGTGCTGTGCCCGCCTTACACCAGCATGTGTCTCAGAACCCGTACCCTGACCAACGCACTTACTGGATAGGTCCACTTAACCACGGACACATGGACAAGTGGCCAGGGACGCTACATTTCCCTGACCGCACACTGGGTGAATGTTGTGGAGGCTGGGAGTGAGTCGTACCCTGAGATGGCACAGGTGCTACCCACGCCTAGAATTGCAGGCCCTATCAGAGTCTCCGCCAGTAGCTATGTGACTGGCTCCAACTCCCACTTCTCCTCTTCTACCGCCTCCTCCTCCACTTCCAATTCCAACAGCAGTCAGCCATCAGTCGCTAGCTGGAAGAAGTGTAGCACTGCTGTTGGTAAGCCTAATAGGACCTGCTGAAGCTGATCTGCTTAGGGGACAAACAGCCCACCACTGCAGAGCTGTTCCAGGGTGTAAGGGACCAGACCGAGCTGTGGCTCTCGCCACTAAACCTACAAACAGGCATGGTTGTGTCTGACAATGGCTGTAACTTGAAGGTGGCTTTGGATCTCGGAAACCTGACACACATTCCATGCCTAGCCCACGTCTTAAGCTTAGTGTTTCAGCGGTTTATCAAAACCTACCCCAATTTGCAGGAGATATTAGTGAAGGAGCGCCGCTTGTGTGCCCATTTCCACAAGTCATCCACAGCTTCAGCTAGTCTGTCAATGCTGCAGCAGGACTTGCGGCTTCCAGCTCACCTTCTACATGTTGGCCAGGCTTTGTGAGCAGCCGAGGGCAGTTCTGGAATACCAGCTGCAACATGGTTGTCGCTTTTCCAGTCAACTGCCACAAGCAAAGAGTGGGCATTGATGTCAGACTTATGTGAGGTTTTAAAAAACTTGAATCCACACAGATGGTTAGTGGCGATATTGCTATTATCAGTGTAACCATCCCACTGCTGTGTCTACTCAAACGATCGCTGCTCACAATTAAGGAGGATGCTTTGAATGTGGCAGAGGAGGTAATGGGGGAGGAGATGACACAGGGTGATAGCCAGACCGCCCCCAGTTCATCTTCTCAATTTGAATTGGGCCATGAAGAGGAGGAGGAGCTGGACACATTTAGCCCTGCTACAGAGGCTAGTACCCATGGAACTTTAATTCCATCTGTTCAGTGTGAATGGGCAGAGGAGGAGGAGGAGGATGAGGGTATGGAGAGTCATCCTGAAGTTGACATTGACGTCTTGTCCGTGGGTACTCTGGCACACATGGCTGACTTCATGTTGGGCTGCCTTTCCCGCTACCCTCGAGTTATACGCATTTTAGATTACACAGATTACTGTGTGTTCACCCTTCTCAACCCCCGCTACAAAGAGAACTTCTCATCTCTCATTCCTGTGGTGGAAAGGACGAGTAAAACGGTGCAATACCAGAAGGTACTTGTTCACAGATTGCTCCATAATTTTCTATCTGACAGTGCGGCTGCCAGAGTCAGTACTTCTTTAGGCAACCGAGGAAGGGAGGCAAGGGGAACACACAGTAGTTCCAACAGAGGCAGGGCAACACTCTCCAAGGCATGGGACACTTTCATGACACCCCGCCAGCAATTTTACCCTGAAGCACGGCCTAGTTCTACAAGGAGGGAAAAGTTTTTGAAGATGGTGAAGGAATACATTGCAGACGGTGTCAGCGTCCTAAATGATCCCTCAGTGCCTTACAACTACTGGGTGTCCAAGCTGGAAACGTGGCACGAACTTGCGCTCTATGCCTTGGAGGTGCTGGCCTGCCCTGCCGCCAGCGTATTGTCTGAGGCTACAATGCTTTATATGGTCTGCTCACCTGTAGGCCATTACTGCAATGTTTTATGGGTTCGCTCACCTTCAGGCCCAACTATAATGTTTTAGAGGGTAACAAGCATGCTCTTGCTCCAAATGTTTTTGAGGGTCACCAGCAGGCCATCAATGATAATTTTTCAAGGGTGTGTATGATGTCCTACTTTATGTGTAATAAAGGGTGTATTACCCCACGGCTCATAGTGTAGTTACAATCCTACACTAACTGCACAACCAGAGGGACCATGCTGAGAGTCATAACCCTACACTGATTACACAAGCAAAGGGGCCATACTGGGAGTTACTATCACAGAAATACTTGAACGAACTGTTGCAAAAAGTACCAAGCAAATTTTAAAACGTATCACAGAAAGCACCATATTAAGACATAACTTTCAAAATAAATAAAATAACTTCCCCAAAAAGATATAAAATCAAAGGAAAAAGAACAAAAGGTGTTTAAAAAGTGCCAACCACCTTGTATTTACATGGTAGGAAACTTTTACTTGTATAGGTGTGCCAACCAGGTGGGTGAACCAATATACCACCAAGCAAGGGACATTTCTTTTTTGTAACATTGGGGCCCAACTGATCCTGCAAAGTCCCTAGAACCCTAACTCTGTTTGATACCCTGCAAGAGGGCAAGCTGCTTATTAACTCCTTCATCTCCATACACAACCTCCCAGGTACACTGTGCATAAAGTACAGCACTTTGACCCTTTGCAGTGCACTTCCAGGCCACTGCAGATACACAGCACTTAGATAATGTGACAAGCTCTCTGGGTGATACTTGAAGGCAGGTTTGTATTGTCCAGCACATATATCTGCCAGATGGAATATCAGATGCACAGAAACAATATGGATGGGCAGTCTGCAATACTTTGGTTTCTGAAGCCCAATCATTGTGGTGAGGGCTACTTAATGGCCTCAATTACACTCATTGTCTAATAGGACCTCGTTTGTGACATTATTATGTTCCTAGAACAGGTTCCCTTTAAGAGTTCTCCAAAGAGAAAAGGAATAAACCAAGAAAAAAATTTACAGAGTTGAATATAGACATTATGGTGAGGTTATTATTACAGATCCTCTCCTGCTGCTTCCATATCCGTCCCAGGTAAGACTTATAAGCTGCGTCTGGCTCTCATCTCCCCCTGTGCTGAGGTTCTGCAGAGCTGTCAGTGACCATACTGCTGGAGAAGACCTGCTCTGGATCATGGATTGGTCTCCTGTCCACTCAGCCTCTTACCTCCTTCTGGTCTTGTTACCTGTCACATCCTATGGTGGTGTAGTGCAGAATCTATCTCCACATTGTAAACTCTCTGCAGTGAAGTCATTGTTTGAATATGAATATTATCAGGAAGGAGACATCCTCATCGGGGGTCTGGTTTCTGCTCACAAAAAATGCGTAGAACATACATTTGCTGTTGGTGTAGGGTACTCTATCTGCTCATAGTAAGTATTGAGGTCTGAAGGTTTTTGTGTATCACAGGTCATACATGAGCCAAGGAATCATTTCTACTACTTTTGGTTCAGGGGCTTTCTCACAACAATGTATGGAGACTTACTTTTGCAACAATGCTTGATGAAAAATAGAGTAAATTAGCTTGTACCAGCCAAGCTATAGATGGCTTTCTTCTGGGGTCTTGCTGGTCCTCAGTTCAGAGCATGGTATTGGGTGGCTGGTTGAAGAAGGTGGGGTACCGTATAATGAGAACTTGTAACTCCTTAAGCTGCAGCTCATCCAGCCAACTAATACCTTGCTCTGTACTGAGGAGGGGCAAGAACCCCCTAAAAGCTGTCTAAAGATAGGTGGTTTTGGCTAATGTACATACTGGTATGTTCGGTCAATGTTTATAGGGAACCTCATCTGTTGAGATGAGCCAATTTCTCCAAAATTCAATTCGGCCGAATTTATTTGTGGCGAATCTCGTTAAAAAACGTCTATTTCCAGGCTGCAGAGAGTCTTTATAGGGGTGTAGAACACTGTGCCGTGCAGTAACACGCATAGGGAGTCTGCTGTGGTAGGGAAATAATACAGTGAGTCAGTATGACATGCAGATGACAGGCGTCGCTCTTAGAATCACTGCACACTTCACTTATTTGGGCAGTCACGGGGCCAAAACTGACCAAATAACTGAGTATGAACTCAGCCTTACAGGTCAATGTTAGCGTCAAGAAGAAGCGCACTCCTTTTACACCCTCGTCAGCTGATTCCACATAGATGTCTACAGACCCTGTTCTATGAAACACTTATACAAGTAGAGATGTGTTGGTAGAGGTGGTGCTGTATTTTATTGCACTGCCTGTCTAGACTCAGGAGCTAAATAATCTGTTATAGAGAACTGAGTTGTGCCTTATTGAAAATAATAAAAAATTACTTTTATTCAGATTATTAAAATATAGTCTTATCAGTAAGGTAAGGACTTAGAATGCAAATGGGATAGATAAGCCTGGTCACTTTTTCTTATGTTTGAGGCGAGGGTCAAACGATAACTGGCGGTTTCTCACGACTGTCTATAGCTGTTAAGGGGGGATACTAATTATTATTATTTATGTAAATATCAATAATTAATATTCATAAATAGGCGAGGCCGTCTGTTGATAACTCTGCCTATTTATACCTTAAATAAAGACTAATTACCTCCTTTTGCCTTACACTATCCACTGAACTCATCTATGTGCGACTTACACTGCTACTATATACTGTGGCGCCTATAATATCAAAAGACTACACGCTGTGATTAACACATTACACGTCTATAGTCTATAATTATATATATCCATATAAAAGTGAATATGAATATATATATTTATAGCCACACAGTAATACAGTCAGTCAATTACAACACTACAACACTACTACACATACAATATTCCTAACTATTCTACATACAATCCCAATTCCACCCCACAAACTAGCTATACAATTACACTAACATACATTACAGCAGTAACCCACCCACCTGGCTATTCACACTGTCCCTACCGCAATATCACAATGCAGTCCAGAGGTAATGGCACTGCAAGGGTTAACCCAACATGGGTTGCAGGGGTCAATCTACACACAGCAGCCTTGAAGGGGAACAGGGTTACAGGGCTGCTGGGCTGGGGTACTACTGGGCTGGATAAGGGATGCAGCAGTTAAGGGGTTAATAAGGGGTTAAGGGGTACACAGCAGCAGGAGTTGATGCTGCTGGGCAGGGAAGGGGTACATGAGAATGTAATGTAGGGATCTGGGAAATCAGGGCAGGGGTTGGGGGTACTCAGCCATCTTCAGGTCCCATCTGTGTGTCCTTCTCAGTCAGGAGCCGAGTTCAGAAGACCTCTCCTCTGTAGTGGCATGCTCTAATATCTGTGAAGTCCACTGTCCCTTGTGAGCCCTCCCCCCAAGTAGTTTGGCCATGGGCAAAGATGGGGTAGAAGGAAACAGGTTTAGCATGTTAGCCATGTGCTGATGAAAAGGTGCCAAAAAGTCTGCAATCTCCTGTCCTGGACCCACATCCTAGTTAGCGTCTCTATGCTAACTACCCCCCAGTGACAGTTGGGCGATTTAACAGATAACAATGCAAGCCATGGCCTACAGGCTAAACACGGGCCTGTATCAAGTTGATAAGATAAAAGGGGCCATGGACAGAGGGGGCATATATGGGATATATATATATAATAGGGGACATATTCTATAAGTGGAAATATATATATATATATATATATATATATATATACATATATCTCAACCCTTCCTCAACAATAGCCTATATCTGCTATCCCTAAATCCCTATTCTCAGGTAGGGGAAGCCTAGCATGGCTATATGTCGGAGCACTCGGCCTGAAAAGAGTGACCCCCAGCCTCAGGATACCTCGGACCTGGTCTTAGATTCCCTTGGTATTACTAAGTTGCTTCTACTGAATTGCTTCTACTCGTTTCACCTAGTGTAAAGGTCTCTTCAGGAAGCAATATGTCTGGTCTTCAGCAAACAGTTTTAAGACAGTGGCAGGATGGTAACTCGATTACCTTCCTCATAAAGATCTAGCGCCTCCCATTCCATGTACGTCACCATAGGTGGGCTAGCTGGCGGACGGGCGGGGGCAGATCTGGGAGTATAATCTATCCCCATGAACAATCTCCCCGCTGCTGCCGTGACGTGGTTATGACGTTCAAGAGGGCCAGATTTGTCCTCCTGCCTTGTGCGTCGACGTCAATGGGTGGGCGGAGGCGGATCCCGGAGTGACGTTTCTCCCTACGATCTAACTTCCCGCCTCTGCCGCAGGGCGGATGTGATGCTTCAGGGGGCAGGACTGTTGCCATGGGGACCTTCCGACGCGTCCCCGGCCGGTATCTCTGCTGTCAGCTTCACCTCTGATCACCTCATCAGGGCGATTCTGTATGATGGGTGGCTAAGGAGTGTTCTCATAAACTGTTAGCGTAATTGATCGCTCAGATAAATACTGTTACACCGGAATATGACAACTCATTTATGTGCATTGAATCCAGAGTCTATTATGGTTCCATGAACAGGGTGTAGTGACATTGCTTAATATTGTAGTCTATATTACAGTGAATAAAGTCCCCCATAGCTATTGTATTGATATAAAGCACCCTGATTTAAGGGGGTTTGGGGGGGAAGAGGGGGGAGGAGTTTGCTATTAGTATCGGATGGACTTTAATAAGAAGAGAGGTGTGTACCATAACTGAGCCTGAAAATGTAGGCCAATTAGAACTTGTTTAAAACAAAGCATTTCCTTCAGTCCATATGGTGCGGTGGACTGCGTTATAAATATCCATCTTGTCTCTCTTCTTAAAATGTTGATGTTCCAATCACCTCCTCTCCGCTTTGGTGGAATATGTTCAATTCCCATAAATTTAATACAGTTCGTGTCCCATCCATGTACCCTACTCACATGTCTTGCGACAGACGTGTCTTTTTTATTAACAATGTCAATATAGTGGTCCTGAATACGTCGCCTGAGTTCCCCTTTTGGTTTTCCCAATGTATTCTAATGGACAGCAACATTGTGCTAGATAGACCACTCCCTTTGTCTGACAATTAATGAAATCCTTGATTCGATATACTGTTTTCGTTTTTAAGGATGTAAATTCTTTACCCTTACTTGGCTACAGGCAACATACTTGCCACATTTGAACATGCCTATTGGGCGTCGCGTTGACTACCCTCCTTCTCTTGCTGGAGGTTGATAGTGACTCTGGACTAATCTGTCCCTCAGGCTACGTCCTTTCCTGTACGTAATCTGGGGGTAAGGGCCGATGATGTCCCGAAGGTCTTCGTCATCACATGTTATGTCCCAGTGTTTTGTAATGATTTGTCTTACATGCTGATGTGTGTTATTGAACATGCCAATAATTCGTATTGGTAGTTTCCGTGTGGGCTCAGATTTTTTTGGGATGAGTAGTGTTTCACTTTTGGACGCACATGCTGAATTTAATACGGTTTTGAGGATCCAGTCAGGGTATCCCCTTTCCTTGAACCTTATTCTTAGATAATCTGACTGTTTCTTGAAATTAGGCATATTTACACTGCCCTTTTGGGATCCCTTTTCGTAGTGAGTAAGGGTGTGCACTCTCCCACCTCAAGAGACTGTTTGACGCTGTGGATTTAAGGAATATAGTAGTATTTATTGACTTATTCCGTCCTCTCTGTATTTGCACATCCAAAAAAGGAAGCGCATTTGGATCACAGGTTGAGGTGAACCTTCTGAGACTACAGTGGGAAAACCAAAATGGAACTCAGGCGACATATTCAGGACCACTATAATGACATTGTTAATAAAAATGACCTGACCAAAAAAGATAAAAATGAACAAATCGCCAGGACCGGATGGCATACACCCCCATATCCTAAGGGAATTAAGTAATGTCATAGTCAGGCGATAATTTCTGATATTTACGGACTCTATACTGACAGGGAATGTTCCACAGGATTGGCGCATAGCAAATGTAGTGCCAATATTCAAAAAGGGTCCAAAAACAGAGCCTGGAAATTATAGGCCGGTAAGTTTAACATCTGTTGTGGGGAAACTGTTTGAAGGTTTTCTAAGAGATGCTATCTTAGGGGATCTCTCCGAAAATAAGCAAATAGCACCATATCAGCATGGCTTCATGAGGGATCGGTCATGCCAAACAAATTTAATCAGTTTCTATGAGGAGGTAAGTTCTAGACTTGACAGCGGCGAATCAATAGATGTCGTATATCTGGACTTCTCCAAAGCATTTGACACCGTACCTCATAAAAGGTTAGTATATAAAATGAGGATGCTCGGACTGGGAGAAAATGGCTGTATGTGGATAAGTAACTGGCTGCGTGATAAAAAACAGAGGGTGGTTATTAACAGAAGATACTCAGATTGGGTCACTGTAACTAGTTGGGTACCTCAGGGGTCAGTTCTGGAGGGTTTCCTGTCACTAGTGGGGTACCTCAGAGGTCAGTACTGGAGGGGTCACTGTCAATAGTGGGGTACCTCAGGGGTCAGTACTGGGCCCTGTTCTCTTCAATATATTTATTAATGATCTTGTAGAAGGCCTGCACAGTAAAATATCAATTTTTGGAGATGACACTAAACTGTGTAAAATAATTAACACTGAAGAGGACAATATACTGTATATACACCTCAGAGGACAGTATACTGTATATATACTACAGAGGACAGTTTTCTGATACAGAGGGATCTGGATAGATTGGAGGCTTGGGCAGAGAAAGGGCAGATGAGGCTTTACACTGACAAACGTTATGCACATGGGAAGGAATAATGCAAGTCACCTGTACATACTAAATGGTAAAACACTCGGTAACACTGACATGGAAAAGGACCTAGGGATTTTAATAAACAGCAAACTAAGCTGTAAAAACCAGTGTCAGGCAGCTGCCGCCAAGGCCAATAAGATAATGGTTTGCATCAAAGGGTGCATAGATGCCCGTGATGAGAACATAGTCCTACCACTTTACAAATCACTGGTCAGACCACACATGGAGTACTGTGTACAGTTCTGGGCTCCTGTGAACAAGGCAGACATAGCTGAGCTGGAGATGGTTCAGAGGAGGGCAACTAAAGTAATAACTGGAATAGGGAAACTACAGTATCCTGAAAGATGATCAAAATTAGGGTTATTTACTTTAGAAAAAAAACGCCTGAGGGGAGATCTAATAACTATGTATACATATATCAGGGGTCAGTACAGAGATATTTCCCATCATCTATTTATCCCCAGGACTGTGACTGTGACGAGGGGGACATCCTCTGCGTCAAGAGGAAAGAAGGTTTCTACACAAACAGAGAAGAGGATTCTTTACTGTAAGAGCAGTGAGACTATGAACTCTCTGCCTGAGGAGGTGGTGATGGTGAGTTCAATAAAGGAATTCAAGAGGGGCCTGGATGTATTTCTGGAGTGTAATAATATTACAAATAAAAAAGACACATCTGTCGCAAGACATGTGAGTATGGTACATGGATGGGACACAAACTGTATTAAATTTATGGGAATTGAACATATTCCACCTGCAACAGAGGTGGGGGGCGAGATCGTAGGGAGAAAAATCCCTTCGGGGCCCTCGCCCGCCCATTCATGTCGACGCACAGAGCAGAAGGCCAAATCCGCCCCCTTTGAACGTCATAAACGCGTCACGGCAGCAGCGGGGAGAAGGATCATGGGGATATATTATACTCCCAGATCCGCCCCCACCCGTCCGCCCACTCGCCCACCTATGGTGACATACATGGAATGGGAGGCGCTAGATCTTTATAAGGAAGGCAATCGAGTTACCATACCGCCACTGCCTTAAACTATTTGCTGAAGACTAGATATATTGCTTCCTGAAGAGACCTATTCCCTAGGGGAAAAGCGTGGAAGCAATCCAGGAATAGCAACTTAGTAATAGCAAGGGAATCTAAGACCAGGTCCGAGGTATCCTGAGGCTGTGGATCGCCATTTTCAGGGCGAGTGCTCCGACATACAGCCATGCTAGGCTTCCCCTACCTGAGAATAGGGATTTTGGGATAGCAGCTATAGTCTATAGACAGTCGTGTGAAACCGCCAGTTATCGTTTGACCCTCGCCTCAACCATAAGAAAAAGTGACCAGACTTATCTATCCCATTTGCATTCTAAGTTCTTACCTTACTGATAATACTATATTTTAATAATCTGAATAAAAGTTATTTTTTTATTATTTTTAATAAGGCACAACTCAGTTCTCTAAAATAGATTATTAAGCTCCTGAGTGTAGACAGGCAGTGCTATAAAAAACAGCACCACCTCTACCAACACATTTCAAATTGATATTACTAACGCTAAATGGTAAGTTTTTTCTCAGCTGCTCCGAATTTTGAATTTTGGGCATCTGAAGCAAAAGGAGTGTTTTCTGTGTGAATGCGTGTATGTTCAGCCAGCATCATTCACTAACATCAACAATATTTTTAAGGACCTAACATCAGCTTATAAACATCATATGACAAGCTGGTCGTAGATCCAATAGCTTGCACACTATTTAAAAGAAAAAATTGTACTGAAAGGACTTAGGATACATTTGATTCCAGCAGATAGAATTAGGAGTGTCCACCTGAGTAAAAAGTGGGAGGAAGAAGCAACTTCCAATTCCCAAAGATTTATGAAACTTCTGCTAGAAGAGGAAAAACTGACACTTGAGACTAAATAAAAAAAAGTGAACAATCTGAGGGAACAGGCCCTGGCCCCTGACATTTAAGGTGGACATTCAATTCCAGAAGAAGGAGGAACAATTACAAAATTCTCTAGAAAGATTCCAGATAAGAGATCACAAACACCAACAATTTGTAAAAGATTCTCTAGAATTCAAAGAGAACAGAGCGTACTCCTTCCTCAACAAAAAACAATCAAGAGATTCCCATACAGACATTTCTTCCTCAGAAGCAGAGGGATCAGACAGTGAGACTGTAAGAGGGAAAGATAGAGGGAGATGACACAGAGAGGGAGAGGTGGCAGAAATAGGTACACAAGAACAAGTCAATATACTGAGAATAGTACTGATAAGCCTCAGATACCACCAAGTGTGCCTATAAACTCCACAACCTCTTTTTTAGCCCAACCACCTACAAACATCCCCTACCAACTAAGAAACAAAACTCGTGGGGGAGTGACAATATAACTGATCGAGATAATAGATTTGAAATTATTAACCTTTCTTCATACCAAATTGCCACTTCTGACTACTCCCTGCTAAGTAAAGGACTATCCTTTGTACCTACCGTACAATTTGACTATTTTGAATGGAGTAACGACCTTGCACTCTGTACAAGAAAGCTGTTGTGGCACAAACACTTTGCCTTGCAAGACAAGAAAAAATGTAAGGTGATGAATATGGATACACAGGATCTCCAAATCACAAAAACATTAGTTGACCTACTAACAGAAGGGGAAAAGAGTAGGTTTGAGGGCCCTTTTACGAATTTGAAACGGAAAAGTGATCAAATGCCACCACCACTGCCAAATTTTCCAGAAATTGGTCCTAAAGGACCTAGATGCAATCACCTCTAGACCCAAGGGTCATGGAAACCTGAGCCATGATGATTCTGTTGCTCTTCAAATGCTAGAACAAGACAAAAATATAGTGATAAAACCTTCCGACAAAGGTGGGAATGTGGTGATGATGACCACAGAACATATGTCAAAATGTGTATGGAGATCCTTAGTGATACCAATTCATACAGGGTGCTAGAAAAAAAATCGCGCCCCAGCCTTCTTCCAAGAACTGAAAACAATTTTAAGTAGGGGTCTCAGACAAAAAATATTTGACCAAAATGAATTTGATTTCCTGTTACCAGATTACCCCATAACAGCAACCTTTTACTCCCTACCCAAGATACATAAGGGGCTTACACGACTGAAGGGACGTCCGATTAGGTCAATTCTGATGGGACCATACAGGCCTTGCAGCTGCTATACAGACAGGATCCGTTTCATTTTTCCTTCCTTCTGACAGTTTTGAAGAAGGGTCAAATAAATGATGATATCAGCAAGGCCGAAAGGCAAAATAGTGGCCCAGTCGTGAAATGGGGAGCATGGGAACAGCATGAAAAGTCCTCAGAGTTGCCCTATGACATAGTGCTGAGGTGGCAGCAGAATCAGGAGGAGGCCACAGAGTGGCACAATGGCAGTGTGGAGGTGGGGGAAGCATCAGGAGGCCACAGAATGGCACAATGACTCAGAGTGGAGGTGGCGGCAGCAGCAGCATCAGGAGGAGGCCACAGAGCGGCACAATGACAGTGTGGAGGTGGCAGCAGCATCAGTAGGCCACAGAGTGGCACAATGACAGAGTGTGCAGGTAGCGGCAGCAGCATCAGGCGGAAGGTGGCAGCAATGAAATACCACCAAATGAAAGCTCTATTAGTGAGAAGAAAAGGAGGTAAAATTCATTTGGGTGGTAAGTTGCATGACGGAGCAATAAACGGTGAAAGTAGTGTAGTGCAGAATTGTAAAAAGTGGCCTGGTCATTAAGGGTGTTTAAGCTAGGGGGGCTGAGGTGGTTAAAATGAACCAGGCATGGATCCCACAGGACTTGTCCGTTCCTTGTGCAGAATAGACATTTATAACTGCCTCACCCTCAACCATTCATTCTTGTACTCCAGGGCACTACTTTATTGAATCCTCTTTTTTTAATTGTACCATTATTTTGGAGGCAACCCCCCCAAGTTGAATGAACCTCTCCTCGGTCTGGGTGTCAGTTCGGCCGAACTTCTCAAACCTGAACATCCAGGTGTCCGCTTAAATCTAGCATCAAATTTAGAGACCTCATTCAGTTTACGGAAAATCATTACAGAACCATAATGTCCCATCCGGCTTGGGTATTAAGACCATTGGGCTGGCCCACTCACTCTTGGACTCTTCAATGACATCTAGCCGCAGCATCATCTGTACTTCCTCAGAGATGGCTTGTCGCTAGAGTTGAGCGAACACCTGGAAGTTCGGGTTCGCTGGGTTCGCCCGAACTTCATCACAATGTTCGAGTTCGGGACCCGAACTTGAACCGAACTTGACCCCGAACAGGAACCCCATTGAAATCAATGGGGATCCGAACTTTTGGCCACTAAAATGGCTCTAAAAATGGCATGCAAAGGGCTAGATGGCTGCAAAAAGCTAGCAAAATGTGCCTAAGAGCAAGGCAAGTGCTCTACAAACAAATGTGGATAGGGAAATAACTTAAAATAAAAAAATAAAAATAAAAATTTAAAATAACTATCTTGAACTAGGAGGAGGGGGTGAAGGAGGTAGCCAACACAGTTTTTTTTTGTTTTTGTTTTAAATTGGGGCATCCCCCAAAATATTGGGACATATAAAATAAATTTAACAAAGAATAAGTGCACTAGAGTACAAGAATGGCTGCAGGGTAGTCTAGCACCTCCATGGCATAAAAGGCTAGCTCAGGCCATGTGCCCTATTTGTAGACCCAGAAGTTAAATGGGGCGGACCTATCAGTGTGCACCCAGACTGATCCACCATGTTGCTGAAATGCTGCTTCCTGCTAAGACGTTGCATATCAGCTGGTGGTGCTGATTGTTGTGGCGTGGTGACAAAGCTTTTCCACATTTCGGCCATGCAAACCCTGCCTTCTGAGGTGCTGGCGGTGCCCCGGCTGCGTTGGCGACCTCTTCCTCCTCCTCTGCCTTCGCCATGTGCTTCCACTGAGGCCCCTGTGTGAGGTTGGAATGCCATCAGCAGCGCGTCTACCAGCGTGCGCTTGTAATGGCGCATATTCCGATCATGCTTCAGTGAGGGAATTAAGGACGGCAAGTTGTCCTTGTAACGGGGATCCAGCAGGGTGGCCACCCAGTAATGAGCACAAGTTAGAATGTGGGCAACTCGGCGGACATTGCGCAGGCACATGTGTGCTAGGCTGCCCAGACGCAATGACAAGCTGTTCTCTGTGGGAGGTTTATCGTCTGTGTCCTCGGTATTCACCCACCCTTGTAGCAGTGA
Organism: Bufotes viridis; assembly: GCA_033119425.1. Classification (NCBI taxonomy): domain Eukaryota; kingdom Metazoa; phylum Chordata; class Amphibia; order Anura; family Bufonidae; genus Bufotes; species Bufotes viridis. The sequence goes on from CM065589.1 coordinate 606,339,535, forward strand.
TGGCCCTGAGCTGCTTTGGGTGCCACCCTGCTGTGAACATGGTTCCTCCTAGTCCTCCTCTCCTCCTCATCCAACTCATCCTCCAGAACTGTGCGCTGGCTGGAAAATTGTGTACCTGGTCTTTGTTGGTGCGGGAACCCACCCTCTGAGCCACTTGTGAATAACTGGCCTGATAACCATGAAAATGATCCATCTTCCTCCTCCTCTTCCTCCTGTGCCACATCCTCTTCCATCATCGCCCAAAGTGTTTTTTCAAAGAGACATAGAAGTGGGATAGTAACGCTGAGAACGGCGTCATCGGCACTGGCCATGTTGGTGGAGTAGTCAAAACAGCGCAACAAGGCACACAGGTCTCGCATGGAGGCACACTCAGTGGCGATGAATTGGTGCTGTTCCGCAGAGCGACTCACCCGTGCGTGCTGCAGCTGAAACTCCACTATGGCCTGCTGCTGCTCGCATAGTCTCTCCAGCATGTGCAGGGTGAAGTTCCACTTGGTGGGCACGTCGCAAATGAGGCAGTGAGCAGGAAGGCCAAAGTTATGCTGCAGCGCAGACAGGCAAGTAGCAGCAGGGTAAGAACGCCAAAAATGCGCACAGACGGCCCGCACTTTCTGCAGCTGCTCTGACATATCGGGGTGGTTTTTCAGGAATTTCTGCACCACCAAATTCAGCACATGCACCAGGCAAGGGATGTGCATCGAGCCGGCTAGGCCCAGAGCTGCTATGAGATTTCGCCCATTATCGCACACCACCAGGCCGGCTTGAGGCTCAGTGGCACCAACCACTCATCGGTCTGTTGTTCCATGTCTGTCCACAGCTCCTGCGCGGTGTGGGTTTTGTCTCCAAAACAGATGAGTTTCAAAACTACCTGCTGTTGTTCCCCCTCGCTGTGCTGAAGTTGGTGGTGAAGGTGTTACGCTGAGAGGATGAGAAGGGTGTAAGAGGAGGATGAGGAGTAGGAGGAGGATGCAACAGGATGCAAAGATAAATTCCTCGTTGACGGAAGGACATGAGCCAAACAACTATCCGCCTCAGGCCCAGCAGCCACTGCATTTACCCAGTGTGCTGTTAGGGAGATAAAACATCCCTGCCCGCGCTTACTGGTCCAGGTATCGGTAGTGATGTGGACTGTAATGGAACGCCTTGCACCCCGACTGGGCACCTTCCGCTGATGCTTGCTCCTAGCGCTTCCCGAGGACTCAAAGCACTCCACCGGACACCATAACCACCTCTCCTAACTCCAGAAATCAGGAACCAGGAACAAGCTCTTAAAAGAGCTTATACTCAGGGGAGTATTGTGGTATAGCAATCCCCAAGGGTGTAGTTATCCCATCCCCCAACCATGAGCCAAGTCTTCATGAAGGGGTAAAGCAGAACTTCTTTATTGGATGGCCAAAGCTTGGCCTTTTATGCAAGTCCTTCAGCCAGGGCTACTCCCCCGGGGACCTGATAGAGGACAGGCACACAATATACAGTGACCAATCATCCTACAGCCAGATATATCACAACCCCAAAGGCATTGTCCATTGTGCTTGTTGATTAGGTCACAGGCAATGTCCATTGTGGATGTTGATTAGGTCACAGGCAATGTCCATTGTGATTCTTAATTAGGTCACAGGCAATGTCCATTGTGAATGCTAATTGCGTCCCAGGCAATGTCTATTGTGCTTACTAACTGTCACTGGGGCCATAGTCACAGGGCAAGAGGCTGGCAAACAGGCCTCTCCAACTCCCAGTGACAAAGGTGCTTTTGTCACAAATCTTCCCTCCCAGGGGGAGACTAACCAGGTACCTGACCTCCTGTCGGTCAGTACCTGAGTTAGACGAGCAGCCCGCCCACAACCGAGTACTGCACCTGCAGTTCTTGAGTGTCCAGCTTGGTTGGGTCTGTCCTAGGCTGCAGAGGGTGCAGCTGCTGCCCCTGATCTCCCTTGTGTTCCCAGGCATGGATCTGTAGGTACGGGGTGGGCAGAGGTCAACTGCACTCTACCCAGATGCCAGCTCTTCCGCTTGGGTAGCCTGTGGGTAGTCAGGCTCAGGACAGGAGGATAGGGGAGGGCAGAGGCCGACTGCACTCTGCCCAGATGCCAGCTCTTCCGCTGGGATGGGGTAAGGGAATCCTATCCCCAGGACTTGGTTGCGGATTGGCTGTGGAGAGAAGGGGTCGCTTACCTCATCCTCCTGGCACTCCTGTGGGTTTGGTTGGTGATCTTTACCAGCCGCCCAGCATCCCTGTAGGTCTGGGGCAGAGACCGCTATCCCATCTGCACCATCAGAGTTAGGGGTGCTGTTCCCCTGGGGTGGGGGAGAGGGACTGGTTGTCTCCTCTCCCTGCAAAACATACTGCCACTGGGGAGCAGAACTGACTGTCCCTACTTCCCCAAGCTCCGTTTGCCGTTGGGGATCTGAGCCGACTGCCCAGAATCCCTGTAGGGCGGGTGGAGAGACCTCGGTCCCATCTCCACCTGCCAGTTGGGGTTCCCCCCAGGACAAGTCTATGAAGTCCCCTACCTCTGCAGCTGGTACTGAAGCAGGGGATACCTCAGTTGGGTCTTCCCAGCTGTAGGGGTGTAGGTCTGGGAGCGCCACCCAGCTCTCCGGCAGTGTATATTGGGGCCGAATTGAGCTGAAAAAGGATTGGTACTCCTGCTCCAGCTCCCACTCCCTTGTCACTAGAGATGCCAGATCTTGTCTCACCTCTCTCGCTGTAGCCCAATCATGCATACCCTCCCTGTAGTCATAGATAGCCCAGAACCGAGACTCTCCAGCATCTCTGAACTCTGGTTCTGTGAAGGCCTCAAACAACAGGCCAGGGCCATCGTAATTCTCACCCTCGGGTCTGTTGTGCTCACCCATCCAGTGGGAGTTTCGAATTGAGTACCACCAGAGGGCCTGGTAGGCGTCATCTAGCCAAAGCCCCTTAAATACCAGGCCCCGGAGCTCTGTTACCCACTTGTCCAGGGGCTGTTCTCCCAAGAGACCCATCCGCATCGCCACACGCTTCTGTAGCCGCTGCTCATAACTGGGGAGACTCTCACCTCGCCGCCGCTGGGCATTTTCCAGGGCATTATACCAGACTTCCTTTCTGTTTGCAACCCTGTAGTCCGCGGCTGCCTCCTCCTCCTCATCATGGAACGCTGTCCGAAGACCAGCCGATTCCATCCTGCGGTAGCCAGGGGCGCTGTACGGATACTAGCGTTGTCCTCAATCCACGAACGGTGTCTCCGAGCTGCTTCTTCTCGCACTAGGACGCCATCCCACTGCTGACACCAGTGTAACAGAACTGCCTGGCACCCCGACTGGGCACCTTCCGCTGACGCTTGCTCCTAGCGCTTCCCGAGGGCTCCAAGAACTCCACCGGACACCTTAACCACCTCTCCTAACTCCAGAAAGCAGGAACCAGGAACAAGCTCTTACAAGAGCTTATACTCAGGGGAGTATTGTGGTATAGCAATCCCCAAGAGTGTAGTTATCCCATCCCCCAACCATGAGCCAAGACTTCATGAAGGGGTAAAGCAGAACTTCTTTATTGGATGGCCAAAGCTTGGCCTTTTATGCAAGTCCTCCAGCCAGGGCTACTCCCCCGGGGACCTGATAGAGGACAGGCACACAAAATACAGTGACCAATCATCCTACAGCCAGTGATATCACAACCCCACACGCATCGTCCATTGTGCTTGCTGATTGCGTCCCAGGCAATGACCATTGTGATTCTTAATTAGGTCACAGGCAATGTCCATTCTGCGTACTAACTGTCACTGGGGCCATAGTCACAGGGCAAGAGGCTGGCAAGCAGGCCTCTCCAACTCCCAGTGACAGACAAAGGTGCTTTTGTCACATGGACCTTGCCACAGATGGCGTTGCACAGTGCACCACTGATTTTTTCCCCCACTTATTTGTACAGGTAAGGGATGGCTCGCCTGGAAAATTAGTGGCGGCTGGGAACGATTTACTGTGGTGCAGCCAACACCATAAGGTTTTTAAAACTCTCCGTCTCCACCAGACGGAATGACAGCATTTCAAAGGCCAGGAATTTTGAAATGCTGGCATTCAGGGCCAGGGATCACGGGTGGGAAGGGGTGTACTTCCTCTTTTGCTCTATTGTTTGGAAAATGGACAGCTGAACGCTGCCATAGGACATTGTGGTGCTGCTTGCTGAAGGTGATGGACGTGGTGGCGTTGCTGCCACATCCTCTGTTTGCGGGGTGGCTGGTGCCACGTACACTCCATAGGTGCAGGAAAAGGCCGAGACTGCAGCAGAAGAGGGAGCAGGAGGAGGCTGAGACCATTCTTGGTTTTGGAGGTGTTTACTCCACTCCAGCTCGTGCTTTGCATGTAGATGCCTGGTCATGCAGGTTGTTCTCAGCTTTAGAACGTTTATGCCTCGCTTCAGGCTCTGATTACACAGCGTGCAAACCACTCGTGTCTTGTCATCTACACATTGTCTGAAGAAATGCCACGGCGGGGAACTCATTGGAGCTGGCTCTGTTGTACTCCGTCCTTTGGTGCGGTGGGCAGTAGCAGACGTACTGTCTAGGAGATGGCCGCTCTGCTTTTGCACCCTGCTCCCTCTTTTGCTGTGCTGGTGGCTATGTGTGACCACCGCCTCTCCCTCCGAACTGCACGGTCACTCGCATGACCTTGATTCCATGGATCTGTGGATGACAATGTTATGGGGATCTGTGGCTGACACTGCTATGGGGGCTTTGTGGATGGCACTGTAATGGGGGGATCTGTGGAGGACACATTGTTATAGGGGATCTGTGGATGACACTGTTATGGGGATCTATGGATGACACTGTTATGGGGATCTGTGGATGACACACTGTTATGGGGATCTGTGGATGGCACTGTTATGGGGGATCTGTGGATGACACTGTTAGGGGGGGATCTGTGGATGGCACTGTTATGGGGGATCTGTGGATGACACTGTTAGGGGGGGATCTGTGGATGGCACTGCTATGGGAGATCTGTGAATGGCACTGTTATGGAGGACACACTGTTATGGGCGATCTCTGTAGATGACACTGTTATGGGGGATCTGTGGATGACACTGCTATGGGGATCTGTGGATGACACTGTTATAGGGGATCTGTGGATGGCACAGTTATAGGGGATCTGTGGATGGCACTGTAATGGGGGATCTGTGGAGGACACATTGTTATGGGGGTCTATGGCTGACACTGTTATGGGGGATCTGTGGATAACACTGTTATGGGGATCTGTGGATGACAGACTGTTATGGGGATCTGTGGATGACACTGTTATGGGGGATCTGTGGATGACACTGTTAGACGGGGATCTGTGGATGGCACTTTTGTGGGAGATCTGTGAATGGATCTGCTATGGAGGACACATTGTTATGGATGATCTGTAGATGACACTGTTATGGGGAATCTGTGGATGACACTGTTATGGGGGATCTGTGGATGACACTGCTATGGGGATCTGTGGATGACACTGTTATAGGGGATCTGTGGATGACACTGTTATGGGGGATCTGTGGATGTCATTGTTATGGGGGATCTGTGGATGTCACTGTTATGGGGGATCTGTGGATGTCACTGTTATGAGGATCTGTGGATGACACTGCTATGGGGATCTGTGGATGACCCTGTTATAGGGGATCTGTGGATGTCACTGTTATGGGGGATCTGTGGATGACACTGCTATGGGAGATCTGTGAATGGCACTGTTATGGAGGACACCCTGTTATGGGTTATCTGTGGATGGCACTGTTATGAGGGGGATCTATGGAGGACACTGTTATTGGGGATCTGTGGATGGCACACTGTTATGGGGGATCTGTGGATGACACTGTTATGGGGGATCTGTGGCTGACACTGTTATGGGGATCTGTGGCTGACACTTCTGGGGGTCTGTGGCTGACACTTTTATGGGGTGGTCTGTGGGTGACACTTATGGAGTTCTGTGGCTGACACTGTTATGGGGGATCTGTGGATGACACTGTTATGGGGGATCTGTGGATGTCACTGTTATGGGGGATCTGTGGATGTCACTGTTATGAGGATCTGTGGATGACACTGCTATGGGGATCTGTGGATGACCCTGTTATAGGGGATCTGTGGATGTCACTGTTATGGGGGATCTGTGGATGGCACTGCTATGGGAGATCTGTGAATGGCACTGTTATGGAGGACACCCTGTTATGGGGTATCTGTGGATGGCACTGTTATGAGGGGGATCTATGGAGGACACTGTTATGGGGGATCTGTGGATGACACTGTTATGGGGGATCTGTGGATGACACTGTTATGGGGGATCTGTGGATGACACTGCTATGGGGATCTGTGGATGACACTGTTATAGGGGATCTGTGGATGACACTGTTATGGGGGATCTGTGGATGTCATTGTTATGGGGGATCTGTGGATGTCACTGTTATGGGGGATCTGTGGATGTCACTGTTATGAGGATCTGTGGATGACACTGCTATGGGGATCTGTGGATGACCCTGTTATAGGGGATCTGTGGATGTCACTGTTATGGAGGATCTGTGGATGGCACTGCTATTTGAGATCTGTGAATGGCACTGTTATTGAGGACACCTTGTTATGAGGTATCTGTGGATGGCACTGTTATGAGGGGGATCTATGGAGGACACTGTTATTGGGGATCTGTGGATGGCACACTGTTATGGGGGATCTGTGGAGGACACTGTTATGGGGGATCTGTGGATGACACTGTTATGGGGGATCTGTGGCTGACACTGTTATGGGGATCTGTGGGTGACACTTTTATGGGGTGGTCTGAGGCTGACACTGTTATGGGGGTCTGTGGCTGACACTTTTATGGGGTGGTCTGTGGGTGACACTTTTATGGGGTGGTCTGTGGCTGACACTGTTATGGGGGATCTGTGGATGACACTGTTATGAGGGATCTGTGGATGTCACTGTTATGGGGGATCTGTGGATGTCACTGTTATGAGGATCTGTGGATGACACTGCTATGGGATCTGTGGATGACCCTGTTATAGGGGATCTGTGGATGTCACTGTTATGGGGGATCTGTGGATGGCACTGCTATGGGAGATCTGTGAATGGCACTTTTATGGAGGACACCCTGTTATGGGGTATCTGTGGATGGCACTGTTATGAGGGGGATCTATGGAGGACACTGTTATTGGGGATCTGTGGATGGCACACTGTTATGGGGGATCTGTGGAGGACAAACTGTTATGGGGATCTGTGGAGGACACTGTTATGGGGGATCTGTGGATGACACTGTTATGGGGGATCTGTGGCTGACACTGTTATGGGGATCTGTGGCTGACACTTCTGGGGGTCTGTGGCTGACACTGTTATGGGGGTCTGTGGCTGACACTTTTATGGGGTGGTCTGTGGGTGACACTTATGGAGTTCTGTGGCTGACACTGTTATGGGGGATCTGTGGATGACACTGTTATGGGGGATCTGTGGATGACACTGTTATGGGGGATCTGTGGATGACACTGTTATGGGGGATCTGTGGAGGACACTGTTATGGGGGATCTGTGGATGACACTGTTATGGGGATCTGTGGATGACACTGTTATGGGGGATCTGTGGATGTCACTGTTATGTGGGATCTGTGGATGACACTGTTATGGGGGATCTGTGGAGGACACTGTTATGGAGGATCTGTTGATGTCACACTGCTATGGTGGTCTGTGGCTGACACTGTTATGGGGGATCTGTGGCTGACACTTTTATGGGGGTATCTTTGGCTGACACTGTTATGGGGGTATATGTGGCTGACACTGTTATGGGGGATCTGTGGCTGACACTGTTATGGGGGTATCTGTGGCTGACACTGTTATGGGGGTATCTGTGGATGACACTGCTATTGGGGTATTTGTGGCTGACACTGTTATGGGGGTGGTCTGTGGCTGACACTTATGGGGGTCTGTGCTGACACTGTTATGGTGGTATATGTGGCTGTCACACAGCATCTGTGTGAATGTAATGGCAGGGGGCCTGTTGCAGTCACTGTATTGCACCGGGCCCCGCTCAGAGTAGTAATACCATGAATACCTGTAATATTAATAACAATCTTCTCTCCTTCACTTACTAAATAGTGAGGCAGGAGGCCCGGGCGGGCGGGCAGGCACTGGCAGCATAACTCACTACCTCATACGCCTGCGCCGTCTTCTTCATTCGTGAAGTGGGTGGAGCAGGGGCGTCACTTAGTGAGTGACGCTGCCAGTGACCACCCGCCTGGACTCCTGCCTCACCATTTAGTAAGTGAAGGAGTAAAGATTGTTATTATTATTACAGTTATTCATAGTATTACTACTCTGAGCGGGGCCGGTGCAATAGAATACAGTGACTTCACAGGGCCCCGCTGCCATTATAATAGGATGCCGCACATGTAGTGTCCGTGGAGTGTGTACCGATTGGTCTGTGCACCGCGCATGCGCACTTGACAAATCGGCACACACGCACGGACACCACGAACATAGGGATTTTATTAGTATAGATAAGAAATGCAGGGTAGGCCGCTAATGTACTATCTAGCACAAAAACGGTGTTTTTTGCAAACAACTATGTAAATGCAGTATGTTACGGTTTTATTGGACTGTCAGAAATGCAGCATAGCACGCAAAATTGCTATCTAGCACAAAAAAAAATTGCTTTTTTATAGCAGCAATGTAACTGCAGTATTTAACGGTTTTATTGGACTGTCAGATATGCAGTGCCTGTGGCAGACAGATAAAAAAATCGCTTTAGGTAACAACAATATGTGACAGACTAATGTAATTTAATAATTTTCACTGCATTGCAGGCCGCAGGGGTACTTGACCGGCCAATAAAAGGGAATTTGTCCTCCACTGACCTACCAGAACAGAATTAAAGTAATGTCCCTGGCACACATGCAGTTCACATGCAGTTACAAGGGCACTGCAGCTCAGGGCTGGGTACATAAATGTAGCATAGCACCCTCAATAATCGCTGTAGTTTGAAGATTGAACAACACCAAGTAGACCAGAATTCTTCCCTAATCTCTCCCTCACAGCAGCAGCAGCATCCTATCTCTACACTGAGAAGAGCAGAGTGATGTGTGGCGCTATGTGACTCCAGCCTATAGAGAGGCTGGGTCACATGCTGCACTTGACCAATTACAGCCATGCCATTAGTAGGCATGGCTGTAATGGCTACTAAGGACAGACAAGTGAAACGCTTGTTGATTGGCTGCCCTGCAGCCTTTCAAAGAGCGAGAAGAAATCGCCGAACACCGAACCCGAACTTTTACAGAAATGTTCGGGTTCGGCTCCGGGTACCAAAAACCCTAAAGTTTGGTACTAACCCAAACTTTAAAAGTTCGGGTTCGCTCAACCTGATTCCTGAAGTCTTCCACCCAACTGCAAGACATCCTGAAAATGGTTAGGAAACTGTGCATGCAATTCAACCATTCTTACACTTCAAAGCACGTCCTCCTTGGGTTGCAAAGTGTAAGGGATTAGCTCTGGTCTTGGGGATCATTTACACACAGATTGTCGTCCACAGCAGCTTTAGGGGCCAAACATTGCTTTATTGTCCCAGCATCAACATAAATAAATCAAAACAAACACCTGTCCGGCTAAACACATTGTATCCCTAACTCAACTAAGTCACCGTTCACACACACGGAACCCATGCAGCTTTCCCAGCCTAATGTCCATCAGCCTCCTGGCTGTTACCTCACCGGTGTCTTTTGGGGGATTGTGGTCTAGTCGTCTGCCCGACGCTGACCATGCGACCCCTATCCCTAGGCGTCGCGGGACCCCCCAAACTTAAGGCTAATCTCAGCCTTGTGGTCTCTCAGCGCTCCCAGCTCAGACCACACACAGAAACACTTCAGGCTTCTGTACAACACAAGACACACCCATCTCACTTTGAGGACAGTTTTATGCTTCGTTGATTGTGGCACCTGTTGCTGATGGGAAAGAGATGGATAATCCTGCCGTTCCTCTCTCCTATCAGCCATGAGGCCTGTCACTGCCTCACACAAAGGCAGAATAGCCTTTCCCAACGTCGCCAGATATGCAATGTTTTCACCCATTGGAACTCCACCTTTCACATCTTTGACTGATTATATGAGCAGAGGAAGGCCGTAAACGATTTCATGATGATGCAAGTGCAGCGTAGCCGCCCCGTGGAGCCGATCATGTTCCAGGTCTTTAGGAATGCCGAGTGGTGTGGTACGGCAAAAACAGTCTCTGTGTGTGTCACAGTGCTCCTACCTGGATACTGTCGCTCCACAAGGTTAGCCCCTGAACCAATAAAGGGGATCATTAATGGTGGAGAATAATTCAAGTCCAGACTCTTATAAAGTTAAACAGGTTTACTTGCATAAACTTGATTCCAGACAATATTCAGGCTTTTCTTGGTTCCAGCAGGCTTTGGCATAAACTGGCAGTCAAATTCAAGTACTTTCCTTTCTCTTTTTCTCTGCTGTGCTAAACTCGGATTGGGTCTGGTTACTGGACTTTGTGTCAGTTATGGTATCCTTGGATTGGGATGCCTTTGGCTGTTGTCCACTTCCTGACACTCAGTAAGTAAATTAGTATGGAGTCCGGGTGCTCTAGAAGCTACTTTCCTTTGGAGGCTCCTACTCCAGCCAGAGAACAATTTCCCCTTGCTGCTTTATCTTCTGGCAACCGGAGAACACTTCCCCTTGTTGCTATATCTTCCATACATCTGATTCCATTGCCAGCATAACTTAGCCTGCACTGGCTTTTATAATCTCGTGTGTCCCTCATGGTGCCCTAGCTTAGACTTCACTGTCTAGACTAGAGTAAACTAGAAATGCTGCCCCTCCCTTCTGTGTAAGAAGCAGGACTCGCCCACTTCTCCACAAAGGGAGGGGGAATGGAATGGAGAGTTACATTTTATCTAAGATCTCACATGTCTGTCATTTACGCTGCCACCTGCTGGTAAACCAGGCATATTATATGTAGAAAACAGTTGCATAACAATAATATCAATTCACACTTGTGAAGGACCTGGAAATAAATACAAGAATGACATTGGTGTTAGCAATAAAAGACAGTAGCATAGTGAAATAATAGAAATACCACTGGTGTATTACACAAGCAGACAGGAGTACTCCCCTGTGGTAACTTTGACGTTAGCCAGTGGCAGCTCATGTGTGACATCTGCTGTTTGCTTAGTCAATTTGAGGAGGCCACTTTATTTGTCAGTTGCCAGGACTACGGGATGAACACTTTATGGTGACACTGCATGTGCTTACACAGGGCAGTGGTGCCAACATTGGTGCCTTGCCAAACTGGCCACCTTCTGCCCACAGATTATACAAATGGTCATGTTGACGTCATCCGGCGGCTCAATGAAAAATTCCCACACCGCTGAGTAGGGCATTTTCCTCCCCACCATCCCGTGCTGACTGCCTGCTGCAACTGCCTCACCGAACCCGTGCTGTTAGTTCTTTCCGACAGTGTTTTCTGAAGCAGGACAGTATTGGTTATAGAACAACCCTATATGAGGATCAGATTATTGGAATTTGTAATACTGACATTGTTTTTTAAGGCAGGACAGTATTGGTTATAAAAAAACACAGATTTTGGACACTATATTATGCCCAGATTATTGGAAATTGTAATACTGTTTTCTGAGGCAAGACAGTATTGGTTACAGAGAGCACCACCGATTATGGACACTAAATGTCACCCAGATTATTACATATGCAGTCTGCGGATGATGTACAGTATATGTCACTAATAGGTATGAAATAAAAATTTCTTGCTGCTGTGAAATACACACAGTAGAATTTAAAAGGATGTTGGGTTCTTTGAAAAACTTTTGGTATTAAATACAGCAAATTTCTCTCCCCGCACTATCTGTCCCTTCCTCTTGCTCTCCCTGTCTGCGTCATCGGGTGCTATATAACCTCCGATGACGCGTTCCGGCCAGCCAATCACTGTAAAGCCGGCAGCCATGTCTACTGGCAGATAACGAGCGTGAAAAGGCTTTTTATAGGGATGTGACATCACAGATGCTGGCTATCTGCTGATTGGCTGTCTGCATGGCATTGTGGGTGACCTCTTGTTCATGGGATTTTTACTTTCTCGCTCTTACATGTGCAGCAGCCATTTTAGAAAAAATGTGACTCGTTACCACAAAGCGCTAGGAAATTTGACTTCGGAACAAAACAAATTTTGCCTGAAACCCGGATTGAATTCCACTTCATCAACTTTGAATCGCTCATCTCTACACAACACCATGTGTGTTTAAACACCATCTGCCCCAATGGTTAATGCTGTCAACCAAACTATTGCATATATGTCAGCATCCCTCTGACACTATTTGCTATTGCTGTCATTGCGTTCAAGAAAAAAAATGCAAAAAATCATTAAAAATGATCGAAAATCGCTAACATATTTTCCTAAAATTTCTAAGCCTAGGAGATTAGAGGAGGTGATATACCAATTTCTAGGGCAATTAGAGCAACTTTGGTTTGGGTGGAATGGATTTGGGTCTGAACTGAACTTTTTGAAAAATTCAGCATACCTGAAAAGGTTCGCTCATCTCTAACTTATATCTAAAATATACGATCAACCAGAGGAAAATCAAAAAATTGCGGCACTCACCCCAGGTAATCTTCAGAATCCAACTTTATTCACATATATTGCAAAAAGTTACAAGCACACGGGCACGGGAGCAGAAAGCCAAGTCTGGTGGAGGTTCAGCGGGACAGCCGTTTCGCGCTATACCTTGCGCATCATCATGCCGCACTTAGCGTATCTGCGTGGCCACACACCTTTTAAAAGAGGAGGTGTGCCTCTACTGGTGTAACCATGACAACCAAAAAATGCCTCAACATATAAAGGACGCTAATTAAAACCAAAGCAAGACAAGGGGGGGGGGAAGGTTACCCTAATCGCATTGCTTATAAATCGAAAGTCACTATTATTAACAAAAAGTCCACATAAAAAGGATGCCTGTGAAGAGAAGAGTGTTAAACTTAGAATCAACATACACTCAAAAGGGGGAATATTAAACTGACAAGTGCATAATATAGCTACAGGAAGACCCACATGTCATTTCTATCATTGAGGCTGTGCGGGCCAAGGGCTTCTCTAAGAATAATCCACCTCACCTCTCGCTGCAAGAGGAGGCGGTGACGATTCCCCCCACGAGAGTGAGATCGCACTACCTCCAATCCCGCAAAAAAGAGGCACCGGGGGTCTCCGCCATGAGCATCCCGTACATGCTGAATTGTGCGAGGTGAGCCTTTACCAGTGTAAATCAAGTCAATATGCTCGTGCACCCGCTCAAATAAGGGTCTAATTGTTCTTCCTATATAAAATGTTTGACATGCACATAACATCACGTATACCACATAAGTGGTCCGACAATTTATGAAATCTCTGACATGACACATTACACCTCCCAAATGTAACGATTTCAATTGAGCATTAAAGGAACAGAAAGAACACATGCCACACTTATAGTTGCCACAAGGTTTCCTAATGGAAAGCCAATTCATTACTCTAGACTGTTTGTACTCACTCTGATCTAATTCATCCCTGAGTGTATGACATTTTTTAAAAGTAACCAGGGGTCTCTCTTTGGTCAACTCCTTCAAACTGGGATCCCCCTTCAACAGATCCCAGTTATTATGGATCCCCTGCCTAACCAAATCTGCTACAGGACTAAACATAAACGCAAAGGCGCAGCGATCCAGGCAATGTTTATCTTTTTTCTTGCTCAAGAAGTCTGTAGATATTTAGCTGCCCAATAAAGGGCACTGGAAACGTCTCTCGGTGGATAACCCCGTCTCACCAAACGTTCTTTAAACTCGTACGCTTGTCGAAAATATCCAGAATCTGTCATGTTAATCCTACAAAGGCGTATAAACTGCCCAAAAGGTACCGCCTTTTTAACAGGCATGGGATGGAAACTGGTCTGGTGAAGCAGCGAGTTCGTCGCAGTGGGTTTACGAAACCCAGATGTACATAATGTACCATCTTCAACCTTGACCTGAACATCCAGAAAGTCCAAAGAGGACCCCCCGAAGTTCAGGGTGAATCTCATGTTCATACAATTACTGTTGTTGAGATATCCCACAAATTGTTTGCAATCGAACTCGCTGCCCGACCAGACCAGGAACACATCATCAACATAGCGTAAGTACATGTGGATATATCTGAGAAAGGGGTTATTCACTGAGAATACATACACCTCCTCAAATACCGCCAGATACAGGTTGGCCAAGGTACACGAGACAGGTGTCCCCATTGCCATACCTAGTATTTGGCGGTACCATTGTTTATCAAACTGAAAAACATTGTTGGTCAGGATTAATTCCAAAGCTCCGAAACATGTTGCCCTTGCCAGATCTTTCCAGCACATACTTCACTGCTTGTATCCCAAGAGTATGAGGCATTCTGGTGTACAAACTCTCCACGTCTAAGGACTCCATACGATAATCCTCCCGCCACTCAAACAAGTCAAGTGCGCAAAGGAAATCGCCTGATACCGAGAGATCAGCTTGGTCGCTGACCTGACCCCCGCCACAATAGGGCGACCAGGGGGGTGGGTCAGCGACTTATGGATCTTTGGAAGGAAGTACCAAGTAGGACATCTCGGGAAACCAGGGACAAGTCTATCATAGATATAACCCTTTCGGTAGGAACTTAGACTCAATATATTTATTTATCAAGGTCCTCACCTCACACAATACTACTGGTGTCGGATCAGACTTCAGCCTCTGATAGAATTTACTGTCACCGAGTTGTCTCAGTGCTTCCTTTAAATAGTAGTCTTTTTTCATTAAGACCACGTTTTATGACCAAACTATCTGCTTCTTTAAGCCACTTGAGTGCTTGCCACTCAGCCTTAGTTACGTTGGGGGGTGCTACTGGATATACCAATGCACACATTTCCCTCAATACTTTTTTGTGGAAAAGATCGATAGCGGAACAGGCCGACATGGGCGTGCAGCTAGTTCGATTGCAAACAATTTGTGGGATATCTCAACGACAGTAATTGTATGAACATGAGATTCACCCTGAACTTCGGGGGGTCCTCTTTGGACTTATGTACATCTGGGTTTCGTAAACCCACTGCGACGAACTCGCTGCTTCACCAGACAAGTTTCCATCCCATGGCTTTCTGCTCCCGTGCCCGTGTGATTGTAACTTTTTGCAATATGTGCGAATAAAGTTGGATTCTGAAGATTTCCTGGGGTGAGTGCCGCAATTTTTAGATTTTACTCTGGTTGATCGTAACTTGGAATTGGCTTAGTGGTCTGTGCAGAGCACCACCTGAAGGCTTTTTACTGAACTGTCTTAGATTGAATGGACACTTTTGTTTGTATGTGAGCGGAGGACCGCAGTGCCACCAGCGTTTTCCTGTTTCTGGTTTATTTGACTAAATCTAAAATATGTTTTCTTTATTTAACAAGAATAGAGCACTGAGCACCATCACTGATAAAGTACAAGGATGTGTGGAGCTTTACAGCTTTACTTTGACATTTGTTTTACAGCATTGACATTGAGGACTATCGAGCCATTCTGGCCTTCATCTTTGCTGTTGACGAGATTAACCAGGACCCCGACCTTCTGCCCAATATAACACTGGGTTATCACATATTTGATACATGTGCAGATCCCAAGAAAACCATATACTTTATTTTCCGGATACTGTCAGGAAGAACCCAGGAGACTCCCAATTATTCCTGTATGACTCGGGGTGAAGTGGCCGCTTTCGTAGGTGACTCTGGCTTTTCTACAAGTCATTTCATGGCTCAGTTTCTCAATCTGTATAAATACACACAGGTAAGGGGTTCTCTTTAGTAATTTTTGACATCATATCTTTATGACAACAACAATATATTTTATACAGTACACTGTAGAGGGAAACAACTTTTTGGCTGAAAACAAAATTCTTTGCAGCTCTACAGGGCAGCTTTGGCATGGAAGAGTCTGAAGACATTTTCAGACATTTCTAGTATAAAAAAAAATACAGCATGCTTTTTAACCTCTTAAGGACACAGGGCGTACAGGTACGCCCTAATGTCCGAGTCCTTAAGGACACAGGGCGTACACAGCTCCCCTCCCTCCCCATCCATCACCCAGTGCTCTCTAATGGCAGTGGGTGATGGTTACCATGGCAGCAGGATGCTTTCAGAAGCGTCCTGCTTGCCATGGTATAGTAACTCTGGTCAGACTTCTGCTAAAGGCAGAAGTCTGACCAGACTGTGAAAAGTAAAAAATACAGTGCAGTACACTATATAGTGTACTGTACTGTATTATATAGACACCAGATCCACTGGATCTACAAGAACCAAGTGGGTCTGGGTCCCAAAAAAATGCAAAAAAGTGAAAAAAGTGAAAAAAAAAGTAGAACACAAATCACTGAATAAAAAGTAAAAAAAATAAAATACACTACACATATTAGGTATCGCCGCGTCTGTAAAAAACAGCTCTATAAAAAAATCACATGACTGAACCCCTCAGATGAACTCCAAAAAATAAAAAATAAAAAATGGTGTAAATAAGCCATTTTTGGGCACCTTACATCACTAAAAGTGTAATACAAAGCGACCAAAAAGGCGTATGCCTCCCAAAATAGTAAAAATCTAACCGCCATCTCATCCCGCAAAAAATGAGCCCCTTCATAAAACAATTGCCCAAAAAATAAAAAAACGATGCCTCTCAGACTAAAACATGATTTTTTTTGTTTCAAAAATGCTTTTTAGTGTTAAATGTAAAAAATTTTTAAAAAAGTAGACATATTGGGTATCTCCACGTCCGTAAGAATCTGCTCTATAAAAATATCACATGACCTAACCCCTCAAGTAAATACTGTAAAAAAAAAAAAAAAAAAACTTTGTCAAAAGCCATTTTTGTCACCTTACATCACAAAAAGTGTAATAGCAAGCGATCAAAAAGTCATATGACCCCCAAATAGTGCCAATCTAACCTCCACCTCATCCCGCAAAAATTATACCCAACCTGAGACGATCGCCTAAAAACTGAAAAAAATATGGCTCTCAGACTATGGAGACACTAAAACATGTTTTTTTGTTTCAAAAGGATATTATTGTGTAAAACCAAAATAAATAAAAAAAAGTATACATATTGGGTATCGTCGCGTTCGTAACGACCTGCTCTATAAAAATATCACATGACCTAACCCCTCAGGTGAACGCTGTAAACATAAAAAATAAAAACGTTGTAAAAAAAGGAATTTTTTTGTCACCTTACATCACAAAAAGTGTAATAGCAAGTGATCAAAAAGTCATATGCACCCCAAGATAGTACCATTCAAACCGCCATCTCATCCCGCAAAAAATGAGCCCCTACATAGGACAATCGCAAAAAAAAAAAAAAAATAACTATGGCTTTCAGAATGTGGAGACACTAAAAAATAATTTTTTTCAAAAATGCTTTATTATGTAAAACTGAAACAAAAAACCCCAAAAAGTAGTCATATTTGGTATTGCCGCGTCCGTAGCAACCTGCTCTATAGAAATAGCACACAATCTAACCTGTCAGTTCAACGATGTAAATAACAAAAAATACAAAACTGTCCCAAAACAGCTATTTTTTTGAAAATTATCCATTTTAATCCATTTTTCCAGTAACAAAGCAAGGGTTAACAGCCAAACAAAACTCTATATTTATTGCCCCGATTCTGTAGTTTGCAGAAACACCCCATATGTGGATTTAAACTACTGTATGGCCAAACGGCACTGCACAGAAGGAAGGGAACGCCATATGGTTTTTGGAAGGTGGATTTTGCTGGACTGTTTTTTTTGAGACTATGTCCCATTTGAAGCCCCCCCGATGCACCCCTACAGTAGAAACTCCAAAAAAGTGACCCCATTTTGGAAACTACGGGATAAGGTGTCAGTTTTGTTGGTACTATTTTAGGGCAAATATGATTTTTGGTTGCTCTATATTACACTATATTATTGAAATTCAGAAATTTCATCTCCATTTGCCAATAACTCTTGTGGAACACCTAAAGGGTTAACAAAGTTTGTAAAACTGGTTTTGAATACCTTGAGGGGTGTAGTTTCTTAGATGGAGTCACTTTTATGGAGTTTCTATTCTAGGGGTGCATCAGGGGGGCTTCAAATGGGACATGGTGTCAAAAATCCAGTCCAGCAAAATCCGCCTTCCAAAAACCATATGGCGCTCCTTTCCTTCTATGCCCTGCCGTTTGGAAATACAGCAGTTTACAACCACATATGGGGTGTTTCTGAAAACTACAGAATCGGGGCAATAAATATTGTGTTTGGCTGTTAACCCTTGCTTTGTTACTGGAAAAAATGGATTAAAATGGAAAATTTTCCCAAAAATCGAAATTCAGAAATTTTATCTTTATTTGCCATCAACTCTTGTGGAAAACCTAAAGGGTTAATGACGTTTGTAAAATCAGTTTTGAGTACCTGCAGGGGTGTAGTTTCTAGAATGGGGTCATTTTTGGGTGGTTTCTATTATGTAAGCCTCGCAAAGTGACTTCAGACCTGAACTGGTCCCTAAAAAGTGGGTTTTTGAAAATTTCTGAAAAATGTCAAGATTTGCTTCTAAACTTCTAAGCCTTGTAACGTCCCCAAAAAATGAAATGGCATTCCCAAAATGATCGATACATGAAGTAGACATATGGGGAATGTAAATCAATAACTTTTTTGGGCAGTATTACTATGTATTCTAGAAGTAGAGAAATTGAAACTTGGAAAAATCGTGCTTATGAACAGAAGATGTTTTATAGGCTGAGCGAGATATCAGAAGGTGAGAAGACAGGTAAGGAGGTCATTTGTGACTTTATGAAATCAGCGCTCTTGCCTTTTCAAGTGTTTTCTGTGAAAAATCAAGGATTTTAGTTACAGACAGGAACACATGGACAACTGCACTCCCAGTCTTTCTGTATGTCCGAAAAGAGATGTCAGCTGTGTATGAAGGCCATGACTTTAAAACCTAAAAACTTCAAAACACCTTACAGTACGTCTTTCTAGCCAAGTGTAGAATGTCGATTGATTGTATACTACAAGAGTATACAGGATGCATAGATATTTGATAGATAACATTATAAAAGTATTTTGTTTCCGTAGATCAATTATGAGGTGACCGATCCCGTTTTTAATGACAGAAAATTATATCCAACTTTTTACCGGGTTGTTCCTAATGACCGGGTCCGATACTCCGCTATTATTCAGTGCTTGAAGTACTTTGGATGGAATTGGATTGGGATCATTACACCGGGTGATGGGAGCGGAGAGATGGAATATAAAGAGCTGAGTGCAATGATGGTCCAGCATGAGATCTGCATTGAGTTTGTCATTAAGCTGCGTTCTCAAGTTGCTGATCTGAGTGTTAACAAACAGAAGATTGCTAAGATTGACCAGTACTCGGCGCGGGTCCTAGTCATATGTGGTATATTCTCACCTTTGTATACTAGATATTTTTATGACTCTGTAGCATTTCGAGAAAAGTTTACTTTGATCCTTCATGAGTCCTGGCTAAATACTAAATATACAGATGACAATTTCTTTCCTGTGGTCAATGGCAGCTTCATTTTTATGTTGCCCAAAATTAATATTCCAGAAATCAACACAATTATTAATGATGTCAACCCTTCCAACCGTCCATTGGACCCACTGCTGGAGGATGTCTGGCTTCTGCTCTTCCACTGTCTTACCCAAAATAAATATAAGAATTTTTTTATCCAATACATTTTTATGTTTTCCGGAAAGAACTGCACCAGGACGTATTGTCTTCCCTCATCATTTCATGGCATACTAGATACAAAGACGTATTATACATACACTGTAGTATATATTCTGGCCCATATCATTCACACAATGAATTTAAGGAGTGACAAAGGAAGAATGTCCAAGATAGGACAAAAAGTAAGTGCTCATAGGTATATGGAGGAGCCACTGGGACCATCAAAATGTTTCTGCCAGTTAAGATTAGAGTTGAGCGAACCTGAACTGTAAAGTTCGGGTTCGTACCAAACTTTACGATTTTTAGCACCCGGTCCCGAACCCAAACATTATACTGAATGTTCGGGTTTGAGTTCGGTGTTCGGCCGTTTTATGGCACTTGTTGAAAGGCTGCAGGGCAGCCAATCAACAAGCATTTAACTAGTCTGCCCTTAGAAGCCATTACAGCCATGCCTACTAATGGCATCGCTGTGATTGGCCAAGTGAAGCAGGTGACCCAGCCTCTATATAAGCTGGAGTCACGTAGCGCCGCATGCCACTCTGCTTTAACTAGTGTAGAGAAAGGCTGCTGCTGTGAGGGACAGATTAGGCAAGAATTCAGGTGTTCTTGGGGT
The DNA here is from genome assembly GCA_033119425.1 of Bufotes viridis. Classification (NCBI taxonomy): domain Eukaryota; kingdom Metazoa; phylum Chordata; class Amphibia; order Anura; family Bufonidae; genus Bufotes; species Bufotes viridis. The sequence continues at coordinate 606,359,829 of CM065589.1, forward strand.
AATGCAATCTTCAAACTACAGCGATTATGGAGGGTGCTACGCTACATTTTTGTACCCAGCCCTGAGCCCATTGACACTCCCAAAAAACTTTCCATCCATCTGTTAGTTAGGTGGGCGTCGTGGCCATTTTTGCCAGTGCAGTGCCCTTGCAACTGCATGCGAGCTGCATGTTTGCCAGGGACTTTAATTTAATGCTGTTCTGGTAGCTCAGTGGAGGACAAATTCCCTTTTTTGGCAGGTCAAGTACCCCTGCGCCCTGCAGTGCATACCTGGCCATAAATATTATTCTATTACATTAGTCTGTCACATATTTTTGTGACCTAAAGCCATTTTTTATCTGTATGCCACAGACACTGCATATCTGACAGTCCAATTAAACCGTTACATACTGCAGTTACCTTGCTACTGTAAAAAAGCACACTTTTTGTGCTAGGTAGCATATTTGCGTGCTACTCTGCATTTTAGATATTCAAATTAACCAGTGAAAAACTGCATTTTTATAGTTGGTTGCAAAAAACACTGTTATAGTTCTACATAGCACATTAGTGCTCTACCCTGCATTTCAGAAATTCCAATTAAACAGTGAAATACTGCATTTTTATAGTTGGCATGCATGGTATAGGCATAAGGCCATCCTTCATATAAGATCGGGCCTGGGGCTATTCATAGTATTCAGTATATTGGGCAGACTAGATGGGCCAAATGGTTTTTATCTGCCAACACATTCTATGTTTCTACAGTATGTTTCTATGGCTGCAAAAAACACAGGTTTTCTGGTAGATTGCACATTTGCGGCCTAGTCTGCATTTCAAATATTCCAATTAACCAGTGAAATACTGTATTTTTATAATTGGCTGATAAAAACACTGTTATAGTGCCACATAGCACATTAGTGTTCTACGCTGCATTTCAGATATTACAAGTAACTTGTGAAATACTGGAGTTTTATAGTTGGTTGCAAAAAAACACTGGTTTTGTGACACATAGCACATTTGCGGCCTAGTCTGCATTTCAGATATTCCAATTAACCAGTGAAATACTGTATTTTTATAGTTGGTTGCAAAAAAACACTGGTTTTGTGCTAGATTGCACATTTGCGGCCTAGTCTGCATTTCTGATATGCCAATAAAACCGTAAACTACTGCATTACATAGCTGGTTGCAAAAAAGCAAAGTTTTTGTGATACATTAAACATTTGCAGTCTACGCTGTGTTTCTGACAGTCCAATTAAACCGCTAACTTCGGCTGTTACATTGTTGTTTGGAAAATTCTAATTTTTGGAGATAGTGAAGTAATTGTATTGATTTGCTCCGTTACACTGTTGTGTGACCTAATGAAATGTATTCTGTTTATGACACGGGCTCTGCCTTACTGTTAGTGCACTTAATTGTTGACTATTGGCAGTTAAATTGGCACCGAGATAAACCATCTGTTAGTTTGGTGGGTGAATGCAAATAATGAGGAGAACATCAAATAAGGGACGTGGACGTGGTTGTGGTGCTTCTGGTAATGGTGGAGCTCCTGTTGCAGGGAGAGGACGTGGTCGATCTGTTCCAGCTGCACGCCCAAATGAAACACCTTCCTCAGGTACGTGTAGATGACAGAGCCTTCAGCGTTATTTAGTAGGCCCGAATGCCGCTCTACGAATGGTGAGGCCAGAACAAGTACAGGCGATAGTAGATTGGATGGCTGACAGTGCCTCCAGTATCTTCACATTGTCTCCCACCTGGTCCACTGCTAAAAGCACAGAGTTGGCACCTGCAGCCCATGGACATCAGTCTTTCACCTCACTCCTTGCAAATAAGCCAAGCAGTCTCAGCCCCAAGTCATGCAGCAGTCTCTTATGCTTTTTGATGACTGCTGGCAGGGTTTCCCAGGGCCATAACCATAGTCCTGCCCCAGAAGTGGAAGAGATTGAGTGCACCGATGCCCAACCACTTTTATTTGAGGATGAGGACATGGGAAGACCACCGCAGCATGTCTCTGATGATAACGAAACACAGGTGCCAACTGCTGCGGCTTTCTGTAGTGTGCAAACTGACAAAGAGGGCAGGGGTGAAGACTGGGTGGAAGATGATGTCGAGGACAATGAGGTCCTAGACCCCACATGGAATAAGGTCATGCTTGTGACCTGTGCAGTTTGGAGGGAGAGGCGGTGGTCGCACAGAGCCACCAGCACAGCAAAAGAGGGAGCAGGGTGCAAAAGCAGAGCTGCCATCCCCTAGACAGTACTCCTGCTACTGCCCACCGCACCCAGGGACCGAACACAACAAAGCCATCTCCAAGGAATTCCCTGGCTTTACAGTTCTTCAGACAATGTGCAGACAACAAGACACGAGTGGTTTGCACGCTGTGCAATCAGAGCCTGAAGCGAGACATAAACGTTCTAAAAATGAGTACAACCTGCATGACCAGGCATCTAAGTGCAAAGCACAAGCTGCAGTGGAGTAAACACCTCCAAAACCAAGAAAGGTCTCAGGCTCCTCCTGCTCTCTCTTCTGCTGCAGTTTAGGCCTCTTCCTCCACCTCTGGAATGACAGTGGCACTGGCCACCCTGCAAACAGAGGATGTGTCAGCAACGCCACCACGTCCATCACCTTGAACAAGCTGCACCATAATGTCCCATGGCAGCATTCAGCTGTCCATCTTCCAAACAATGGAGCGAAAGAGGAAACATCTCTTCCCACCCGTGATCCCTGGCTCTGAATGCCAGCATTTCAAAATTCCTGGCCTTTGAAATGTTTTCATTCCGTCTGGTGGAGACGGAGAATTTTAAAAACCTTATGGCAGTGGCTGTCCCCCAGTACGACATTCCCAGCCGCCACTACTTTTCCAGGCGAGCCATCCCTTACCTGCATAAACAAGTGGGGGACAAAATCAGGTGTGCACTGCGCAACGCCATAACTACTGATACGTGGACCAGTAAGCACAGGCAGGGACGCTATATCTCCCTAACAGCACACTGGGTAAATGCAGTGGCGGCTGGGCCTGAGGCGGAGAGTTCCTTGGCGCACGTCCTTTCACCACCAATGATTGCCGGGCATTTCTCTTTGCCTCCTGTTGTTTCCTCCTCCTACTCCTCTTCTTCCTCTAACACCTCCTCATCCGCTCAGAGATAAAACTTTCACCACCCACTTCAGCACCGCCAGGGAAAAACAAAAGCGGGCGGTTTTGAAACTTATCTGTTCAGGGGGACGAACCCCACATCGCACAGGAGCAGTGGACGAGCATGGAACAACAGACCGATTAGTGGTTGGTCAAACTGAGCCTCAAGCCCGGCCTGGTGGTGTGCGATAACAGGAGAAATCTCGTAGCAGCTCTGGGCCTAGCTGGTTTGACGCAGATCCCTTGCCTGGCGCATGTGATGAATTTGGTGGTGCAGAAATTCCTGACAAACTACCCCAAAATGTAAGAGCTGCTGCAGAAAGTGCGGGCCGTCTGTGCGCGCTTTCAGCGTTCTCACCCTGCTGCTGCTCGCCTATCTGCGCTGCAGCGTAACTTTGGCCTTCCCGCTCACCTCCTCATATGCGACGTGGCCACAAGTCCACCTTGCTGGAGAGACTGTGCGAGCAGCAGCAGGCTACAGTGGAGTTTCAGCTGCAGCACGCACGCGTCAGTCGCACTGCGGAATAGCACCACTTCACCACCAATGACTGGGCCTCCATGTGAGACCTGTGTGCCCTGTTGCGCTGTTTCGAGTACTCCACCAACATGGCCAGTGGCGATGACGCCATTATCAGCGTTACAATACCACTTCTATGTCTCCTTGAGAAAACGCTTAGGGCGATGATGGAAGAGGAGGTGGCCCAGGAGGAGGAGGAGGAAGAGGGATCATTTCCACGGTTATCTGGCCAGTTATTCACAAGTGGCTCAGAGGGTGGGTTCCTGCACCAACATAGGCCAGGTACACAATTGTCCAGCCAGGGCACACTTCTGAGGGTGAGGAGGAGCGGGAGGATGAGGAGCAACGGTGTTCACAGCAGGGTGGAACCCAAAGCAGCTCAGGGCCATTATTGCAGCGCTGCTGGGGGGGACCGAGGACACAGACAATACACCTCCCACAGAGGACAGCTTGTCATTGCCTTTGGGCAGCCTGGCACACATGAGTGATTACATGCTGCAGTGCCTGCACAACGCCCGCCGAGATTCCCACATTCTAACTTGTGCTGATTACTGGGTGGCCACCCTGCTGGATCCACGTTACAAGGACAACTTGCCGCCCATAATTTCCTCACTGGAGCATGATCGGAAGATGCGCAACTACAAGCGCATGCTGGTAGACACGCTGCTGATGGCATTCCCACCTGACAGCGGGGGCTCAGTGAAAGCACATGGCAAAGGCAGAGGAGGAGGAAGAGGCCGCCAATGCAGCCGGGGCACAGCCAGCAACTCAGAAGGCAGGGTCAGCATGGCCGAAATGTGGAAAAGCTTTGTCACCATGCCATAACAACCAACACCATCAGCTGATATGCAACGTCTTAGCAGGAGGCAGCATTTCACCAACATGGTGGAGCAGGACACGTACTACACGTACTGACTGATGGTTCTGCCCCATTCAACTTCTGGGTCTCCAAATTGGGCACATGGCCTGAGCTTGCCCTTTATGCCTTGGAGGTGCTGGCCTGTCCTGCACAGACAAGCGCAGCCGCATGTCCACAGCCAATGTCGACAAGCTCACGTTCATTAGAATGAACGAGGCATGGATCCCACAGGACTTGTCTGTACCTTGTGCAGAATAGACATGTATACCGCCTCATACAGCCACTATTATACTCCAGTGCTATTTCTCTTTGTTTTATGTTATATATTTCACAATGTTTTGTGGTCTAGCCAAATAAAATTAAAAAAGTGTTGGCTAACTACTACACCGCCGCTTCCACCTACACCGCCACATCCATCTACACCACCACTTCCACTGCCTCCTCAACCTCCTACTCCATATAGACCTCCTCCTCCTATTCAAGAAAATTATTATTATTTTATTTTAAGTCATTTCCCTATCCACATTTGTTTGCAGGGCTCTTGCCATGTTCTTACCCACATTTTGCTGCCTTTTGCAGCCCTCTAGCCCTTTCTTTGACTCTTTTAGAGCCATTTTAGTGCCCCAAAGTTCAGTTCCCCATCAACTTCAATGGGGTTCGGGTTCGGGGTCAATTTCAGGTCAAGTTCGGCTCCCGAACTCGAACTTTGCAGACAAAGTTCGGCCGTACCCGGCGAACCCAAACTTCCAGGTGTTCGCTCAACTCTAGTTAAAAACAGATAGAGACACATATGCTTTTTTTCAAATCAGTTTTTTTTTTCTAGTGGCAGATTTTTATTATGGAAGCAGTTATCTTACCTAAGCTGTTCTTAACAACATTTAGAGATATACTTTACAGCAGGCGCGTGCTGTCTGCCGCCCAGCACTGGGTGGGGTTATAAGGTTAAATATCAGCTTTCTCTTCCAGAAGTTGCCTGAGCGTTTAGTTACTATCATTAATAGCAAAGGTGCTCTGTTCTGATCTCCTGTGTTTGAGCCAGCCTGTTTGACCATTCTGCTTGCCTGCCGCCTGCATCAACTAATTAACCTGTCTGACCATGAGCCTGTCTGATTCCCTTTACCACGCTACTACCTGATACCAGGTTTTTACCTCTGGCTTGTCTCTGACCACGCTTCAGCTTCTGTCTCTGACATCATTATCAGCTGCCTTTACTACAGATTTCTTAGCAATACCACTTCTCACCACCATGTCTGCTACTGGACTCAGTTTACACAAACTGCAGTTCTTACTGCAACTTCAGCTATTGGAGCTTTACCTGTTGTCTGACTCAGTGAGTCAGCTGTCAACCATACTAGCTAATCCTGTAGGTCGTGGTTTAGTTTCTTTCTTGCTGCGTTCTGTCCTGTCTCCTGTAAATGAACACCCTAGAGGTTAGTGGCTGCCATCCCTTGGTTGACACAGAGAATCCACACTATCTCTAGTTTGACATGTGGGTCCCAGCCACTGGTCAAAACATATATATATATATATATATATATATATATATAACTAATAAAATAAAAAAATGGCGGCACAGACAAAATTAAAAAACGCTTAAGTGTGCTATGTCCAAGGGTTCTGGCTTCTTTCCCAATTATACAGTCGAAAAATCGGACAGCACTCCAAACTTCCAAAACTTGAAATATTTATTCACCCATGTGGTACAGTGCAGCAACGTCTCGGCTCATCAATAGAGCCTTTCTCAAGCATTGAACTAAAGGAGGGTATATATAGCCAAAATTACATCATCAGTTAATTAATCACATGATTGGAAAAGTTACAAAAAACACATGTACAAATGTGCAGTGATAAAATTCAAAACATGATACATGTATACATTACAATATATAACAATGTGCAAAATATTAACATAATGTGTGTTATTTCATCCATAAACAGCCTATCAGCAATAATGAATAAGTGCGTGCTTAGTTGATCAAAGGTGTAGTGTGATGGTGAGTATGCAACATGATGATCAGGGGTGGGAGATGAAGACAACACATAATATTACCAACCAGGTGTAACGGGGACCTCGTGTATTCAGACGACAATAGTGGCGTGTTATGTACATCAATGCGCCTGCGCCAAGCTACGGCAAATACCAGAAAGAGGTAGTATCCTATTGCTGCTGCTGGAGCATGCGTAAATTACACCTCCAACACTCGCGGCCATCTTGGAAATGGTATTCAACAGTACTTCCATCGTCTTGCTATTAAGTGGTTGACAAAGAACCTAAATAGCTATTTTTAAAAGAATTCATTTTTCTTCTCTCTTTTTTTCATTCAGATATCATGATGATCTTGGATGGAATGTGAAGGATAATCAACATATGTATCCACCAGATGATTAGAGAGACCTACGTGTACTTTATGTTTATGATCTATTTAGTGACATATCCAGGTTGCGTCAATGTCAGTTCGTCCATTGTCCCAAGCAGATCCCTGGTATTATATAGGGGTATGGATTGCATGATATTGCACGATATTGCGTGCGCTCGATAATAACATATTGAGCGCTCACTTATTATTTGCCCATGATGGGTGGGGCTTAGCTCCTTTGACAAGGAGTTTCCTCTCCCTTGTGCATGTCCAGCTTCACCGTTAGTTTTTATGTGTGACAAGGAGAGTCCTGTAAGTAAAGTCACATATAGGATTTGAACATACTGCCCGTTTACAAGATGGCGCATTTGACGTAATTCCAGTGGAATTGGGATTCCAATTGGGAACTCGGAACTGAATGTCCCTTTTATAGACATCCTGAATTGTTACATGATTGGATGGTTATTTTATATTGACTGCCCTCACTGTCTCTTTAAATGTATTTGATATCTGATTGTCATGGTTGTGGTTAAGATAAATTTCGGTCTGCATGGTCATGCTCATTAGATTGGTCTTACCCAGCGTTCCATCTTCAGAATGGGCAGGAACACAGCCTCGCCCGCATTGCGCATGGTCAGGGATGACACTGTGTTCTACCGCTGGTTCGATGTACACTAGTGCAGGTGCATCATGCATCATGGGAGGCCTGGTTAACCACACATGGTCGGAATCATGGTGCGTGTATGCCTTTAACTTTATCCTTTATGCATATTCACAATCAGCACAAGTGCACTTTATTATATTTGTGGTAGGGTCTGAGGTAAGAGACGAGGCGGGAGGGAGAAGGCTAGCCTATGTAACCCCCGAGACCTATTTGGCTGAAGTGTGCCCGAAGCCAGGAGCGGGGTAGGCCTGGAAGAGTGGGCCACCCAATGGAGTTGAAGAAGAAAAAGAGGGAAGAAGGGTGGGTGGGGCACGAGACGACCGTCCCCCTTGCGGTGGCGCCCGGGGGTTAAATACCAGCAGCCCCTCCCACAAATCCAGGCTGTGACCAGCCTTAATACTTGTGGTAGGGTCTGAGGTAAGAGACGAGGGGGGAGGGAGAAGGCTAGCCTATGTAACCCCCGAGACCTATCTGGCTGAAGTGTGCCCGAAGCCAGGAGCGGGGTAGGCCTGAAAGAGTGGGCAAAAAGTGCTTCACAACCTGTTAGGTGAAAGGAACTTAATAGTATAATTCGAGAAATTCATGGAGCGATAGAGCAGGATGCCCTAGGATTTTACTTGGAAGTTGGGAATGGACGTAGAACAGCATTAAGGCCTCCTCTGTCCCCCTTGTGCAAGTGACAAGTGCTGGCCCTGGCTGCCGGGCAGCTGAAGAGGCAGATCCCGTGCAGAAGTGCCGACGGAGCGGATCTGGGAAATGAACGGAAGGGGGATGTTGGACTGTCTGCTGCTGGTAACGGTGGTCATCTGAACCATATGATGAAGTATCTCGGAGACCCCTGGGCACCTTAACTAGGCACCCATGTGAATGACGAAAGCACTTTGCTTCCACGGGGAACCTACCCGGCGGTCTTGAAGATGATGCGAGCAGGGAAAGGTGAATGCCGTACCAAGCTGGAAGCTGCTTGGGAAGGAAAGCGCGTGAACGGGTGCTACAGGCGAAATCCCTGGATCTGAGGAACCGTTGAATGCTAGACACATGGCAGCCTGGTGGCACCGCTGGTTGGGCGCCAAAAAGAGCAGCATCTAGGTGACCTGGAAATAACACTTACCATGAACAAATCAAAAACGCCCGGAACAGTGGTGTTCCTCGACTTACCTGCGACGCTTAGAATGAATGGAAAAAGATGGAATGTGATAATCCGTGGAACCTATGCACCGCGCATTCGGACTAGCGTATGAAACAACTGGCTGCCAATATTGGACTACAGTGCACCGATACCTGGAACGTGAAGTAACGGAATGGGGTCCGAGTGAATCGGTTGGACAAACGTAAGTTCCAAGGCGTGCCAGGAAGCGTGAGGAAGGGGATTGGACCTGTACAAGTTGGAATGTGCCCGAGGATGTGCATGAAACCCGACCCGCGTGCCAGGAGGGGGAAAAATAGACTGGGATTGGGATAATGCCTAAAGCTGGCAGGAGCGTGTCCTGACTATGCGAGATGCGAGACATGAATGGTTCTCAAAGAGGCGACCTGAAAGGTCCGGCATACTACGCAATAATGAGACATGACCAGCGAGCTGGCAGGAATAGGTGTCCAGAGTGATTCCGAACATCCCTGAGAAAATGACCTGCGCGACCTCAGGCAGATAACCCAAAGTGATTCGAGGGACTAGGAGTACGCCAGGAACAACCTGCTGAATCCTATCCTAACCCAATGTCAATCTTGACAAAATCTCACCGGCCGTACGAGGATCTGTGACTAGGAGAACACAGAGCGAACGGAAGGATCGGAGGATAACGAGAACTTGCGTGTGCGCCAACGGGGCCGATGCCTGCCACCCGGAAAATAACGAAGACGGGGTGAAGCCTAAGTGGAACAGGTGAACCGTGAGGAGGCAGTGATCGAGCCAGGGACGAAAGAGGGACGGAATCGTTCGGATTCGGTAGGGTTGAACCCGGGACATGACTGTGTGAGGACCCGGTCCACTGCACAAGACTGAATGAAGTGGGTGGAGGCTGAACATCAAAAGCAGGACCTGCGGGAAACGAGACCTGATTCTGGAGGCAATGCGGAATGATACGTGACCGGAGAAATGCAGCGTGCCCCTTACGTGGAAGAAGGAACTCGGGAGATGTGAACTAACAAGAGTCGCAATCCGGGCAACCACGGAACGGTACCTGAGCGGATTCGGCCAACGGCCGTGAGGGAACGGGACCTGAACGGTTTCGTGTAATAGTGCTGAAAATTGGATATGCCATGGGCGATTCGGGCCATGGCATAAAAGAGACATCGAAGAGTGGCTCAGGCAACTATACCCGAAAGGAACGTGAAGCTGGGTATAATCCGGGCAAGTGAACCTGGGAGTTTCCAGCAGTATGCATGACAATACATGAACCTGAGTGATTGAAGCAGCCTCGTATGAAAGGTACGTGGACCCGAGCGATTCAGGAGGCTACGAGTGGATGATGCCTGGACCAGAGTGATACTGGCAATTATGCGTGGATGATACGCGAACCTGAGCCATTCAGGCAGTGATACCTAAATGAAACCTGACCCTGGGATACAAGCAGTCATACATGACTGGTGCCTGAACCTGAAATAATGAGTCAACCATACGTGAATGGGACATGAACCAGCAGGCAGCTATACAAGATTGGTACACAAGCCTGGGATTCGGGCAACTAAACGGAATGAACCCAAGCAATTCAGGCGACCATACGTGAACAATCCTTAAACCTGAGCGGTTCAGACGATTCACTGTACGTGAATCAAAACAAGAACCCGAGCGGTTCAGGCAGCTATGTGGGACTGATATATGAAACTGCGCGATTCAGGCCACTATGCATGGATGCCCCATGCCCCTGATCGAATCGGGCTGTTAACCCTGAATGAGACGTGAACCTGAGTGATCCAGGCAACTATACGTGAATGATACACGACCCTGAGCGAATCGGACAGTTGTGCATGAATAACACATGAACCTGATCGATTCGGGCAGCTAAACTTATTAAAAGATGGACCTGAGCGATTCAGGCCACTTTACCTGGGTGACCAATGCCCCTGGGCGAATAGTGCTGTTGACCCTGAATGAGGCATGAACCTGAGCGATTCGGGCGACTGTGTATGGCTGATGTATGAACCTGAGCGATTCAGGCAACTAACCTGAAAGACACATGCACCTTGAGACATGGACCTGAGCGATTTAGGCAAGTTTACGTGAATGAAACGTAAAAAACCTGAGCGATTCAGGTGACTGTGCGTGAATAACACGAGAACCTGAGCGATTCAGGCAACTAAGCATGAGCGATTCAGGTGACCGTAAGTGAATACCACGAGCACCTGAGCGATTCAGGCAACTAAGCATGAGTGATGCATGGGCCTAAGCAAATCGGCAGCTATGCCGGCCTGGAATATGAACCTGAGTAGTTTAGACAGTTATACATGGATGACACATGCACCTGAGCGATTCAGGTGACTATACATGAAGTTATTCGGGCAGCTGATGTATGAACCTGAGCGATTTGGGCGATGATACATGGCTGGAACGTGAACCTGAGCGAATCAGGCGACTATGCATGAAAGGTACATGAACCTGAACGATTCAGGCAACTATGCATGAATAGTACGTGAACCTGAGCGAATCAGGCGACTATGCATGAATAGTATGTGGACTTGAGCGAATCAGGCGACTATGCATGAAAAGTACGTGGACCTGAGCGATTCAGACGACTATGCATGAAAAGTACGTGAACCTGAGCGATTCAGGCAACTATGCATGAATAGTCGGACCTGAATCAGAATGCATGAATAGTACGTGAACCTGAGCGAATCAGGCGACTATGCATGAGCGACGTAGTCGTGAACCTGACGAATCAGGCGACTATGCATGAAAGCACGTGACCTGAGCGATTCAGGCGACTATGCACGAAAGTACGTGAACCTGAGCGATTCAGGCAACTATGCATGAATAGAACGTGGACCTGAGCGAATCAGGCAACTATGCATGAACAGTACGTGAACCTGAGCGGATCAGGCGACTATGCATGAATAGTACGTGGACCTGAGCGAATCAGGCTACTATGCATGAAAAGTACGTGGACCTGAGCGATTCGGGCAACTATGCATGAATAGTACATGAACCTGAGCGAATCAGGCGACTATGCATGAATAGTACGTGAACCTGAGCGAATCAGGCGACTATGCATGAAAAGTACGTGGACCTGAGCGATTCAGGCGACTATGCATGAAAGTACGTGAACCTGGGCGATTCAGGCAACTATGCATGAATAGTACGTGAACCCGAGCGGATCAGGCAATTATGCATGAATAGTGCGTGGACCTGAGCGAATCAGGCAACTATGCATAAATAGTACGTGAACCTGAGCGATTCAGGCCGCTATACGTGACTGATGTATGGACCTGAGCGATTCAGGCACTTTTGCATGAAGGTACCTGAATGACTCGGGCCGTTATACATGGGTGATACCCAGACCTGAGTGATTCAGGCAGCTATGTGTGAATGATACATGAACCTGGGCGATTCAATTAGCTGTACGTGGCTGATATATGAACCTCGGCGATTCAGGTAGTCGTGAGCGAATAACGCATGGACCCAAGTAAAAACAGGCAGTTGTATATGAACAATACATAAATCCGAGTGATTCAGGCAACAGCGCATGGAGATGGATGGGCCTGAGCGATTCAGACCATTGTACGTGAATGGCGCATGGACCTGAGCGATTCAGGTAGACCTATGTAAATGGTGCATGGACCTGAGTGGTTCAGGCAATTGTCTGTGGATACTACATAGACCTGAGCGATGAAGCAACTGCACGTGGATGACGATGATGCGGTTCAGGCAACTATGTATAAATAGCGCATGAGCCAGGGTGATCCGGGCAACGATATGTGAATGATATGTGGACCTCAGTGATTTGGGTGGTTATATGCGAACAATAGATGCACCTGGGTGAAACAAGCCGCTGTGCGTGAGGATGTATGAACCTGATCAGTGCAGGCAATATACCTGTGTGATGTATGAACCTGAGCGTTTCAGGTAATTATGCACAGATGATACACGGACCTGAGCGATCCGGCGGTTGTAAGCGAACAATACCTGAACCTGAGCGATTCGGGCAGTGAATGTGAAGATACATGGACCTGAGTGAATCAGGCAACTACCCGTGAATTATGTATATACCTGGGCGTGTCGGGCAATTGCATGTGGGTGTTACGTAGTGTTGAGCGCGAATATTCGAAAAGCGAATTTTTTTAGCGAATATCGGCACTTCGCTAATTCGCGAATATTTCGAATATAGCGCTATAAATTCGCTATTTCGAATATTCGGTTTTTTTTTGTTTTTTTTTAGTTATATTTTTTTCTTTCCCACTTCCCAAAAGTAGTTCTTACCTGTCCTGAGGATTCCTGGCTTCCTGGCTGCTCCAGTCAGTGCCCGTTGCCGCTTCTGCCGACTTCCGTGCTCATGGAGCGTCCCCATCCATGGGAAAATCTCTATATACTAAAATGTACTGTCGGATTTGAGGAATTACGTTGAAATCGCAATGCGATTAATTCAAGTTATATTAATCGCATTGCGATTACAACTTAGCACTGCTATCTTACATAGGCTAGAATTAACGAATATGGAATATATAGCTATGCACTAGCAGTGCTAAGTTGAAATCGCAATCGCGAATACTTAAGTTAAATTAATCGCATTGCGATTTCAACTTAGCACTGCTGCTATATTCCATATTCGTTAACCGTTAATTCTAGCAAGCTGACCCATTATAAACCCAGCTCTAAGTTGAAATCGCAATGCGATTAATATAACTTGAATTAATCGCATTGCGATTTCAACGTAATTCCTCAAATCCGACAGTACATTTTAGTATATGGAGACGTTCCCATGGTGATGGGGACGCTCCATGAGCACAGAAGTTATGGTTGGCTTGGTAGAATTAGTGAGGATGACGAATATGACGAATGTATTCGTCATATTCCTCAAAACGAAGATAACAAAGTATTCTACATCTTCGTTTTAGCAACCTATTCGTCAACTTCGCTAATTCTAGCAATCATCAAATAGGAAGGTTGACTTACCAGACAGCTGTGTTAGATTCGCTATGCGATTTTTTTTTTTTTTTTTTAATACAATAATTATATTACTTGATATGATAATATTATTATAAGTATTCTATTTATTAAAAAAAAAAAATAATAAATCGCATAGCGAATTTAACACAGCTGTCTCTATAGTCAACCTTCCTATTTGATTGCTAGAATTAGCGAAGTTGACGAATAGGTTGCCAAAACGAAGATGTAGAATACTTCGTTATCTTCGTTTTGAGGAATATGACGAATACATTCGTCATATTCGTCATCCTCGCTAATTCTAGATATGAAACCAATAGGAAAGTAGCCTTAAGTACAAATCGCAATATGCGATTATTTAAATCGCATGTTAATCGCGATAACTAGAAAAAATGACGAATATTCGATTTCGACGAATATGAAACGAATATTCATTCGAATATTCGCGAATTTCGTCGAAATCGAATATGGCACCTGCCGCTCATCACTAGTGTTACGTAGGCCTGAATGATTAGAGCGACTGCACATGAAAGACGTGTGGAACGGAACAACTCAGGCAATTATAGATGGATGATATGTGTACCTGACTGATTCAGGTACCCAAATGTGAATATTACATGGACGCGAATGACACCGCAGCTGTGCTTGAATGAAGTATGAACCTGAACTCAGGGACCTATGCGTGAATGATACATGACTCTGGGCGACTCGGGCAAATAAACATGGATAGTACATGGACCTGGGTGATTCAAGCAGTTAAATGTGACTGATACATGAACCTGGTGATACAGCAGCCACTATTAAATATGACAAACCGGTTACAGCTCACCTGGTATGGTGGTGAAGGCCGGCTGATGATTCGGGCAATGAAGCCGTGTGATATCCGGGACTTCGTGGTGGAGCGGTTCTGGAATCGCCTGGAACGTGCCCTGAAGCGGCGAGGGTATTCAGCCTGGCCCCCTCTCTCTCTCTCTCTCTCTCTCAGGGTAGTCAGCAATGGTTTTAGGACGCGCCTCTTGGCTCTGTTTTCTTGCTGTACTTAACCAGCGAAGCCCTGATTCTATCCTTTGACCCCCTGACGTATGTGGCCAGAACCCGCATGACTGAAGTATGAGGAGGTACAGGGGGGGGGGGGGGGTAACCATGTCAAGGATACGTGATCAGTGTGATGCTACCCCAACTTGGTAGCAACCCATGTGCACCAAACATGAGGGGACCACAGACTGTGGTAAGCCGCCTGACCAGGCCCCTGCAGGATGCTGAGTGCCGAGGTTTGTGCCGACCAGGTAGCAGGGGAAGAACCGGCCCCCCCATAGCGGCCGACGCACAGCAGCCCTCTGCACCCACCGACTGGACCATGACTGGGGGGGGCGGCAGGAAACTGCCCAGGAGCCCTGAGCGTGGGGGCTGCCCCTGGCTGAGCGCCAGTGCCCGGGGGCAGAAGCGCAGCTGGCAGGAACACTCTGGGGAACACCCGCCCCAGACGATAGCCGGGTGCGGGGGTTCCGACTTACCCGTCAGCGTCTCTGACCGCAAGAGCCAGCCGTGCACGGGCGCCCAGTCTGCCCTGAGCCCACAGCGTGAGCGCGGCCAAGTGGCGGCAGGACGGTGACTGGGAGCGACGGTGGGGGTGAATACAAGCTCGCCGACCTATGCCAGGCGGGGCGTCAATGTTGCTGCGCTGGAGGGCCTGTGGTACTGCGGCCTCCGAACGAGGAAGCCGCAGCAACCGCGACCCCCACATGACGAGAAAGAAGATAAGAGGACGCTGGGCTCTGCTGCTCTTGACAGGCGGCACCGTAAGCAGAGCCCAGCGGGAGCGGACAGTCTTACCTGGAGCGCCGTAGATGCGCCGCTGTGAGACCCCGATCGGCTGCATGGGGCCCGTGCTGCCGCGAGAAGGCAGTGCGGGAGCTGAAGGAGGGAGGGAGCCCCGGCCGGGACCAGCGCTGGCAGGCCAATAGAACTGCTGCCCCGGCCGAGGAACCTGCAGAGCCGCGACTTACTGCGGAAGTGACATGAGCTGCTGGGGACGCTGGTAACCGGAAATGACGATGATCCGACGCAGCACGAGACGACCGTCCCCCTTGCGGTGGCGCCCGGGGGTTAAATACCAGCAGCCCCTCCCACAAATCCAGGCTGTGACCAGCCTTAATACTAATTAGTTTTGATGAGTCACTATCATGAATTTTATAGTATTAGAGACACAGGATAAATGTATATTTTTGTAAAGTACACTTTATTGAATCATGATAGTCCCATGTTTTTATATGAAATTATTTTTTTATTATAATCGCTGTTTATAGTTGGTCATATCATGTTTATAACACATAATGATTCATAGAACGCTAAAAGGCAAAAAAATAAACAATTTTATTATCATCAATTTAATTAAAAAATCATTGGGGTAACACCCTGAGTGTAAAGAATAGGGCTGCGTCTACACGTTTGTACCCTGGATATAACTGTGTATAAGTAGTCACTAGTGTTGAGCGCGAATATTCGAATAGCAAATTTTTTTAGGGAATATCGGCACTTCACTAATTTGCGAATATTTAGAATATAGCGCTATAAATTCGCTATTTCGAATATTAGTTTGTTTTTTTTTTTTAGTTATATTTTTTTCTTTCCCACTTCCCAAAAGTAGTTCTTACCTGTCCTGAGGATTCCTGGCTTCCTGGCTGCTCTAGTCAGTGCCCGTTGCCGCTTCTGCCGACTTCCGTGCTCATGGAGCGTCCCCATCACCATGGGAACGTCTCCATATACTAGAATGTACTGTCGGATTTGAGAATTACTTTGAAATCGCAATGCGATTAATTCAAGTTATATTAGTCGCACTGTGATTACAACTTAGCACTGCTATCTTACATAGGCTAGAATTAACGAATATGGAATATAGCACTAGCAGTGCTAAGTTGAAATCGCAATGCGATTTTACTTCAAGTTAAATTAATCGCATTGCGAATTCAACTTAGCACTGCTGCTATATTCCATATTCGTTAACTTCGTTCATTCAAGCAAGCTGACCCATTATAAACCCAGCGCTAAGTTGAAATCGCAATGCGATTTATATAACTTGAATTAATCGCATTGCGATTTCTACTTAGACCTGGTTTACTATGGTTGGCTTGGTAGAATTAGCGGATATGACGAATGTATTCGTCATATTCCTCAAAACGAAGATAACGAAGTATTCTACATCTTCGTTTTAGCAACCTATTCGTCAACTTCGCTAATTCTAGCAATCAAATAGGAAGGTTGACTATAGAGACAACTGTGTTTAATTCGCTATGCGATTTATTTATTTTTTTAATAGAATTATTATATTACTTGATAATTATTATAATTATTCTATTTATTAAAAAAAAAAAATTATATAATCGCATAGCGAATTAAACACAGCTGTCTCTATAGTCAACCTTCCTATTTGATTGCTAGAATTAGCGAATAGCGAAGTTGACGATGACGAATAGGTTGCTAAAACGAAGATGTAGAATACTTCGTTATCTTCGTTTTGAGGAATATGATGAATACATTCGTCATATTCATCATCTTTGCTATAATTCTAGATATGAAACCAATAGGAAAGTAGCCTAAGTTAAAATCGCAATACGCGATTATTTAAATCGCATATTAATTGCGATAACTAGAATAATGACGAATATTCGATTTCGACGAATATGAAACGAATATTCTTTCGAATATTCGCGAATTTCGTCGAAATCGAATATGGCACCTGCCGCTCATCACTAGTAGTCACAGGGTAGCTCGATGAGAGTCTACGCTATACCCTATAGCCCTTGGTGCAGGCCTGACAGTGTGATTACAGACATACAAGCATGGCTAGAGCGCGCCTAGCTAGCCATACCACTGAAATGGTGCTGTTTGCGAAACTGAGGAATGTAAATTTGTTTGCATCACCTATTCCTCAGTATATAAAATTAAGAGAGGCTCGACACGTTTCCATAAGGCACAAGTGAATTGTGCCGTATTTCATCAGGAGCCGGAGCACCGTCAAACACTACAAAAATGAAATGCCCTGTGCTGCTGAATTGTATTACAGCCAGGCACAGTCTGTTAGTGTCCCGTACAACTTGACGGGACATTCCATGCACACAGAGGCAGCCAACCTGCCTGGTGCTTAAAGGGTTTCTGTCATCATGTTTTGACATTATAAGCTGTCTGACATTAGCTATGTGCTAATGTCAGAGCAGCTTGATAATGCAGAGGACGCTGGTGCCTGCTGTCCTCAGCTCACCGCGCCTGCACCGAATACAGAGCGGCCGTGCAGGCGCGGGATTTCACAAGGAGACAGTGCCGGAGGATCGCTGCCCGGCACTGTCACTCAAAGTAAGAAGGGGCGTGCCAGCAGGTTGCCGCACGGAGCTTCTAGGAGCAGGGCAACGCCCCCCCTGCTCCTAGAGGCTAATTTACATATTATAAAAGTACGTTTTTTAGCCTGAATATAAATCGGATTTTTATAAAAAAGACATTATCAAGCTGCTCTGACATTAGCACATAGCTAATGTCAGACAGCTTATAATGTCAAAACGTGATGACAGAAACCCTTTAAGTTCTTAGTTTAGAAGTAGCACCAGACAACATTAGGGGAGACCTGCCTAAGCCGATCACCTCCTAGTTTGGAGGGACAGCGTGCTAAACACACTGTGATGGCCGCGAAGCGGCTCGCAGAACGCGGACAGATAAAGGCATCGCCCCACCCCTGACACACCCCCCTTTAACCGCAAGCCAATCCAGTCTGCGGAACGGCAGGGGATCGCTGTACGGGGGAGGAGTGAAGTGGTAGCAGGGGAGCGCATAGCGCTCAAGTATGGTGAGGGAACATTACCGGCGGCTATTGTAACGAAACCCCAGCAGTGTATATGCAGATGGCATAGGAAATCCTGCAAGTAAGAATTCATATCATGCAAGCAAATAATTTTAATGGGGACCTCAAGCAAGGATGTTGCAGTACCAAAAGATGACACATTTTGTCATGCATTAACGGCACCACGCATATATGCTAGTGATAAGTGACATATCTGGCGCACAGGCCAACGATTGTGGCGAACCACTTGTGGCCAGTGCAGTCCATGTTAAAAACGGACTGAGAGTTGTCATATGTCACCGGACATCACCATTATCACAGATGTACCGCATGTATGTGAACTCAAAAACACTAAGCTCTATGTTACTCAGAATAGTAGTGTGACACATTAGTATATAATAGTTACCTGTGAACAGGCAACACTGACACATCAAGTGATGCGTAACCAACTATCACATAATTAGTAATAAAGAGTAATATAAAAATATACAGCAGACCGCAGTAGATAGTAATATAGATTAGACACAGTCCGAAAAGGGACTTTACAATCTGTGTCGCCGGGTCCGGTGTGATAATAAAGTTACATAAAGCCAATACACATGTTGGAGTAAGGCATATTCCACCCCTGTACACATTGCCACCATAGGAATGTAGATCATTTAGAACTCGTGCAGAAAGGGTCTAGCCATAAGGAATTTAAATGAATGGAATGAATGAGATAGTCTCATTCAGACCATGTGGTTTAGTGGTGTTCAACATGAAAACCCATCTCGCCTCTTTTTGTAGGAGAGTACGATTCATGTTGCCACCTCTCAAATTCATTCTGACCACATCAATTCCTTGAAACTTGACGGCTGATACTCTGCCGCCTTGACACTCTAATACATGACGTGCAATCTGAGTATCCTTGGCTTTCCTAATGTCACTGACATGTTCACCTATGCGGCGCCTCAATTCACGCACCGTCTTGCCCACATATTTTATTCCGCACCTACAGGAACACAGATATACCACTCCTGTAGATTTGCAATTTACAAACGGGCGGATAAAAAAGGTCTTAAGGCCCGAGCTATCAGTGAAACTCTTAGACCGGTCAATATAAGTACAAAATTTGCACGACCCACAGGGAACAGTCCCTGCAAATGAGCCACGCAGCCATGTATCATGAGTTTGACCCTGATAGAAACTGTGCACAAGTAGGTCTTTGATGTTCTGATTGCGACGGTATGTTATCAGCGGACTGGGGGGGAGGGATTTGCCAATGTCCGGATCCGACCTTAGAATGTCCCAATTATCTGCTAGGACTTGGCGCACTGCAACATGCCCACTGTCAAAGGTTCCAATAATCCTTATGCTGTTTGCATCTGTTGTTCTTTTGTTTGGAGACAGTAGGGAATCCCTGTTGGCATTGAGGGAATGATGGTAAGCTTCCCTCAAGACTTTTTTGGGATACCCACGACGCTGGAACCTATTTTGCAAATCCTTGGCGGCAACCCTGAAATCACTGAGCTGTGAGCAATTTCTTCTGACACGTAAGTATTGCCCTTTAGGAATCCCACTTTTAAATGCTGGTGGGTGACTACTTCCCCACTGAAGCAAATTGTTCGTTGCAGTCGGCTTTCTGAAGATGTTAGTAATAATCCGACCTGAATTGTCGAGAACTATGGTGAGATCCAAAAACGAAATCTGACAAGGGTCAATTTCCGATGTAAAAAATAAACCCACCTGGTTGATATTCAGGGCTGCCACCAAGGCATGGAACGTGGAACGATTCAGTGGTCCCCCCCCCCAGAGGATGAACACATCATCAATATAACGTATCCAGAGGGGGATCACAGCTGTGAATCGCTCCATGTCTTCAGAAAACACTATCTCTCTCTCCCACCAGCCCAGGTAGAGGTTCGCAAATGTGGGGGCACAAGGGCTCCCCATTGCGACCCCCCTGAGCTTGTGGGAGAGAGAGATAGTGTTTTCTGAAGACATGGAGCGATTCACAGCTGTGATCCCCCTCTGGATACGTTATATTGATGATGTGTTCATCCTCTGGGGGGGGGGACCACTGAATCGTTCCATGCCTTTGTGGCAGCCCTGAATATCAACCAGGTGGGTTTATTTTTTACATTAAAAAGAAAAACACTATGCTTCAATATGAAGTCCAAAAGATCCATAATGAACATATTGTGTTCTCTGTGGTAGTCGCCCCTCTGTTCCAGAAACATAAGAACCGCCCTACAGCCCAACTCATGTGGAATAAATCATGTTTATTCCCAAATTGATGGTAAATATGTAGATCCTAATACACAGCCCCATTTATATGTGTGTTCACTGCTTGACAAAGGCTCCACCGAGAGAGCTGAAACGTTGCATTGGCATTGGGTGTAATAAAGATCCACTTTGTTTAACTGGAGACCGGAGTGCTGCCTTGTTACTTTCTTCATTGGTGACCGTTTTTTCATCCAAAACCTTCCAAGGACTTGCACCTGGCAACACGGAGTGCGGCTATTATTTTTTTTCTTTACATATATATATAGTCTATTACTAAACGAGAAAGACGAGGCCGCAAATCATAATGAGATGATTATTATGGGGGACTTCAACTACCCAAATATAGACTGGGAAACTGAAAGCTGTACATCGCACAAAGGAAACAGGTTCTTGGCAATAGCCAAAGACAATTACCTACCAACTGGTTCAGGACCCGACTAGAAGGACGGCCATACTGGACTTAGTATTAACCAATAGACCTGACAGCACAACAGATATGCAGGTCAGGGGAAACCTGGGAAAAAGTAATAACCTTCCAATTATCATTAAAAAGAGCATTTCTACAGTGAGGAACAAAAATACCAAACTTCAAAAAAGAAAAATTTAGCCAACTAAGCGAGGCCATAGGCCTAACTAACAGGGACAAAGTCCTCAAAAATTAAAATACAGCCACAAAATGGGATATCTTTAAAAGCATCCTAAAACTCATTGTGAGATTGTGAGAGGTATGGGAATAAAAGGTTAAGGAACAAAAAGAAACGAATGTGGATAAATAAAAAGGTAAAGAAAGCAATAAATGACAAAAAGAAAGCATATAGATCACTAAAACAGGAGGTGAGCCAGGAGGCACTGAAAAACTATAAGGAAAAAAGTAGATTAATTGCCAAAGAGAGTAAAACTAACCCTAAAATGTTCTTCAATTATAAAATGTTAAAAAGTATGAATCTGAAGGTGTCGACCCTTTACAGAGTGATGAGGGAGGACTTGCAGAGAGTGACGAGATGAAAGCAAAGCTGTTAATTTTTTTTCTCTCCAATGTATTCACTGAGGAAAATAAACTGTCAGATGAAATGCTGAATATAAAAATAAATTCCCCATTAAAAGTGTGCTGTCTGACCCAAGAAGAAGTACAACAGCGACTTAAAAAGATTAAAATAGACAAATCACCAGGACCAGATGGCATACACCCATGTATCCTAAGGGAATTAAGTAATGTCATAGCCAGACCCTTATTTCTGATATTTGCAGACTCTATACTGACAGGGAATGTTCCACAGGATTGGTGCATAGCAAATGTGGTGCCAATGTTTAAAAAAGGGTCCAAAAACAGAGCCCGGAAACTATAGGCCGGTAAGTTTAACATCTGTTGTGGGGAAACTGTTTGAAGGTTTTCTGAGAGATGCTTTCTTAGAGAATCTCAACGGAAATAAGCAAAAAGGGGTCAGTACTGGAGGGGTCACTGTCACTAGTGACCCCTCAGGGGACAGTACTGGGCCCTATTCTTTTCAATATATTTAACAATGATCTTGTAGAAAAGCTTGCACAGTAAAATATCAATTTTTGCAGATGACACTAAACTGTGTAAAGTAATTAACACTGAAGAGGACAGTTTTCTGCTACAGGTGGATCTGGATAGATTGGAGGCTTGGGCAAAGAAATGGCAGATGAGGTTTATCACTGACAAATGTAAAGGTATGCACATGGGAAGGAATAATGCAAGTCACCCGTACATACTAAATGGTAAAACACTCGGTAACACTGACATGGAAAAGGATCTAGGAATTTAAATAAACAGCAAACTAAGCTGCAAAAACCAGTGTCAGGCAGCTGCTGCCAAGGCCAATAAGATAATGGGTTGCATCTAGAGATGAGCGAACACCTGGATGTTCGGGTTCGACGAGTTCGGCCGAACTTTCGAAAAATGTTCGGGTTCGGGATCCGAACTCGACCCGAACTTCATCCCGAACCCGAACCCCATAGAAGTCAATGGGGACCCGAACTTTTGGGCACTAAAAAGGCTGTAAAACACACCCGGAAAGGGCTAGAGGGCTGCAAAAGGCAGCAAAATGTAGTTAAATCCCCTGCAAACAAATGTAGATAGGGAAATGATGAGTTAACATAAAATAAATAAAAATTAAACAATATTAATTGGAGTGAGGTCCCATAGCACAGAATCAGGCTTCAAGTCACCCACCAATGGAGAAGGTCACTTACTATTATTTTGACCACAGCACCCAGACAAAGGAGAGAGGTCCCACAGCAGAGAACCAGGCATCATATCACCCACCACAGGAGTAGGCCACCATTTAGTTACTTTGACCCCTACACCCAGGCGGAGGAGAGAGGTTACACAGCAGAGAATCAGGCATTTAGATCACCCACCACAGGAGTAGGCCACCATTGAATCAGACCCCGGCAACCATGTCAGATGGCACAAGCATAAGCTTTATATCAATCAGCACAGGAGAAGGCGACTTTGACAGACTTTGACCCCTACACCCGGACGGAGGAGAGAGGTTTCAAAGCAGAGAATCAGGCATTTAGATCACCCACCACAGGAGTAGGCCCCAATTTAATGGGACCCCGGCAACCATGTCAGATGGCACAACCATCAGCTTCATATCAATCAGCACAGGAGAAGGCGACTTTGAAAGACTTTGACCCCTACACCCAGACAGAGGAGAGAGGTTTCACAGCAGAGAATCAGGCATTTAGATCACCCACCACAGGAGTAGGCCCCCATTGAATCAGACCCTGGCAACCATGTCAGATGGCACAACCATCAGCTTTATATCAATCAGCACAGGAGAAGGCGACTTTGAAAGACTTTGACCCCTACACCCAGATGGAGGAGAGAGGTTTCACAGCAGAGAATCAGGCATCATATCAACCACCACAGGAGAAGCCACCATTTAGTTACTTTGACCCCTGCACCCAGGAAGAGGAGAGAGGCACCACAGCACATATTCTGGCATCATACTAACCACCACAGGAGAAGCCACCATTGAGTTACTTTGACCCCTGCACCCAGGAAGAGGAGAGAGGCCCCACAGCACATATTCTGGCATCATACTAACCACCACAGGAGAAGCCACCATTGAGTTACTTTGACCCCTGCACCCAGGAAGAGGAGAGAGGCCCCACAGCACATATTCTGGCATCATATCAGCCACCACAGGAGAAGCCACCATTGAGTTACTTTGACCCCGCACCCAGGAAGAGGAGAGAGGCACCACAGCACATATTCTGGCATCATATCAGCCACCACAGGAGAAGCCACCATTGAGTTACTTTGACCCCTGCACCCAGGAAGAGGAGAGAGGCCCCACAGCACATATTCTGGCATCATATCAGCCACCACAGGAGAAGCCACCATTGAGTTACTTTGACCCCTGCACCCAGGAAGAGGAGAGAGGCCCCACAGCACATATTCTGGCATCATATCAGCCACCACAGGAGAAGCCACCATTGAGTTACTTTGACCCCTTCACCCAAACAGAGGAGAGAGGTTCCACATCAGAGAATCAGGCATCATATCAACCACCACAGGAGTAGGCCCCAATTTAATGGGACCCTGGCAACCATGTCAGATGGCACAACCATCAGCTTCATATCAATCAGCACAGGAGAAGGCGACTTTGAAAGACTTTGACCCCTACACCCAGACGGAGGAGAGAGGTTTCACAGCAGAGAATCAGGCATTTAGATCACCCACCACAGGAGTAGGCCCCCATTGAATCAGACCCTGGCAACTATGTCAGATGGCACAACCATCAGCTTTATATCAATCAGCACAGGAGAAGGCGACTTTGAAAGACTTTGACCCCTACACCCAGATGGAGGAGAGAGGTTTCACAGCAGAGAATCAGGCATCATATCAACCACCACAGGAGAAGCCACCATTTAGTTACTTTGACCCCTGCACCCAGGAAGAGGAGAGAGGCCCCACAGCACATATTCTGGCATCATATCAGCCACCACAGGAGAAGCCACCATTTAGTTACTTTGACCCCTGCACCCAGGAAGAGGAGAGAGGCCCCACAGCACATATTCTGGCATCATATCAGCCACCACAGGAGAAGCCACCATTTAGTTACTTTGACCCCTGCACCCAGGAAGAGGAGAGAGGCTCCACAGCACATATTCTGGCATCATATCACCCACCACAGGAGTAGGCCACCATTTAGTTACTTTGACCCCTACACCCAGACGGAGGAGAGAGGTTACACAGCAGAGAATCAGGCATTTAGATCACCCACCACAGGAGTAGGCCACCATTGAATCAGACCCCGGCAACCATGTCAGATGGCACAAGCATAAGCTTTATATCAATCAGCACAGGAGAAGGCGACTTTGACAGACTTTGACCCCTACACCCGGACGGAGGAGAGAGGTTTCAAAGCAGAGAATCAGGCATTTAGATCACCCACCACAGGAGTAGGCCCCAATTTAATGGGACCCCGGCAACCATGTCAGATGGCACAACCATCAGCTTCATATCAATCAGCACAGGAGAAGGCGACTTTGAAAGACTTTGACCCCTACACCCAGACGGAGGAGAGAGGTTTCACAGCAGAGAATCAGGCATTTAGATCACCCACCACAGGAGTAGGCCCCCATTGAATCAGACCCTGGCAACCATGTCAGATGGCACAACCATCAGCTTTATATCAATCAGCACAGGAGAAGGCGACTTTGAAAGACTTTGACCCCTACACCCAGATGGAGGAGAGAGGTTTCACAGCAGAGAATCAGGCATCATATCAACCACCACAGGAGAAGCCACCATTTAGTTACTTTGACCCCTGCACCCAGGAAGAGGAGAGAGGCACTGTAACGGACCGCTTCTGCAGACAAGGGGTAAAAACCGTTTAGGCGATCGGCCCCCTTTACAGAGATATAGGCCCAGCTACTGCAGAACACCAAACTCCCGAACTGGATACAAAATAGCACTCCAACTCCCGTACTGGAACCTCCCAAATAGCTGCTAGCAGACGAACAGGAAAAGCAGACAATCAGCTTACACTCCTGGCAATCAGTCTCTAACAGCATACAGTGAATCCCCCCAAGAACGAGACGAGGCTCCGTATTGAGGGTAAACAGGAATTCTAACATTTATTAACGGCTACCTGCCTGGTATTTATCCAGGTCTCCCACCTGGTGGACACTCCCCTAGGGGACCAGAAGGAAGACTGCGACACGGGATACAGCAGCCAATCACACACATTGGGACAATACAGACACCCCCAGCATATCCCTCCCCTCTGCCTGTGATACCATCACCCTACACAGGTTAATGCAATCATCACAGGCAGACGAATACACAATGTCTTCTGTCCTGGAGACAATTGAGGAGTCATTCAATTATCTCTCAGGACAAAGGGAAATTGCCAATACACATGTGGGGACAATAGGACAGACATCACTATTCAATACACAATGTCCCACCCTTTACAATACACACAGACATTTCAGAGACAAGACTCCATTATGCACATGGGGACACAGAACAAGCATTACTGATAAAATACACCAGGTAAGACACATTACATTAAAACTATACATTTAACATATCCCCAGATAGCTCAGGTCTGAGCGCACATTATTAAGTGAATGGCGCTCAGACCACACGAATACAGTTTAATCGCCATGGAGCCAAAGTCTTTACAGTCAGTTTCATACGAATGGGCTCCATGGGATTCCTATCTGGGGTATAACACATTCAACCAAAACTACCGAACCCCAGGCAGAAAAGCACGAATGAAGCTTTTCTGCAGGTAAAAAAGATGTCTTTTAACAGGGGGCCATAGTCCAAAGGCAGCAGGCGAGCAACCAGGTTTCTCCAATGCAATGTGGCGAGATTGGTCTCGTCACAGGCACCACAGCACATATTCTGGCATCATACTAACCACCACAGGAGAAGCCACCATTGAGTTACTTTGACCCCTGCACCCAGGAAGAGGAGAGAGGCCCCACAGCACATATTCTGGCATCATATCAGCCACCATTGAGTTACTTTGACCCCCGCACCCAGGAAGAGGAGAGAGGCACCACAGCACATATTCTGGCATCATATCAGCCACCACAGGAGAAGCCACCATTGAGTTACTTTGACCCCTGCACCCAGGAAGAGGAGAGAGGCACCACAGCACATATTCTGGCATCATACTAACCACCACAGGAGAAGCCACCATTGAGTTACTTTGACCCCTGCACCCAGGAAGAGGAGAGAGGCCCCACAGCACATATTCTGGCATCATATCAGCCACCACAGGAGAAGCCACCATTGAGTTACTTTGACCCCTGCACCCAGGAAGAGGAGAGAGGCCCCACAGCACATATTCTGGCATCATATCAGCCACCACAGGAGAAGCCACCATTGAGTTACTTTGACCCCGCACCCAGGAAGAGGAGAGAGGCACCACAGCACATATTCTGGCATCATATCAGCCACCACAGGAGAAGCCACCATTGAGTTACTTTGACCCCTGCACCCAGGAAGAGGAGAGAGGCACCACAGCACATATTCTGGCATCATATCAGCCACCACAGGAGAAGCCACCATTGAGTTACTTTGACTCCTGCACCCAGGAAGAGGAGAGAGGCCCCACAGCACATATTCTGGCATCATATCAGCCACCACAGGAGAAGCCACCATTGAGTTACTTTGACCCCTGCACCCAGGAAGAGGAGAGAGGCCCCACAGCACATATTCTGGCATCATACTCAGCCACCACAGGAGAAGCCACCATTGAGTTACTTTGACCCCTGCACCCAGGAAGAGGAGAGAGGCCCCACAGCACATATTCTGGCATCATATCAGCCACCACAGGAGAAGCCACCATTGAGTTACTTTGACCCCTGCACCCAGGAAGAGGAGAGAGGCACCACAGCACATATTCTGGCATCATATCAGCCACCACAGGAGAAGCCACCATTGAGTTACTTTGACCCCGCACCCAGGAAGAGGAGAGAGGCACCACAGCACATATTCTGGCATCATATCAGCCACCACAGGAGAAGCCACCATTGAGTTACTTTGACCCCTTCACCCAAACAGAGGAGAGAGGTTCCACATCAGAGAATCAGGCATCATATCAACCACCACAGGAGTAGGCCCCAATTTAATGGGACCCCGGCAACCATGTCAGATGGCACAAGCATCAGCTTTATATCAATCAGCACAGGAGAAGGCGACTTTGAAAGACTTTGACCCTACACCCAGATGGAGGAGAGAGGTTTCACAGCAGAGAATCAGGCATCATATCAACCACCACAGGAGAAGCCACCATTTAGTTACTTTGACCCCTGCACCCAGGAAGAGGAGAGAGGCACCACAGCACATATTCTGGCATCATATCAGCCACCACAGGAGAAGCCACCATTGAGTTACTTTGACCCCTGCACCCAGGAAGAGGAGAGAGGCCCCACAGCACATATTCTGGCATCATATCAGCCACCACAGGAGAAGCCACCATTGAGTTACTTTGACCCCGCACCCAGGAAGAGGAGAGAGGCACCACAGCACATATTCTGGCATCATATCAGCCACCACAGGAGAAGCCACCATTGAGTTACTTTGACCCCTTCACCCAAACAGAGGAGAGAGGTTCCACATCAGAGAATCAGGCATCATATCAACCACCACAGGAGTAGGCCCCAATTTAATGGGACCCTGGCAACCATGTCAGATGGCACAACCATCAGCTTCATATCAATCAGCACAGGAGAAGGCGACTTTGAAAGACTTTGACCCCTACACCCAGATGGAGGAGAGAGGTTTCACAGCAGAGAATCAGGCATCATATCAACCACCACAGGAGAAGCCACCATTTAGTTACTTTGACCCCTGCACCCAGGAAGAGAGAGAGGCACCACAGCACATATTCTGGCATCATATCAGCCACCACAGGAGAAGCCACCATTGAGTTACTTTGACCCCTGCACCCAGGAAGAGGAGAGGCCCCACAGCACATATTCTGGCATCATACTAACCACCACAGGAGAAGCCACCATTGAGCTACTTTGACCCCTGCACCCAGGAAGAGGAGAGAGGCCCCACAGCACATATTCTGGCATCATATCAGCCACCACAGGAGAAGCCACCATTGAGTTACTTTGACCCCGCACCCAGGAAGAGGAGAGAGGCACCACAGCACATATTCTGGCATCATATCAGCCACCACAGGAGAAGCCACCATTGAGTTACTTTGACCCCTGCACCCAGGAAGAGGAGAGAGGCCCCACAGCACATATTCTGGCATCATACTAGCCACCACAGGAGAAGCCACCATTGAGTTACTTTGACCCCTTCACCCAAACAGAGGAGAGAGGTTCCACATCAGAGAATCAGGCATCATATCAACCACCACAGGAGTAGGCCACAATTTAGTTTATTTGACCCCTGTACCCAGGAAGAGGAGAGAGGCCCCACAGCACATATTCTGGCATCATATCACACACCACAGGAGAAGGCCTCTTTCAGTGATTTAGGCCTTTGGACCCAGACAGAGGAGAGAGGTCAGAGATTAGCTTCATATCCCCCAGCACAGCAGAAGACCGCTTTATTTGACTTAGGCCTCAGCACCCTGACAGAAGACAGAGGTAGCATGGCAGAGGTTATGGCTTCATGTCACCCGTTAGTTTAACCGGCCACTTTCATCTGGTTAGGCCTGCGCCCAGACAGAGAAGAGTTTCATTCAACTGTGGGTTTCATAAAATTTGTATCAAATAAAGAAGTGGCCCGTAGCACAACAAGACATGTTTTAGGCAGTTAATAAGGACTACTCTGCACAAGGGAGGGACAGGTCCTGTGGGATCCATGCCTGGTTCATCTTTATGAAGGTCAGCTTGTCCACGTTGGCTGTGGACAGGCGGCTGCGCTTGTCAGTAATGACGCCCCCTGCCGTGCTGAATACGCGTTCAGATAAAGCGCTGGCCGCCGGGCAGGAAAGCACCTCAAGGCATAACATGCTAACTCTGGCCACGTGGACAATTTCGAAACCCAGTAGTTGAATGGGGCCGAACCATCCGTCAGGATGTGGAGGGGTGTGCAGACATACTGTTCAACCATGTTAGTGAAATGCTGCCTCCTGCTAACACGTTCCGTATCAGGTGTCGGTGCAGATAGCTGTGGTGTGGAGACAAAAGTTTTCCACATTTCTGCCATGCTAACCCTGCCCTCAGATGAGCTGGCCGTGACACAGCTGCGTTGGCGACCTCTTGCCACTCCTCTGCCTTCACCTTCCACCTGTTCCCCTGTGACATGTGGGAATGCTCTCAAGAGCGCCTCTATCAGCGTGCGCTTGTACTCGCGCATCTTACGGTCGCGCTCCAGTTTAGGAATTAAAGTGGGCACATTGTCTTTATACCGGGGATCCAGCAGGGTGGCCACCCAGTAGTCTGCACACGTTAAAACGTGGGCAACTCTGCTGTCGTTGCGCAGGCATTGGAGCATATATTCGCTCATGTGGGCCAGGCTACCCATGGGTAAGGACAAGCTGTCCTCTGTGGGAGGCGTATCGTCATCGTCCACCGTATCCCCCAGCCACGCACCAGTGATGGGCCTGGGCTGCCACCCCGCTGTGAACTTGCGTCATCCTCGTCCCCTCCACCTCCTCCTCCTCATCCTCCTCGTCCTCCAGTACAGTGCCTTGGCTGGCGACTTGTGAACCTGTCCTCTGCTGCTTAAACAAACCTCCCTCTGAGCCAATTCGAACAGACTGGCCCGAAAGTGTTAGAACAGAGCCCTCATCCTCCTCCTCCTCCTCCTCCACCTGGGCCACCTCCTCTAATATCATTGCCCTAAGTGTTTTCTCAAGGAGACATAGAAGTGGTATTGTAACGCTGATAACAGTGTCATCGCCACTGGCCATGTTGGTGGAGTACTCGAAACAGCGCAGCAGGGCACACAGGTCTCGCATGGAGGCCCAATCATTGGTGGTGAAGTGGTGCTGTTCGGCAGTACGACTGACGCGAGCGTGCTGCAGCTGAAACTCCACTATGGCCTGCTGCTGCTCGCACAGTCTCTCCAGCATGTGCAAGGTGGAGTTCCACCGGGTGGGCACGTCGCATATGAGGCGGTGGCGGGAAGGCCGAAGTTCCGCTGTAGCGCAGACAGGCGAGCAGCGGCAGGATGTGAGCAGCGGAGCGCGCACAGACGGCCCGCACTTTATGCAGCAGCTCTGACATGTTGGGGTAGTGGTGAATGAACCTCTGCACCACCAAGTTCAGCACATGCGCCAGGCAAGGGATGTGCGTCAAACCGGCTAGTCCCAGAGCTGCCACGAGATTTCGCCCATTATCGCATACCACCAGGCCTGGCTTGAGGCCCACCGGCAGAAACCACTCGTCGGTCTGTTGTTCAATACCCCGCCACAACTCCTTTGCGCTGTGGGGCCTGTCCCCAAACATATGAGTTTCAGAATGGCCTGCTGACGTTTACCCGGGCTGTGCTGAAGTTGGTGGTGAAGGTGTGTGGCTGACCGGATGAGCTGGTGGAAGCAGTGGAGGAGGAAGCCGAGTAGGAGGAGGAGGCTACAGGAGGCAGAGAATGATGCCCCTGCGATCCTAGGGGCGGAAGGGCGTGCGCCAAGGAACTGTCCGCCGGGGCCCAGCCGCCACTACATTCATCCAGTGTGCAGTTAGTGAGATATAGCGTCCCTGGCCGTGCTTACTGGTCCACGTATCTGTGGTTAGGTGGACCTTGCCACAAATGGCGTTGCGCAGTGCACACTTGATTTTATCGGACACTTGCATGTGCAGGAAGGCACGGCTGTCTTGGAGAAGTAGTGGCGGCTGGGAACCACATACTGCGGGACAGCCATGGCCATCAGCTGTTTGAAGCTGTCTGTGTCCACCAGCCGGAATGACAGCATTTCAAAGGCCAGCAGTTTAGAAATGCTGGCGTTCAGGCCAAGAGCTCGAGGGTGACTCGGGGAATTTGCGCTTCCTCTCTAAGGTTTGAGATATTGAGAGCTGAACGCTGCTGTGTGATATAGTGGAGGCGCTAGTTGACGGTGGCGGTGGTGGTGGTGTCGGTGGCACATCCTCTGTTTGCTGCTCGGCAGGTGGCAACATTCCTCTCGAGGCGGAAGCCGAGGCAGCAGCGATAGAGGGAGCAGGGAGCCTCAGCGAGTGCCTGGTTTTTAAGGTGTGTACCCACTGCAGTTCATGCTTTGCATGTAGATGCCTGGTCATGCAGGTTGTGCTGAGGTTCAGAACGTTAATGCCTCGCCTCAGGCTCTGATGGCAGAGCGTGCAAGTCACTCGGGTCTTGTCGGTAGGACATTGTTTAAAGAAGTGCCATGCCAGGGAACTCTTTGAAGCTGCCTTTGTGGGGCTGGGTCCCTGTTGGCGATGTCCAGTAGCAGGCGAACTCTGGGGCGGCGGCTCGTCTGCTTTGGCCCCCTGCTCCCTCTTTGGCTTCGCTGTTGTCTCGGTCTCACCACTACCTCTTCCTCTGAACTGTGAAAGTCATCGCCACGACCTTCAGTCCATGTGGGTCTAAGACCTCATCGTCCTCTGCATCGTCTTCCACCCAGTCTCCCTCCCTGACCTCCTCCTGTTCAGTCTGCACACTGCAAAAGACGCGGCAGTGGGCACCTGTGTTTCGTCATCATCAGAGAGTCGGTGACTCTGCTGTGGTGGTATTCCCATGTCCTCTTCATCTGGAGACATAAGTGGTTGTGCGTCAGTGCATGGTATGTCTTCCTCCACTGGGGAAGGGCTAGGTGGACGCCCCTGGGAAACCCTGGAAGCAGAGTCTTCAAACAGAAGAAGAGACTGCTGCATAACTTGTGGCTCAGACCGTTTCCCTGATATGCTTGGGGGTGATGTGACAGACTGATGGGCTTGGTTTTCAGGTGCCACCTGTGCTCTTTCCGCAGAAGACTGGGTGGAAGACCATGTGGTGAACGTGCTGGAAGCACTGTCGGCCACCCAATCGATTAATGCCTGTACCTGCTCAGGCCTTACCATCCTAAGAGTGGCATTGGGCCCCACGAGATATTGCGGTACATTCTGCCGGCTAGTTGAGGGAGTTCGTCTCCTACTGTGTGCGCCTGGGACGAACGGCCACGTCCTCTAC
This sequence comes from Bufotes viridis, assembly GCA_033119425.1. Classification (NCBI taxonomy): domain Eukaryota; kingdom Metazoa; phylum Chordata; class Amphibia; order Anura; family Bufonidae; genus Bufotes; species Bufotes viridis. Next base: position 606,392,609 of record CM065589.1, read on the forward strand.
CAGCAACAGAGGCTCCACGGACACCACCATGACCGCGTCCTCGTCCCTTAATAGTATTTTTCTTCATTGTTGCGATTCAACTCGCACCACAATGAAATATATTATTTTTATAAGCAAAATCCCTCACTGGAATACTTTCAGTCTTTTGACTGTATGGATTACAGATGGAATGACTGTTATATGTGAGTACCGCTTTCTTTGACAGATTCTAGTATGGGTACATATATGTTTTCCCAACCCCAGCACATTAGTTTGCTAATTCCAGATGTATGAAGCATAGGCCTAACTGTATCTAGTATATTGAGCGCCAGATAAACTAACTTGGCCTTTTTAAATAAAAAAAATTCCCTCACTGGAATACTTTCAGTCTTTTGACTGTATGGATTACAGATGGAATGACTTGTTATATGTGAGTACCGCTTTCTTTGACAGATTCTAGTATGGGTACATATATGTTTTCCCAACCCCAGCACATTAGTTTGCTAATTCCAGATGTATGAAACGCAGGCCTAACTGTATCTAGTATATTGAACGCCAGATAAACTAACTTGGCCTTTTTAAATAAAAAAATTCCCTCACTGGAATACTTTCAGTCTTTTGACTGTATGGATTACAGATGGAATGACTGTTATATGTGAGTACCGCTTTCTTTGACAGATTCTAGTATGGGTACATATATGTTTCCCAACCCCAGCACATTAGTTTGCTAATTCCAGATGTATGAAACGCAGGCCTAACTGTATCTAGTATATTGAACGTCAGATAAACTAACTTGGCCTTTTTAAATAAAAAAATTCCCTCACTGGAATACTTTCAGTCTTTTGACTGTATGGATTACAGGTGGACTGGTATTAGTAGGGGTGACACAAGCACACCCAAGTCCCTGATGTAGGATTTCTATGGCACAGACCACTATTACAAGTGATTAATGGACGTTGGGAGAGATTGTGCTGCAGCACTAGTCCCAAGATGGCCGCCGCCTATCAGCCCAGTAACATGTGCCACAAAATGGTCTGCACAACCTTTAAAAAAATAGCCTTGGACTGTGCTGCTAAATCGCTATTGGTCTGAATCCCAGGTGTAGATGTCTGACTTGTTTGGAGCTTTGGAATGCACACTGTGGCAGCTTCTGCTGCAGCACTACAAGTCGCAAAATGGCGGCGGCGGTCAGCTCAGGTACATGTGGATGGAAAAATCACTCTGGCCACTCTAAAAATAGCCAATCCCTATCAAAAAAGCAGCTCAGCTGCAGTTGTTCAGATGAATCACAGGTGGAGGAGAGAAATTTGCTTCCAGTTATTCAATTATCCCTGCCTATTCTCGCCCTAGCATCAGCTCGTCTATCCCTGTTCTATTCACATCGGGAGTGAGCACGTCCGGCGTGCGCTAAGCTTATAAAGAGGCTGAGTCACATGCTGCACTTGGCCAATCACAGCCTTGCCAATAGTAGGCATGGCTGCGATGGCATCTTAGGGCAAGTAGTATGATGCATGTTGATTGGCTGCTTTGCAGCCTTTCAAAATGCGCCAAAATACATGCCGAACGACGAACCCGAACCCGAACTTTTACTAAAAAGTTCGGGTTCGGGTCCATGTCACGAACACCCCAAAATTCGGTACGGACCCGAACTATGCTCGAACTGTTCGCTCAACACTAGTTGCATCAAAAGGGGCATAGACGCTCATGATGAGAACATAGTCCTACCACTTTATACATCACTAGTCAGACCACACATGGAGAACTGTGTACAGTTCTGGGCTCCTGTGAACAAGGCAGACATAGCAGAGCTGGAGAGGGTTCAGAGGAGGGAAACTAAAGTAATAACTGGAATTTGGGGACTATAGTACCCTGAAAGGTTATCAAAATTAGGGTTATTCACTTTAGAAAAAAGACGACTGAGGGAGATCTAATAACTATGTACAAATATATCAGGGGTCAGTACAGAGATCTGTCCAATCATCTATTTATCCCCAGGACTGTAACTGTGACAAGGGGGCATCCTCTGCGTCTGGAGGACAGAAGGTTTGTATACAAACATAGAAAATGATTCTTCACTGTAAGAGCAGTGAGACTATGGACTCTATACTGTAAGAGCAGTGAGACTATGGACTCTTTACTGTAAGAGCAGTGAGACTATGGACTCTTTACTGTAAGAGCAGTGAGACTATGGACTCTTTACGGTAAGAGCAGTGAGACTATGGACTCTTTACGGTAAGAGCAGTGAGATTATGGACTCTTTACGGTAAGAGCAGTGAGACTATGGAACTCTCTGCCTGAGAAGGTGGTGATGGTGAGTACAATAAAGGAATTCAGGAGGGGCCTGGATGTATTTCTGGAGTGTAATAATATTACAGGCTATAGCTACTAGAGATGGGTCGTTGATCCAGGGAGTTATTCTGATGCCTGATTGGAGTCGGGAAGGAATTTTATACTCCCCTTAAGTGGGGAAAATTGGCTTCTACCTCACAGGTTTTTTTTTTTGCTTTCCTCTGGATCAACTAGCAGGATGACAGGCCGAACTGGATGGAGAGATGTTTTTTTTCAGCCTCATGTACTATGTTACTATGTAATGAAAAATATATTGTTTTCTCCATACACATGACCATAATACCATTTAGAAAGCAAACAATTCTTTAATTTAGTTCCGATGGTGCTAAGCAGGTTAAATTACAAGTCCTTTTACTTTGTGCTCATGATATACTGTATGCTTGATGAAATCTCCCCCCGTTTCTCCGGCTGTATCTTTTCAATTCTTGAAAAACTACTGCTGATCCTTTAGGTTTCTCCTTATATTGATAGGAAAGTGGGTGACCATTCATTATTTTCTTAATATTACCCACATGCTCTCCAATTCTTTTACATAATTCCCATTTTATTTTACCTATATACATTTTTAAACTGGGGCATTTGGTAAAATATATTACACCTTCTGGTACTATAAGTAATATTGTCCATTTTGGAATATTCACTTGTAGCATCACTACTTTCTACATAAATTATAGGACTCCTTAAGGTTACTGCAGCAAGCTTGTTAGCAGCCTGTGCAGAAGATGGGAGTGGTAGTGGCCCTGATGAGATATTGTCATGGTGAAGTCTCTCAGGCCATTGTTCCATGGGGTTCAGTGCAGTGGGAATTTGGTTTGAAGAATCAGGACAGAATGGAACCTATAACGGTTTCTCTTAGTGCAAAATATAACCTGCGTTTTACCAAGAAGTAGTAAGTACAAAGTACAGATTCTGGCACCAGATGTGGAGATATGGTGACTGGTTTGATTGCAATTCATTGGCACTAGCAAACACTTGTGGATATATGATTTCACTGTGATACAGGCTTGATGTTGGTCTAGACTAGTTATTTATTTAGGTGATGGTGTCTAAGCTGTTGTGCCTCACCTGCAGCAGTGTCAGTAAAGCTGCAATGTTGCTGATCACTCTGTTGTCTTGGCAGACTGATGCTTTTTGGAAGCAAGGTTCTGTATTCTGATGGTCTCTCTGGAATGGGCATACTATCCCTAAGAGTTTGAACTCTGAAATGTGCTTTCTTGCTCCTTGCTGTATAGACTGGAACTCTCCCTCCTGACTGGAAGCAGGACTTGCCTACTCCTACCAAGAGGGGAGAAAGAGGGTGTTTAGCCATTGCCAACTATTCTTCCTGTAGCTGTAATAAACACATGAAAATACATAAAATAATAAATAAAACATTGCAGATAGCCCCAGGTCTGAGGAACTGCATCACTATTTGGCAAGGTTAACTCATTCCACATACCGGTTTGAAGAGTGCGATCCACTGAGTTACCCAAATTCATTTTGTTTTAATTCATTTAAAAAAATTAAAGATGACCCCCCACATGCCAAATAAAATTAATATCATCTATGAAGCACTTCTAAAGCATTCGATTCGAACACAGAGCTGCCCTTGAATGAATATGGCCAACTATTCCCACCTTCCCATATAGAGATTTGCAAAACTAGGTGTTAACCTGTACCGCATGCCAGTACCCCATATCTGTAAATAAAACTCTTCATCATATACAACATAATTATATGTAAAAGCAAGATGCAGTCTCAAATAACCTGAACATATTCTTCGTGGTATTTAAGGCTACTCCTAACTTTCTTATTTTCAGTGTATAATGAAGTCCTTAGGATCTAATTATTAGAGTTGAGCGAACACCTGGATGTACGGGTTCGAGAAGTTTGGCCGAACTCAAACTCGACCAGAACTTTACCCCGAACCCCATTGAAGTCAATAACTAGGGACCCGAACTTTTAGGCACTTAAATGGCTGAAAAATAGCCCTGTAAAGGGCTAGAGGGCTCCAAAAGGCAGCAACATGTAGGTAAATCCCCTGAAAACATACGTGAATAGGGAAATGACTTAAAATAAAATAAAATACAGAAAAATTAAAAAATAAATATTCTAAACTTGAGCCCAAGTGAGTGACAGTGGCACCTGTCACCCAGCAAACAGAGGATGTGGCAGCAACGCCACCACATCTGTCATTGTCACCAAGCATCTCCACCAAATTCCATGGAAGTGTTCAGCTATCAGCTGTCCATCTCCCAAACATTGAGAGAAAAAGAAATAGAAAGAGGAAGTCCCTCCAACCCATGGCTCTGAATGCCTTATTTCAAACTTCCTGGTCCTTTGAAATGCTGTCATTCTGTCTGGTGGACAGTTTTAAAAACCTTATGGCGGTGGCTTTCCCACAGTACATGTATCCCAGCCGCCACTACTTTTGCAGGCGAGCCATCCCTTCAGTGCACAACCAAGTGGCGGACAGCAGGAGCTGTGGACAGGCATGGAACAACAGACCGATCATTGGTTGGTGCCACTGAGCCTCCATCCGGCCTGGTGTTGTGTGCTAATAGGCAAAATATACTAGCAGGTCTGGGCCTAGCCGGTTTGACGCACATCCCCTGCCTGCCACATGTGCTGAATTTGGGGTGCAGAAATTCCTAAACACCAGACAGTCAACACACAACACCCCCCCTTCACTCAAACCTTTAAAAAACTATTTACAAATTTTCTTAAAAACATATTAAAATAACTATAATGCAGCTAAACTTACTATGTAAACAAACATAACTATATACACGTCTTATCCTTAACTTAAGGTCAGTGGCATCCAAGTTGCTCGAAGGGTGGGTTCCTGCACCAACATAGTCCCTGGCCTGGAACACAATTGTCCAGCCAGGGCACAGTTCTGGAGGATGAGGAGGATAAGTAGGATGAGGAGGATAAGGAGGAACCGTGTTCTCAGCAGGGTGGCACCAAAGCCAGCTCACGGGCAGCTGGGTCACCATCAGCACCTCAGAAGGCTGGGTTAGCATTGGCGAAATTTAGGAAAGCTTTGTCATCACGCCACAACAACCTGTACCACCAGCAGATCTGGAACTTCAGAAAGCGGGAAGAAATCGCTGAACAACGGACCCGAACCCGAACTCTTTTTAAAATGTTCGGGTCCGGGTCCCGAACACCCCAAAATTCGGTACAAACCCACACTATATAGTTCGGGTTCGTTTAACTCTAGTAATTATTCTTCCATTTAATTGCATCTAGGATTTTTACAATATGTTTACAATATAATGTTCTCTTAAGGTTCTCTGGGTTTGTAGTGCAGAACAGCAAGAATAAGGCTCTGCAACAGCTGGATTGTTAAGCACTGTACCCCAGCCCCTCACTGTCACAAAATCGGTTTGTGACTGACGAAGATAGGCACTGAGCAATAGGAGTTGTCACCCGTGAGTAGTTTATTGGAGAACACACATGACGTTGCAGGTGAAGTTACAGATAGTCCAAGTACCCATATTAAGCAAATCCAGGAGGAGAGAACACCTCAGCTTGTTTTTACATCTCCCAACAACTGACAGCGAACACGAACTTCCGCAAATGTTCGCGAACCGGGCGAACCTCCATAGACTTCAATAGGTAGGCAAATTTTAAAACCCACAGGGACTCTTTCTGGCCACAATTGTGATGGAAAAGTTGTTTCAAGGGGACTAACACCTGGACTGTGGAATGCTGGAGGGGGATCCATGGCAAAACTCCCACGGAAAGTTCCGTAGTTGACACAGAGTCGGGTTTTAATCCATAATCACCTAACATCCCTAAATTGTTTGGAATAACATGCTTTAAAACATCCAGTGTGTGTATACGATCAGGTATGATGTTGTATCGATCAGGTAGTGTAAGGGTTATGCCCGCTTCACTGTGACAGACCAAACTCCCCGTTAAACGCACCGCAAACAACCGCAAACAGTCCACTTGCACAACCACAAACTCCCCATTTGCACAAGGTTGGATACCAAGCTAGCCATGTCCCGTTCATTGTCCTCACCGAGGTCATTGAAGGTCTCTTCCTCGGGCAATGTACAGTCGTGGCCAAAAGTTTTGAGAATGACATAAATATTAGTTTTCACAAAGTTTGCTGCAAAACTGCTTTTGATCTTTGTTTCAGTTGTTTCTGTGTTGTACTGAAATATAATTACACGCACTTCATACGTTTCAAAGGCTTTTATCGACAATTACATGACATTTATGCAAAGAATCAGTATTTGCAGTGTTGCCCCTTCTTTTTCAGGACCACTGTAATTCGACTGGGCATGCTCTCAATCAACTTCTGGGCCAATTCCTGACTGATAGCAACCCATTTTTTCATAATCACTTCTTGGAGTTTGTGAGAATTAGTGAGTTTTTGTTTGTCCACCCGCCTCTTGAGGATTGACCACAAGTTCTCAATGGGATAAAGATTTGGGAAGTTTCCAGGCCATGGACCCAAAATGTCAACGTTTTGGTCCCTGAGCCACTTAGTTATCACTTTTGCCTTATGGCACTGTTCTCCATCATGCTGGAAAATGCATTGTTCTTCACCAAACTGTTGTTGGATTGTTGGAAGAAGTTGCTGTTGGAGGGTGTTTTGGTACCATTCTTTATTCATGGCTGTGTTTTTGGGCAAAATTGTAAGTGAGCACATCAATGGTCTCAGGATGCTTTACTGTTGGCATGACACAGGACTGATGGTAGCGCTCACCTTTTCTTCTACGGACAAGCCTTTTTCCAGATGCCCCAAACAATCGGAAAGAGGCTTCATCGGAGAATATGACTTTGCCCCTGTCCTTAGCAGTCCATTCACCATACTTTCTGCAGAGGATCAATCTGTCCCTGATGTTTTTTTTGGAGAGAAGTGGCTTCATTGCTGCCCTTCTTGACACCAGGCCATCTTCCAAAAGTCTTCGCCTCACTGTGCGTGCAGATGCGCTTACACCTGCCTGCTGCCATTCCTGAGCAAGCTCTGCACTGGTGGCACTCTGATCTCGCAGCTGAATCCTCTTTAGGAGACAATCCTGGCGCTTGCTGAACTTTCTTGGATGCCCTGAAGCCTTCTGAACAAGAATTGAACCTCTTTCCTTGAAGTTCTTGATGATCCTATAAATTGTTGATTGAGGTGCAATCTTAGTAGCCACAATATCCTTGCCTGTGAAGCCATTTTTATGCAAAGCAATTATGGCTGCACACGCTTCTTTGCAGGTCACCATGGTTAACAATGGAAGAACAATGATTTCAAGCATCACCCTCCTTTTAACATGTCAAGTCTGCCATTTTAACCCAATCAGCCTGACATAATGATCTCCAGCCTTGTGCTCGTCAACATTCTCACCTGAGTTAACAAGACGATTACTGAAATGATCTCAGCAGGTCCTTTAATGACAGCAATGAAATGCAGTGGAAAGGTTTTTTGGGGATTAAGTTAATTTTCATGGCAAAGAAGGACTATGCAATTCATCTGATCACTCTTCATAACATTCTGGAGTATATGCAAATTGCTATTATGGAAACTTAAGCAGCAACTTTTCCAATTTCCAATATTTATGTAATTCTCTAAACTTTTGGCCACGACTGTACTGTGCCACCCTATATCAGTGTTGTGTTCAGCAATCAGTAATACTATTCTTATCAGTTTAATCCCTGTTACGTCCCCTATCAGGGGACGTGTATCGAATAGATTTTAGGAACCGAGAGATGGAAAAAGAAGCTTGGTCGGTCCTCTTATTTCCAATTCGGGGCACTGCACGTGCGCCGTGCAATGTACTGTGCAAACCTATATGAGTGGTGTGTTACTTAGTACTATTCTTATTAGTTTAATCCCTGTTGCGTCCCCTATTAGGGGACATGTATCGAATAGATTTTAGGAACAGGGAGATGGAAAAAGAAGCTTGGTCGTTCCTCTTACTTCCAATTTGGGGCACTGCGGATGCGCCGTGCAATGTAATGTACAACCCTACATGAGTGGTGTGTTACTTAGTACTATTCTTATCAGTTTAATCTCTGTGTTGTCCCCTATCAGGGGACGTGTATCGAAAAGATTTTAGGAACCGGGAGATGGAAAAGAAGCTTGGTCGTTCCTCTTACTTCCAATTCGGGGCACTGCACATGCGCCGTGCAATGTACTGTGCAACCCTATATGAGTGGTGTGTTAACTAGTACTATTCTTACCAGTTTAATCCCTTTTACGTCCCCTATCAGGGGACATGTATTGAATGGATTTTAGTCAACCGCAAAGAGTTGTCAATAGTTGACACACTGATTTCAGAAATTTTATTCATCTGTGTGTGCATCCTTCTTGTTATAGTGATGACTGAGCTCGTGCGCACGTTCAGGAGATTGGATTGAATTGAATCCTTGCATTTGGAGATACAGAAAAAAGCTTGCTCTGTCCGCTTCCTTCTAATTTGGAGCTGAGGCAGTGTGCCGCGCAATGTACTGTGCACCCTATATGAGTGGTGTGTTAAGTAGTACTATTCTTATCAGTTTAATCCCTGTTATGTCCCCTATCAGGGGACGTGTATCAAATAGATTTTAGACAACCGCAAAGAGTTGTCAATAGTTGACACACTCATGACATAAATTTTATTCCTCTATGCGTCAATCTGGGTGTAGTGATGACTGCGCTTGTGCGCAAGTTTGGGAGATTGCAGGCGATGGCGGTTTTTCAAAGCCTATGGTCGTGCTGAGGTAGTTCATTGACAGTTAAGTGACCCAGAAAACAATGATTCTGCAGTGTGGGCCCATTGTTGGCCTAGTAGGCTTTAATGATCACCTTAGATGATCACAAAAAGAAAATTAATGTTTTTTCTATGAAAAATTATCCAGCCGATCGCTTTTGGTCTGTTCACAACGAAGCAACAACCTTATCATCTGGGGTGTGCCAACATTGCCAATTGTATCACTATTCCCTCCAGTGAGCAGAGGCTATGAATATATTTGTTTTATTTTGCTATCTATTGCCTACTCTTGGCTCCTGGACTAGATCTAAAACTTAACCTTTAATCTTTCTACATAAACTCTATGTTAAAATCTATCTGTTCGCTTCCCTGACTATTTCACACTGTCACTACGTTTATCGGAGTTACACTCCACTGTTTCTTCGGAGGATAGTCGCGCTATCTACCCTCAAGTAATCAAGGTGTATGCAGGTATAGCGATACAGTACTAAAATCACTGCGACTATCCACGACATGGTACACGGATAGGCGTCCTCATTGAGACGCTATCGCGATACTCTCTGAGGACGCCTGTTCAGGCGCAAACATGTCGGGAGATAGTGTGCAGTGATTTTAGTACTGTATCGCTATACCTGCATACACCTTGATTACTTGAGGGAGATAGTGCGTGCGACTATCCTCCGAAGAAATAGTGGAGTGTAACTCCGATAAACGAGTGACAGTGTGAAATAGTCAGGGAAGCGAACAGATAGATTTTAACATAGAGTTTATGTAGAAAGATTAAAGGTTAAGTTTTAGATCTAGTCCAGGAGCCAAGAGTAGGCAATAGATAGCAAAATAAAACAAATACCAACATTGCCAACACACTCATAGAGGTGATCGCTTCATTGTTATACGCAAGCCCCTTCACCACAACAAGGTAACAATCACGAAGGGGAATTGACACATGTATGTGCCTTTTATTTTTGTTTTGTTTTTGCAGCCACAGTGCAGCACCAGAGGCCAGAAAATTAGGCATGTACACATGCCTGAAAAACCAGGTATTGTTGCAGCCGCTGCTGTAGCAGCAGCCGGAAAAATTGATGTTTTCCAGGCAGAAAGTGTACTAAAACATTGCGTCTTGAACCCTAGTTGGTGGCGGAGAGGTCACGCAAGTCATCCGGCATGCAGGGCCCATTTTTAGCCCAAGGCATCTCATCGGGCCTTTTTTTGTCAAATGTATCCCCCACTGTTAGTCCCTTTGGTATCCACTCCTCATTCATCTTAATAAAGTTGAGGTAATCTAGACTTTTTTGAACTAGGTGACTTCTCTTGTCAGTGACAATACCTCCTGCTGTGCTGAAGGTCCTTTCTGACAGGAGACTCGAAGCAGGGCACGCCAGAAGTTCTATCGCAAATTGGGAAAGCTCAGGCCACAGGTCAAGCCTGCATACCCAGTAGTGAAGGGGTTCATCGCTCCTCAGAGTGTCAATATCTGCAGTTAAGGCGAGGTAGTCTGCTACCTGTCGATCGAGTCGTTGTCTGAGGGTGGACCCCGAAGGCCTGTGGCGATGCGTAGGACTTGAAAAGCTTTGCATGTCCTCCATCAACAACATGTCTGTAAATCGTCCTGTCCTTGCCGGAGTGGTCGTGATAGGAGGAGGATTACTTTCACCTCTTCCCCTGTTAGATTCCCGTTGTGCTGTGACATCACCCTTATACGCTGTGTAAAGCATACTTTTTAACTTGTTTTGGAAGTGCTGCATCCTTTCCGACTTCTGGGAATTCGGTAACATTTCAGACACTTTCTGCCAATACCGGGGGTCTAGTAGCGTGGCCACCCAGTACAGGTCGTTCTCCTTCAGCCTTTTTATACGAGGGTCCCTCAACAGGCATGACAGCATGAAAGATCCTATTTGCACAAGGTTGGATGCCGAGCTACTCATCTCCCATTCCTTGTTCTCACTGATGTCATTGAATGTCTGTTCTTCCCCCCATCCACGTACAACACCACGGGTCCAAGATAGGTGACAACAACGAGCACCCTGGGATGCCTGCTGTGGTTGGTCTTCCTCCTCCTCAAAGCCACATTCCTCCTCTAACTCCTCTTCCTCAGACTCCTCTTCCAGCATTGCCACAGGTCCAGCAAGCGATGATGATAAAACTGTTTCTGGTGGTGATGGTGACCGCAAATCTTCCTCTTCACGCTCATCTACGGCCTGGTCCAGCACTCTTCGCAGGGTACGCTCCAGTAAGAAACAAATGGGATGGGGTCACTGATGGTGCCTTCGGTGCGACTGACTAGATTTGTCACCTCCTCAAAAGGACGCATGAGCCTACAGGCATTGCGCATGAGCGTCCAGTAACGTGGCAAAAAAATTCCCAGCTCCGCAGAGGCTGTCCTAGCACCCCGGTCATACAAATACTCGTTGACGGCTTTTTCTTGCTGGAGCAGGCGGTCGAACATCAGGAGTGTTAAATTCCAAAGTGTCGGGCTATCGCAAATCAAGCGCTTCACTGGCATGTTGTTTCGCCCCTGAATATCGGAAAGTGCGCCATGGCCGTGTAGGAATGCCTGAAATGGACACACACCTTCCTGGCCTGCTTGAAGATGACCATAGCAAAAGCAGGTGCACTCTGCGGCAATACTAATCCCTCACGCTGATAAAATTGAGGGGTTAGTTCGACATATCCTACTAGGAGGACATGTCTTAAGCTCGGACACCACGACAAGGTCCCTCAAGTAGCCCGAGGCCCTACCACTCAACCTACCTGAGCCGTATGGGCGATACCAGGAGCCCTTGGGCATTACGGGAGCATAAGGCCTGACTCACAGACAGCTCACCAGTGACCTCCAGCATGTAACCATGCTTGCAATGGGAGGTGGGAGGTGCCTGTGAGCCCCACCCGAGACCGACTGATATGGCCCAGAGCCTCACAGCTGCACCTGAATGTAGCCTGTAGATGAAAAGCAGGCACATTTAAAGTGGAGTTTATACACCTCCAAACATATTATACAATCCATTAGAAAACGTGGTGTGGTGTTTAACAAGCAGGATATGCTCAACCCATATGCAGTTGTGCATGTATCTAGGGAAGCACATCCTGCACTTGTAGTCCGTTGCTAGGGGCAATCAACAGCAAAAAATGCGTACAATGGAAGATGCCAGCAACGGACTACAAGTACCACAATAACCATCCTACATACGATAGCGATAATGTGGATGTGGAGAACAATCAAAAACATAACCATAGCAAAAGCAGGTGCACTCTGCGGCAATACTAAGCCCTCACACTGATAAAATTGAGAGGTTAGTTCGACACATCCTACTAGGAGGACATGTCTTAAGCTCGGACACCACGGCAAGGTCCCTCAAGTAGCCCGAGGCTACTCCACATCCACATTATCACTATCGTATGTAGGATGGTTATTGTGGTACTTGTAGTCCGTTGCTGGCATCTTCCATTGTATGCATTTTTTGCTGTTGATTGCCCCTAGCAATGGACTACAAGTGCAGGATGTGCTCCCCTAGATACATGCACAACTGCATATGGGTTGAGCATATCCTGCTTGTTAAACACCACACCACGTTTTCTAATGGCCTGCTTGAAGATGTCCTGTAAGCCTGGGTACTTACACACAAAGCGTTGTACAATGAGATTCAACACATGTGCCATGCACGGCACATGTGTCAACTTGCCCAAATTCAATGCCGCCAACAGATTGCTTCCGTTGCCACACACCACTTTGCCAATCATCAGTTGGTGCAGGGTCAGCCACTGATCCACCTGTGCAAGGTCAACCCCAAGACAACATGACACTGTCGTATCCGGGATGTGGAATAGCCCCTGGGGAGCTGGGGGGGGGGGGTGCAGTTGATGTGGAGCAAGACGCAGCAGCAGAAGAGGACTCAGCTGGGGAGGTTAGCGAAGAGGATGGAGTAGGAGTAGAGGAGGTGGCAGCAGGCCACCCTGCAAGTCGTGGCGGTGTCACCAACTTTGCTGCAGATCCACGCATTCCTTGCTTGGCAGCCGTCAGCAGGTTTACCCAATGCGCAGTGTACGTGATATACCTGCCCTGACCGTGCTTTGCAGACCAGGTATCAGTGGTCAGATGGACCCTTGCCCCAACACTGTGTGCCAGACATGCCATGACTTCCTTTTCCGCAATAGAGTAAAGGTTGGGGATTGCCTTTTGAAAAAAAAAAAAAATTTCGGCCGGGTACCTTACACTGTGGTGTCCCGAAAACTACAAATTTTTTGAAGGCCTCAGACTCTACCAGCTGGTATGGTAAAAGCTGGCGGGCTAAGAGTTCCGTCAAGCCAGCTGTCAGACGCCGGGCGAGGGGGTGACTGTGACATTGGCTTCTTACGCTAAAACATTTCCTTGACAGACACCTGACTGTGGGCAGATGAGCAGGAACTGCTGAAGGTAAGAGGCGGAGAGGCGGGTGGTTGAGAGGGGACAAGGAGGACAGCAGTGGTTGACGTGGCTGAAGATGCTGGACCAGGAGGAGCAGGTGGGTTTGAGTTTGTGTGCTGCTTAACCTGAGGGGTTAACTGCCGCGGATCGCAGCGCCATGTCAGAGGAAGGGTGTCGGCAATCTGTTTCTGCCGCCTGCATTTGTAATGTAAGACGTTAGTAATCATTGGTGGTACAGTGTGCCCTCCTCCGCCCCTCTGCGCTCTTATTAGTGGCCACAGCCCCTCCCCTCCTCTGCTGCTAAGTCATAGAACAGCCCCGCTCCTTCATTGGAAGTCACAAGGGGTAAGGGAAGAATATTAAGAAGCTAAAAGCATGACCGCCCGCTCCAACCCGCATAGCAACAAATCAGCCGATTATTCGATAACGGGATACGTTGACAACGAATCCCGTTATCAAATATTATCGATGACGTTGATTAATCATTGCAGACCTACTTTAGTTGCCCTCCTCTGAACCATCTCCAGCTCTACTATGTCTGCCTTGTTCACAGGAGCCCAGAACTGTACACAGTACTCCATGTGTGGTCTGACCAGTGATGTGTAAAGTGGTAGGACTATGTTCTCATCACCGGCATCTATGCCCCTTTTGATGAAACCCATTATCTTATTGGCCTTGGCAGCAGCTGCCTGACACTGGTTTCTACAGCTTAGTTTTCTGTTTACTAAAATTCCTAGGTCCTATTCCATGTCAGTGTTACCCAGTATTTTACCACTTAGTATGTACAGGTGACTTGCATTATTCCTTCCCATGTGCATAACCTTACATTTGTCAGTGTTAAACCTCATCTGCAACTTCTCTGCCCATGCCTCTAATCTATCCAGATCCCTCTGCAGCCATATACTGTCCTCTGTAGTATATATACAGTTTACTGTCCCTTTATTTTCCTCAGTGAATAGATTGGAGAAAAAAATATTTAACAGCTTTGCTTTCACCTTATCGCTCTCTGCAACTCCCCCCTCATCACTCCGTAAAGGGCCAACACCGTCAGATTTATAATTTTTACCATTTATATAATTGAAGAGCATTTTTTGAATAGTTTTGCTCTCTTTGGCAATTAATCTCTCGGTCTCTAGTTTGGTCATTTACATATTCTATTTTTCCCCTTATAGTTTATCAGTGCTTCCTGGCTCCCCTCCTGTTTTAGTGATTCATATGCTTTCTTTTTGTCATTTATTGCTTTCTTTACAATACTATTTATCCACATTGGTCTTTTCTTGTTCCTTAACCTTTTATTCCCATATGGTATGTACCTCTGACAATTATATTTTAGGATGCTGTTAAAAATATCCCATTTTGTGGCTGTATTTTTATTTTTGAGGACTTTGTCCCAGTTAGTTAGGCCTATGGTCTCTCTTAGTTGGCTAAATGTTGCTTTTTTGAAGTTTGGTATTTTTGTTCCTTCCTGAAGAAACCCTTTTTTGAATGACAACTGGAAGGTTATTACTTTATGGTTACTATTTCCAAGGTGTCCCCCGACCTGCACGTCTGTTGTTCTGTCAGGTCTATTGGTTAATACTAAGTCCAGTATGGCCGTCCCTCTAGTCGGGTCCTGAACCAGTTAGGAAAGGCAATAGCCTGTGTTTATTGCCAAGAACTTGTTTCCTTTATGAGATGTACATGTCTCAGTTTCCAACTCTATATCTGTAGAGTTCCCCCATAATAACCACCTGATTATGATCTGCCGCCTCGTCTATCTCATTAAGTAGTAGATTTTCTCTGGACTCTGGTATATTAGGTGGTTTATAATAAACTCCTATTAGTAATTTATTATTGTTCTTGCCTACATGTATCTCTACCCACAGTGACTCCACATGTTCATGTCCCTCACAGATGTCTTCCTGGAGTGTGGGCTTTAGACAGGACTTTTACATAAAGTGCAGCAATGTTGATGGCTTGCAGGTAAACATTAAAGAGGAAGCGGAGCTGGCACAGGCAAGGGGACCCCTTCTAACAGATGATCGGTGGGGCCACATCTGATAATGATAAACTATTCTGAGGAAAGCTCATCAATATAGGAAAGCCAGACAAACCCTTTAAGAGGAACTGTCCTGTGTCTGCGTTTATAGAAAACTT
This sequence comes from Bufotes viridis, assembly GCA_033119425.1. NCBI lineage: Eukaryota > Metazoa > Chordata > Amphibia > Anura > Bufonidae > Bufotes > Bufotes viridis. The sequence goes on from CM065589.1 coordinate 606,408,152, forward strand.
AGCATTTATTTCATATTTTTCCACAGATGAATAACTACATGAAGAAAGTCCATTACACCGATCACAGGGGAGAAGACATCTTCTTCAATGAGAGAGGAGAACTGCCGTCTACGTGGCTGCTGGCAAACTGGGCGATATATAAAAATGGAAGCAATTCTGAATTTGTAGTAAAACCTCTGGCGTCCTTCGAAGAAACAAGAAAAGAGAAAACTCCTGAGATTGACGAGGGAGAAATCAAGTGGAAAAATGACACAGTAAGAAATGATAAAGATAGATAGATAGATAGATAGATAGTTTATGCTTCCAGGGCTGTGTGCTTCCCGCCTCTCAGCATAGCCCCTGGGTGGGGTTACAAGGTTAAATAGCAGCTTCCTCTTCCAGGAAGTTGCCTGAGCGTCGAGTTACTAATAGTAATAGCAAAGGTGTTCTGTTCTGATCTTCTGTGTTTGACCCAGCCTGTTTGACTATTCTACTTGCCTGCCGCCTGCATTGAATACTGGACTTGTCTGACCCTGAGCCTGTCTGATGCCATATACCACTCTACTATGTGATAACGGCTTCTGACCTCTGGCTTGTCTCTGACCACGCTTCAGCTTCTGCCACTGACAATCATTATCATCATTAGCTGCCTTTACTCCAGTCTTCTCTGCAATACCGCTTCTCACCACCATGTCACACTAACTGCGGTTCTAACCACAACCTGAGCTATTGGAGCTTTACCTGCTGTCTGACTCTGGGAGTCAGCTGTCAACCATTTTAGCTAATCCTGTAGGTTGTGGTTCTTTCTCTCTCTTGCAGCGTTCTGTCCTGTCTCCTGTGAGAGAGATGAATAACAGCCTCGGGGTTAGTGGCTGCCATCCTTTGGTTGATACAGACAATCCACACTTTCTCTGGTTTGACCACGGGTCCCAATCACTGGTCGTAACAATTGCCCTGGAAATTAGTATATAACCTCCTCTAGTCTCCTAGGACCACATGTTATCTCTTTTCCTTCATTTTTTAAGAATTCCTACTTCCCTTCCCTTCCCCCCCGCCCCAGCTCTTGAAGACAATGACAGCAATAGTAAATGATGTCTGAGTGACAGTGACATATATAGCTGTGGGGAAACGCACATTTGACACCTTTAACAAACAGCGTATTTAACTGTTTCATTACCGGAGTGTTTATCCCCCTTCTAATTTCTCAGTTTTAGCAATGGGCCCATATAACTGCAAATGACTAATTAAGTTCTGAGCCAGCCTACATGTATTTCATAGCATTTTTCAGGGGACGCCTCAGACCTTTCTTTTGTTCCATAAGATGACAGATATAATATTTATTTAAAAATATTTAAGAAAAAACAAAAAATTTAGAAAAAAAATTATACTTTTCTTTCTTAGAATTTTTTTTTGAAAAAACATTTCTAAAACCAATACCATATGTTTGTACTGTGAAAATGGACGCTATTTGTGTAATATCTACTTGCTGGGCCTGCCACAAGACTTCAAATGACTAGAATGATGCCAGACTGATTTGGCTGGTCTCGGGCACTCTGTAGACACAGTAACACAAGGGGGTCAGTCAGCACTTCCCTGTATGCAGGTGCACGTAATGTGGCAATTATACATACAAACAAAAAAATGCAACAGCACTCTGCAACCAGAACTCTGCCCAAGATAGAAGCTATAAGAGAACATTAGTGTACGTTTTGATCAAAAGGTAATAAGCCACTCGCCACACCAAGGCTGTCCCGTGAGTGGTCCTAACGCTAAATCTGACCTGTTATGGGCCATGACAGCCACATAAAATCCTCCTAACGCTGAATCTTACCTGTTATGGGCCACGACAGCCACATAAAATCCAGGGAGTGTGGGCCCAGCATGCATGCTCGGATAAACCATACTTATTAACCCCTTCTGGTGCTGTAACAGCCTCCATTAGATCCAGGGATGCAGGTACCAACATGCATGCTGATCCCACTGTGCACTCCTCCTGGAGCCAGATGGCTACTAGCAGGTAATGTGAGTACACATTCAGCTTTATACTCACTCTGATTAAAAACCAGCATCTAGGGCAGACAAACTAGTCAGGTGTGCACGACTGAAAAGCAGGCTGCCACACCTCCAACACATACTAACCAGAAACACAAGGGGGGGTCATTCAGCACTTCCCTGTATGCAGGTGCACGTAGCTGTGGCACAGTGTAATCTGACGCTTTTATATGTCGGGGTACAGATAAGGGCCTACAGTAACAATGTATAAAATCTTGTGCTGGTAAGAAAGTGTTTAAAAAATGCACCACACCGACACGTATTATCCTTTTCATATTCCAAAGCTTCCAAAAATTCTCCCAGTATCGGGGGCAGATGATGTTTAAACACACACAGTGTTATCAGGACTCGAGTCCAGGGGGAACGGGTGGAAACGGCGTTCCTGCACTTTTTTCACAGTAGGAACGCCGTTCCCTTTCAGGGCAAAATGACCAGGAAGCGGTGAAGACTTTGTACTCACCGTTTCCTGGTTCTCGGCTATCGGCTGTCAGGGCTGTGCACAGGCATGAGGCCCCTTGTGACCTCACGCTGTGCGCAGCCTTCACAGCACAGCCAAGAACCAGGAAGAGAGGAGCGGCGGCGTCCAGGAGCAGGAGAGAGTAAGTGTTTTTTTTGTTTTATATTTTATGGCTGGTGAGAGGCACTGACTGGGGGCTAATAGAGGGGGCACTGGGGGCTGATGGAGGGGGCACTGGGGGCTGATGGAGGGGGCACTGGTGGCTGATGGAGGGGGTACTGGTGGCTGAAGGAGGGGTCACTGGTGGCTGATGGAGGGGTCACTGGTGGCTGATGGAGGGGGCACTGGTGGCTGATGGAGGGGGCACTGGGGGCTGATGGAGGGGCACTGGGGGCTGAAGGAGGGGGCACTGGGGGCTGATGGAGGGGGCACTGGGGGCTGATTGACTGGTCACTGGGGGCTGATTGACTGGTCACTGGGGGCTGATTGACTGGTTACTGGGGGCTGGTGGAGAGGCACTGGGGGCTAATAGAGAGGCACTGGGGGCTGATGGAGGGGGCACTGGGGGCTGATGGAGGGGTCACTGGGGGCTGGTGGAGAGGTGCTGGGGGCTGGTGGAGAGGCGCTGGGGGCTGGTGGAGAGGCACTGGGGGCTGGTGGAGAGGCACTGGGGGCTGGTGTGGCTGGTGGAGAGGCACTGGGGGCTGGTGGAGAGGTCTTATCTGAGGTCTGATTAGGGGTCATTCATATTGGGGTCTGAGCTGAAGTGTGATCTGGGGTCTTATTGGGGTCTTATTAACATTGGGCATCTTATTGGGGCTGTTAGCTGAGGTCTGATTAACATTGGGGGTCTGATTGGTGGTCTGACCTGAGGTGTAATAAAAAATATTTTTTTCTTATTGTCCCCCTCTAAAATCTAGGTGCATCTTATAGGGCGAAAAATATGGTGCTTGCTCCTCCTCCTGACCTCCCCTGCCCTTTGCGTATACCGCGCGCCGTGATGTTACACGGAGGCACTTGGGTGAGTTCCCACACTTTTTTCCCCAGGACTTGACCTCTGGGTGTTATGGGAAAAACCACTGGCTTGTTTGGGGTCAAGCCTCCAAAAAGTATGCCTTGGCGGGGTCAGGATTCCTTCCTATATGACATGCACAAGTGTTTATTTTTAGAAGAAAGAGTGTCTCGTTCTAAAGGAGCCTTGAAAAATTCTCCCTTTTAACCTGTACGTGACTTTGGTGCAACGAATATCCGGTCAGCACACGATAGGCAGACATCTTTGTTAAGGGCACAGAGAGGTTTTAACTCCAAATGCTGCGATTGGCCAATCACAGCTCCTACACAGCAAAAGCCAGTAAGGGGGATGCAGAAGGGCTGAAGAGGGGGTGAACTAGACACCAGTGTTGGTACAATATATCAGCCAATGGCAGCGCTACACCAGCAGAGTGAACAGGTAGAACCCCTTTGCACACCGCCATTCTAGCCGGTGACTGCATGCAGAGAGGTTCTGTGCCCTTCTATGCCATTGGTAGGCTTGCTAGGACTAGTGGTGCACCTGTCCCACATATCTCTTCAGTGTTCCTGTGAAAATAAGGGATTTCCGGAGCTGATGCAGTGATAATGCAGCAACCGGGCCGCAGGGGCAATGTGTGAGTGTTATGGTGGGCCGATGGGGGTAATAGCAGTTTTACTCACAGTTAGCAGCGCTCCCTGGGCTGGCGTGCAGTGTTTGGAAGGACAGCACTATCTCCATCAGGGATCAGCAGCCAGATGGTAGTTGAGGTGCCCTAGGCGGTATAGGTGTTTAGGGTGCCTTGGAGGCCGGGTCCCCGGTGTTCGTGACGCCAGCACCATTAGGTGCAATTAGAGATAGTTCTGAATAAGGTGAGAGTCAGGAATTTAAAAAAACTGGAACTTTACTTGAAATATTTGCCTTGAGGTAGTTAGCATCCACACAAATAATGCTTTGGTTCACAGAATAAGGATGAGCTGAAACTCCAGACAAAAGGCTTGGTGATTCAGTTTTAGACAGGTTTCAACTTGACTTAAGTGAGAGAGGGATACCTTTCTTGGTCCTGGTCTTGCTCTGATAACCCAGCCTTTCAGTTCTTTGGATCCTCTGAACTAGAATGTGTCAACCAACAGGGCGGTCTCCCTAGTGGCAGGCATTACTCAACTGAACAGGTTGCTTGTGTAAATCCACTCCATTTCTGGCTAGTGGCTCTGTAACAAGGGATCCAATAAGTCCTGGGTCTGGCTTCTAGATTAGTGTTGATCGGGAATATCTCAATCTCCAGAGGTTAATAGCCCAATTTATTATCTTAAGGGACGGGTAATGGAAGTCAGTGTAAAGCTATTCAGCAAACTCCACAGGACCACACCACAAGAAGGGGCGGGGGGGGGGGGGGCAATGGTACATTCCATGATATTAAGATCTTAAAGAAACATCCCTAGCACATGTAATTTACTTAACATTTACCCTGTTACCTAAGCCACCCCTTGTCATCAGTGCACACTCTCTTTACCTTGTCTGGTGTCCTTCATGACCCAACAGCAGGAACAAATTAGATCAGAATAATACCTTGCTGCTGAGGTCAAGGCAACCATTTAGTTTTGTGTTTTTTTTTTGTCCTATATTCCTAAGGAAAAGAATAGATGGTATCAAAGCATCGGCAAAAGATGTCTACCATGTGATACACTGAAATCATGACAAAAAGAGGACCCATTGTGCTTGTCATTGGTTAAGTCTGCAAGCACACGGTAGATACTACAGATTCTTATGGTTCATGTAGATGGTCACAGGAAATTTCCAAATTACCTCAAGTGATGTCGCCTGTTGTCCCCTGATATGCACTTATACTTCTCTTCTTTTGATACTTCTCTACAACTTGTCTTGGGTAATGAAAGTGTTAGGTTTAAGGTGGCCTCCTCTCTGTCATCTAAGCCTTGATGTTTTATACCTCTATAGGACAAAAAGCACAGTTGAGTCAAACAGTGAGCCGAGTCCTTCTATGACAGGGTCATGCAAATGCATGGGCTCCACCAGAGAAGCAACAACAGGACTGTTTAAGGGTGAAGCCAGGTGGACATATTGACAAATGTATTCCTTCTCTTGAGACCTCTCCTGGAAACGGAGACCAACTAAGGTAGAATGTGAATAGGGAGATATGGTCATTGAGGATTCAAGGAAGATCTTGACCCACAAGTTCATCCTATATGACTTGATAATCCTTCATAGAAGGCCATTTAAAAAGCCACATTATTCTGTGCCAAGACAGGGTAGAACTTTTGATGGCATACTGACCAACCTTAGAGATCACTTGCTTCAGGTGTAACAGAGCACAGGTACAGATCCTAAAAGGCTCTTCAGTTGAGGCTAACAAAAAGGTCATAGAAAACATTTAAGTGTTGTTTTACTCCAAAACAAAATGATGCCATTGCTTATTTTATGAGTAGGGAAATCTTATAGGTAACCTTGGCTCAGATATATGCCACATCAAAATGTGCATAAAGCCTAGTGATGAGCAGCAAGGGCAAATTTTGCATACAATTTGCATAAAAATTCGCATAGACTGGAATTTAAAAAAAAATAAAAATATTCGCAATTACGAACATATTTTGAAATATTCTAAATATTCGCGAATTCTCGTAGTGCCGTTATTCGCGATTAAAATTCGCAATTCGAATATTCGTGATCAACACTAATAAAGCCAAGGGTCCCATGTGGACAGCTCAGGTAGGAAGGTCACAATGGTCTGCTGTACCAAAGAAGCATTGTTTGGGGCAGCAGCAGATGTTGCGATGTGGTCAGATGACTGGAGTTCCCTGATGAGACTATATGATCTAGTGCAGTCAAGGGCTACTTATTTGGCAAATTTGAAAAAGTTTAGATGTTTAGATATTCCAACACTTTTGGAATCCGTAGCTTGAAAATCAAATCATAATTATGTGGACAAACTGTGGCTAAATTGTAATCTGTATTATAATTGTTCCAGTGGCTCTACCAACCTAAATCTGTAGATTAGGTGCTCTCTCCACAAAACCCCCACTGTCGATACAAATAGCAACGGTAATAATAATAATGTGCAGTTTGGAGGGCACTCAACTACCTGCTGCTGTATAGCTATATACAAATATTTATTCCAAAATGAGTAAAATAGAAATGAAATAAAATGTAGAGCATACGATAAACATACATGTATTAAAAAGCAATATACCTTGATACCACACTACCTAACACCCTGCACTGGAGCCAATCAGCTACACAATATCACTATCTAACCTACACTGACTGTCTACTAACTATCTGTAATATATATATATATATATATATATATATATATATATATATATTTATATATATATAGGCTAACTAACTATGAAATGATACTGCTCTCTCTCTCTCTCTCTCTCTCTCGCTCCTGTAATAGGTTCTTATATAGTAAGGGGGAGGCAACTTTCCTATTCAGGGTCAATCAGGAATCAGAATAAGGATTAGAAGCAAATATCATAATAAGAAATGTCTACTTTTCTAGGTTTATGTATTTGGGAAGCATTAAAGGGGTTTTCTGGCTTTTTTTTTTACTGATGACCGATTCTCAGGATCTGATCAGTTTGGTCCAACACCTGGGACCTCCTGCAGATAAGCTGCTGGACAAATCCGCACTTCCATTTCCTCTCAGCTTACCATGCACAGTGCTGTATGTACATTGTATATTGGCGTTGCTTGGTAATGCAGCTCAACCCCCTTCACTTGAATAGGACTGAGCTATGGCTAGGCCATGTGACTGATGACATCACTGGTCTAGTGTAAGCTGCGAGAAGGCTGCAGCGCTTATGTGTGCTCTGTGGCCTCCTCAAATAGCTGGCAACGTCAGAGATAACTCCAAACTCAACAGTTTAACCTCTTAGATGCCATGCTCTATAGGACGGTGCTGAATGGTTGATATGGCAGCTGCAGGCCAAAAAGTGTAGAATACCAGCAAGTAGTCTGTCAAACTCTTAAAAAAATCTACTTGGAGAGATTCATAGAGCTCGCATTTGGTGCAGACTGCCATGACAAACTCCACCATCTCAACTTTTGTACTGGATTTACAACCTAGCCCCCAGTTCTGCCTCATACTGTGCCCCCGAAAATAATCCTAACACACAGTGCAGCCCCTGGAAATTATACTGCCACACACCATCCCCTGAAAAGCAACAGCTACACACAATGTAGTCCATGGAAATAATAGGGTGACACAGTGTAACCTGAATATAGCAGTACTCGGTACGAGTCCGGAGAACGGTAATATGGACTGTGCTCGATGAAAGAAATAAGAAACCCTGGCTACTATGCGCCTGTAATTGGTTATCCTAGCCACTTCTCTCCCCCCATAAAATAGGTGACTCTGGCCCTCCTCCGCCGATCATTACAATAAAGGTCCCGAGTCCCTCTTTTCTCCTCACCACACAACCAAGGTGAGGAGGAACATCAGTAATGTGATGGTGGAGGACGCAAGGTAAACCAGGTCAGGCTTCGTAGAATAATCCAAATCATTAATACTCGGGCAGTACCCACGTCACAGATTTGCTGACAGAATCCAGGAATTTAAGATGTGGACTTGAATTGTATTGTGGTAAGTTCCAGTGGTCAGATCATGTTGAGGGTTGTAGTGTTCTTTGTGTATAGTATAGTACAACTGTATCTGCACGTTCAGATTATTGGGATCCTGTCTGATAGTGACGCCTTTACATTTATAGTTTTTCCTTTCTTTGTGACTTAATCTTTATTTCCAGGTTGTCCGCCATGTTACACATGCTAATACACTTAGCCCCGCCCTCTGCAGTCACATGTTCTTCAGGCCATGGCTGGAGGGGCGGGTCTGAATGTACTGCTTGATATCCAGTGTCAGTCATCTGGAAGGTCTGCATTATAAGATAAGGATCTAAAGGAGCAGCACATTTCTGCAGCACGATCCCTTTACCTTCCCTCTAGTTCCTTTTTCTTTCCTTTTTCTCATTCTCTTTTCCTTATATTTTGTTACTTTTATCATTCTACTTCCTCTTTACTCATTCCCTTTCATCTTCCCATACTACACATATTCTGTATTCTTTCTTTTTATGCACATCTGCTGCAGAGGTTCGAGCAGAAGCCATCGGCACAGATTCTAGCGAGAGCAAAGTGCAAGATACCACTGCAGGCCGGATCTCAAACTGACCCCATTATTGTGAATGGGATCCAGCATGCGCCAGCAGTGTTTGTCATATGCTGGATCTGGCCTAAATATGATCGCAAGTGAGTAACTAGCCTCACCCAATGAACTGTGCCCGCTGCTGCTGCTTTTTAGATTGCGAGCCATTCTACCCCCATGAACTGTGCCTGCTGCTTTTTCACCTCCCACCCAATGCTGACTTACTGCGTGTGCCTCTGTAGCCGGCTGTCACTGTGCAGAACGCAGTCAGGACCTGGGACAGATCTTCACGGTGCTGGACTGGAATGTAGACTGGTGACGCCGCTGGAGTCAGGGTGCTGAGGCAGAGGAAAAGGGCCGGGGAAGGTAGTTTTGTGCCCCAGGCAGATAAGGCAAATGGTGCCCTCTTTGTAGAAATAATTAAAAACTACCTGTAAGGGATTTCCTGGCACCCCAACTGGGTACCTCTATTGATGGATGATCCTAGTGCTTCCCGAGGGCTCCAAGCACTCCGCTTTACACCGTAAGCACTGCCAACCCCACAAACCGCGGTAGCTTGCTTGGGATCTCTCCATCTTCTACCTACCCTGGACCTACGACAATTCATCTAGGTTCCAGTGGGTGAACCTCTCTTCCTTCAGAGGTCGACGCAGGAACAAGCTCTTAAAAGAGCTCAAGGAATATAGCTAGGGGAGTATACAGCATAAAGCATTCCCCAGTGTGGATGTAACCTTCACCCCCACACATGAGACAAGGTTCTATGTTGAGGGAAAAACAGGAACACTTTATTGGGGCTACATGTCAGCCTTTTATGCAGGTCTTCCAGCAAAGGGACACTCTCCTGGGGACCTTGTGGAAGACTGAGACAGTTTTTACATTAGCCAATCACATGCAGTTACAGGCAGAAAACACACACAGGTGATGCAATTAACCAACACAAAGGGATAACGGAATCACTCACAGGCAGAAAACACACATTTTTCCCCAAAACACAAAAAACACCCCAAAGCCCCACATATTTCCATAGGTTATACATCCCTGGATAGCTCTGATCTGAGCGAACAATATATGCAGAAATCACCCAGACCCAAGCAGGGGTTCCCGAATTGACCGACCACAAGCATGGCTTTCCTGCCCAAAACAGTTCCACAGATTTAGGCTGTGCAGCTAGTCTATCTTCTCCTTTAAAGTTTTAGAATATGGGCCACAATCCTGATGCAAAAGGCTGGCAAACAGGCCCCTCCAAAATAAAGTGCCGCGGTTATTTTCGGCACACTACATTACTTGCGAAAACCGTTTACAAAGTGCAGACACAGAATGCCAAAGAATTTACTCTAGTCACAACTGATGTTTCTCTGACTGCTGCAGAACCTCCTAATACACACCTCAGCCGCTGCAGAACCTCCTAATACACACCTCAGCTGCTGAAAAACCTCCTAATACACCCCTCAGCTGCAGCAGAACCTCATAATGCACATCTCAGCTGCTGCAGAACCTCCTAATACACACCTCAGCCGCTGCAGAACCTCCTAATACACACCTCAGCTGCTGCAGAACCTCCTAATACACCCCTCAGCTGCTGCAGAATGTCCTAATACATACTTCAGCTGCTGCAGAACCTTCTAATACACCCGTCAGCTGCAGCAGAACCTCATAATGCACATCTCAGCTGCTGCAGAACCTCCTAATATACACCTCAGCTGCTGCAGAATGTCCTTATACATACTTCAGCTGCTGGAGAACCTTCTAATACACATCTCAGCCGCTGCAGAACCTCCTAATATACACCTCAGCCACTTCAAGAAGAGAAGACAGCATTGAAACGAGCGCTGCCTTCTCTGCTCTGTTTACCTGCTCGCTGCAGCAATTGCAGTGGTTAACAGGTAAACAGAGAAGAGGCAACGGTCATATGAAGAAGAAAAAAGCAGACAATGCCTTTAAAAACATACTTGGAAACATATATACAGGTATACAACTCATACAGGAGAATATAGCCCCACATATGTACCTCTTACATCCAGTAACGTCTCCTCTGATGTAGATGTTCTCTTTCCTCATCTTCTCCTTTCAGACCAGACCACCATAATGATTTCTTTCAGTCATCTCTAGTCTCTGCAGAGTTTGACAAAGAGATATCTTAGTTTCCTACATTTCCAACTCCCCACCTTCTCACCCCATCTTGGCACCCCCAATACTGTGTCCGCTGTGCCCCTAATACTATCTTGCATAAATATTGCTTGAAAATACTACTACCACACAGATCAGACCTGACCCTCATTAGACCTGTCAGACCCCCATATTAGACCCCCATTAGACCTCCAGACTGCCATATGAGACCTCAGACCAGACCTTAAGACCCCCATCAGACCTCAGACCATACGTACGAACCCCTATTAGACCTCAGACAAGACTTCCAGACCCCCATATCAGACCTCCGTTAGACCTCCAGACCCCTAAATCAGACCTCGATTAGAGTTCCAAACCCCCATTAGACCTCCAGACCCCCATTAAAATTCCAGACACCTATAAGACCTCCAGACCCCCAATCAGACCTCTATTGGACTTCCAGACCCCAATATCAGACTTCAGATCAGACTTTCAGACCCCCATTAGACATCTCAGACTCCCCAAATGAGACCGCAGATCAGACTGTAAAATAAATAAATTAACTTACCTTTCCTGCTTCGCCACCACGCTCTTGTTGCAGTGGTCCCCCATCCCTCTCCTCGGGCCCCACGCTACACAGTCATATATATATACTACAGAGGACAGAATTCTGTGTATATACACTCTAGAGGACAGTACACTGTGTATATATATATATATATATATATATATATATATTCACTACAGAGGACAGTATACTGTATATATACTACAGAGGACAGTATACTGTATATATACTACAGAGGACAGTATACTGTGTATATATACTACAGAGGACAGTATACTGTGTATATATACACTACAGAGGACAGTATACTGTATATATACACACTACAGAGGACAGTATACTGTATATATACACTACAGAGGACAGTATACTGTATATATACTACAGAGGACAGTATTCTGTATATATACTACAGAGGACAGTATACTGTATATATACTACAGAGGACAACACACTGTATATATACTACAGAGGACAGTATACTGTGTATATATACTACAGGGGACAGTATAACGTATATATACTACAGAGGACAGTATACCATGTATATACTACAGTAGACAATACACTGTATGTATACTACTATTAAGTCCGAAAAACGAACAGCACATCCAGAAATCAAAAAAGGTGTTTTTTATTCACCCATATGGTGCAACGTTTCGGCCCAAACTTGAGCCTTTTTCAAGCAAGGAACATGTGCAAAGTAAGCAATATATATAGTGCAATAATATTCAAATTGTGAATCTCATGAAGATATTTGCATACGTTGGGGCCACGTGAGACCCCATGGCCACACCACGTAACTGCAAATAAAATACATCCTGAAAAAGAAAATAATTATGATGAAGGATAATGTTTAACAGAGATAGAATAAATCCGTTTGCCTCAGGAGTCAAAGAAGACAGTTCCAACATTTTCCTTACAGCCGCTAATCCCCTTTCATGTGTGATAGAGGTGTACAGTGAAGTTACATCAAATGACGCTAGTATAACACTGGGTACTTGAGTCAAATCAACTTCCCCCAATTTTACTTGAAAATCTGTGGTGTCACGTATATACGATCTGCCCCCTATGGAGAAACTGCGTAGTACCTTGTCCAGAAATATTGCTATGTTGCTGAAAATTGAATCTGATCCAGAGACTATGGGGCGTCCCGGCGGATTATCAAGCGATTTATGTATCTTTGGCAGCACATATATCACAGGTGTGACAGGATGTGTCACCCAAAGATACGTTTGAAGTTCATCATCAATTATGCCAGCCCCCATAACCTCTGCCAGACATCTTCGAATGATATTGGCAATTTCAAACTTAGGATCAGAATTCAATACCTGATAGACCTCCTGGTCATTCAATTGACGCATTATTTCTGAGACATATTTGGCAGTATCCATTATGACAACCGCACCCCCTTTGTCGGCTGGCTTTAATGTCAAGGAGGAATCTTTCCTCAATGTATCAAGTGCTTCCACTTCAGCAGTCGTCAGATTAGGATATCTGAGATCAGGGCCCTCTAACTGGGAAGCCCGGAGCTCAGCTATCCCCTTTCTGACAGCGCTGATGTACGCCTCCACAGCAGGTTCATTGACCACAGGTGTGAAGCTGCTCCGTTGAAACAGATTGAGGGATCTGAGTGTGAAATCACTGCTCCGAGGCCTTTCTGTTATACTTCTATCAGAAAACCATACTTTCAACTTAATTTGGCGAAAGAATGAAAATAAATTAAAATCCAAATCAAACCAATTGACACGTGACGTGGGACAGAATGAAAATCCCTTTGATAATACACTCACTTGTGTGGTGGTGAGGTGTTTAGAGGATAGATTGACCACAGTCATTTTTTCTTCGCTGTGCTTGTTTTGTTCACTTGCGGTCGGCCACTGTTGCTGCGCAATTTTCCCATTCCTTCGATGTCTGGTGCCGCCTCTTCTGATACGGTGTGATTTAGTGGCTGGGTCAGCGGGGTGTTGTCTAAAAAAGCTTTGTCCTCTGGTCCTGTTGTCTGCTGTACTTTCCTTCTTTTTTTGTTCTCCCTTAGTTGTGTGTTGTTTCTTCTCTCCGTTTGCCATACATAAATGTTGCCTTTTTTATAGTCCTCAGAATCTCTGTGCCATTTAATGTGTTTTCCCTCCTCAGATTCAGTCTGGAATTTGTTAAGCTGCACCATAAAACCATCTTTATACTTGACAAAATCATCTGCAGACATGCAGAATTGGAGACAGGTTTCTGTCTCCAACGGTTCAGAGTCTAGAGTGTTTAGTTCATGTTGCAAAAACTCTATGTTTAATAATAGTGTGGTTTACTTGAGTGGTAGGATGGCAATCCTGTGACGGGGTTTGCCCCCTCCCACCGATGGCATTTGATCCTTATGTGAATGGCTGGTAAAGCGGTTTTGGATGGACTGGCACGATTGCCAGGATCAAACATGGAGCTTGGTGTCAGAATAGCTGCTCTGAGTATGCGTGAATTCGTTACCTTTCCTAAGATGGCTGCGGTGGTCACATCCGTGTAGAGCGCATGCTCGATATCCTATCACAGATGTGCCCCACACCCAACAGGTTTGCTCTACCTGATTGACGCTCTGTTGAGCAGGTGCAATAGACTGAAGACAACGCAATCTTTTTCCCAATACACATGTCATAACCGGCTGGTATGTTTGTATTCACTGTATCCCCTCCCTGTGTCACTGTTTTATTTGATTAATCACTGTTTTCATAAACATGAACACGATAAAAATATGTGTTGTATGTACACAATTTTGTATATATATGATATGGAGGCATGCTTCAAGCATGCACTACTGTGTAGCACTTTATCTTGATTGCATCTAACCTTATATGCACTCGCACTTTTTATCTTGTGTTGATATGTCCACGCCCACTCATTATCTGTATCATGTGATCACAATTTGAATATTGTTGCACTATATATATTGCTTACTTTGCACATCTTCCTTTCTTGAAAAAGGCTCAAGTTTGGGCCGAAACGTCGCACCATATGGGTGAATAAAAAACACCTTTTTTGATTTCTGGATGTGCTGTTCATTTTTCGGACTTATTTTTGGGGTAAGAAGCCTATTCCCATTGAACGTGCACCCGCTTGTTTCTATTTTTTGTCAGTGCCGCCATTTTTCGTGTATATATATATATATATATATATATATACACATAAAAAATCAACGCAGCACTCTTCTATGAAAAAACCGCAGTGTCTTTATTCAAACATGTGACACAAAATAGGCAACGTTTCAATCCCGTTCCGGGATCCTTCTCAAGCCAAGAGCACTGTCACCTGAAAATTATAAAAGCGAGTGCTGCTGGAATTAATACAGACTCTTTATATATATATTGTAACAACTCGGGTCATTTAGCTCTTCCAGATCGCCGTCTTAACGCCTTAGACGGTTGGCACACATCAAGAAGCCGCTCCACCACTGTAGATTCAGGTGCAAACTGGCCACGACCAGCTTTATTGTCACAACAGCAGTACAAAGAAATCATAAGAATAAATTCTCGGCCATCTGGCCACTAACTAAACAGTATTTCCCTCTCTATCAGGATCCGGGTCTACCACCCATCTCACCATGACACATCACCAGTGCTTACCCTGCACACAAGGTTAGAGGGTCCCGGCTCCCACAGGCCTTGACACAGTCTTCTCCTTTCCCAGACTGGGAGCCCTGATTGAGGAGCTCAGCCACAATTTATCCAAGCTCCTCAGCTGGCTGCTAATTATCCCCATTACCAGCCTGACTGCTGCAAACAGTGGGAAAAACTAGTTTCCCAACCTTTCTTGTTCTCACCCAGCTTGCTCTGGGTGAGATATGCCACTTCAATGGCCTTACTATGGCCTTCTGGCAGCTCCACTGCCACAATATATATATATATATATATATATATATGCAAAAATGAGGCAGCACCACCTGCAAATGACTGGGTGCAAGGCTCTAAAGAGGACAAACCGCTCCACAAATTATGTAGTGATAAAAATAGAGCAGTACTCTAAGGAGTGCTGCTCTATTTTTATCACTATATATATATATATATATATATATATATATATATATATATATATATAAAGCCAGATTCAGGCAGCACTCCTCCAGTGTAAATGATCCGATGGTGCACGCGTCCACCCCTGGTTCCGGGGTCTCTTACAACTCAACAAATACGCAGCACTCCTAGGTAAAGTGAACAAAATAGTGTTTATTCACATATGTTAACACAGCAACGTTTCAGTCTCTCACAGAGCCATTTTCAAGCCAAGTGGCTTGGCTTGAAAATGGCTCTGTGAGAGAGCTGAAACGTTGCTGTGTTAATATGTGTGAATAAACACTATTTTGTTCACTTTACCGAAGGAGTGCTGCGCCAATTTGTTGGAGTTATATATATATAGATATATATATATATATATATATATATATATATATATATACTACAGAAGACAGTATACTGTCTGTAAGCTACAGAGGACAGTATACTGTGTAAATGCAACATAGGACAGCATACTATATATATAGACTATAGCGGACAGTATACTGAATATATACTACAGAGGACAGTATACTGTATATATACTACACACGAAAGTATACTGAATATATACTACAGAGGACAGTATACTGTATATATACTAAATAAGACATTATACTGTATATATACTACAGAGGACAGTATACTCTGTATATATACTACAGAGGACAGTATAATTTATATATACTACAGAGGGAAGTATACTGTATATATACTACAGAGGACAGTATACCATGTATATACTACAGTAGACAGTACGCTGAATGTATACTACAGAGGACAGTATACTGTATACATATATACTACAGTGGGCACTATTCTGTATGTATATATATATTTTTATTTTTTTATTACAGAGGACAGTATGATAAATATATACTACAGAGGACAGTATACTGTATATGTACTACATAATACATTATACTTTATATATACTACAGAGGGAAGTATACTGTATATATAGTACAGAGGACAGTATACTGTATATATAACACAAGGGTGTAGATAAAGTTTTGCGTGTGATAGGTCTTCTAGCTGTAGAGGGCTTCACTCTCGTCTTCCATGTCACATTCAAATCTAACATCTGGTTATCTATGTTTTCCACATGTACAAGAAGCCAGAATCTCGCTGTAATGATCGATGTTCTCCAGGATACAGGAAAGCCACAAATGGAGGATATCACGTCTGCTGCTACGACTGTGTCCTGTGTTCTGAGGGGGAGTTCTCCAATATCACAGGTACGTATGAGTATGCCATACTCTGTACAATCATAACCACAATCAGGGTTACAATTAGAGATTAGCGAATTTCAAAAATGTGTGGTAAATCGTGTTAAAAACGTTTATTTTCTGGCTGCTGAGAGCCTTTTTACTGTTGAGGTAGCAGTAGCATCAGGAGACCACAGAGTGGCACAATGACAGAGTGTGGAGGTGGCAGCAGCAGCATGAGGAGGTCACAGAGTGGCAAAGTGATTTAGAGTTGAGGTAGCAGCAGCATCAGGAGACCACAGAGTGGCAAGGTGATATAGTGTGGAAGTAGCAGCAGCATCAGAAGACCACAGAGTGGCACAAGGACAGAGTGTTGAGGTGGCAGAAGCAGCATGAGGAGGCCACAGAGTGGAAAGGTGACATAGTGTGGAGGTGGCAGAAGCATCAGGAGACCATAGAGTGACCCGGTGACAGAGTGGAGAGGTGGGTGTCACTAACATTACCAGCTGATGATGGTGGGTGTAAAAGGAAGCAGTTGGCTTCAGATGTGTGGAATCAGGTGGATGGCAGCATCAGAATAGTAGCTGAGGCAGGTAGCCATAAAAAAAATGTCTTTTTTGTCAAGGTTTAGGTAAGGCATCATGGATGATCTAAACTGCTGCATAAGGCATTGGTGGGTGGTAATTCTGTCTGATCCACGCCTGATTCATCTTGACAAAGGTCAGTCTCTCCACATTTTGGTTGGATAGGCAAGTTCTCCTTGGGGTAACTATGGCCCTGCGGCACTAAACAACCGCCCTGATGCCACAATACTGGCCGGGCAGGACATCTTTTCCATGGGAAAATCGGCTAGTTGCAGCCACAAGTCCGGTTTCGCTGCCCAGTAGTCCAGCGGATCCTCAATGACGACTGGCAGGGTGCACTCCAAGTATACCACCACCTGCTGATTCAGGTTCTACTCTATGTCTAGCTGCTGGTGAGTAATTTCTTCACTATGCAAGTGAAGAAAGCTGCTCCTCAGCGACTCTAGGCTCAGGATGCTGTTGATGGAGCTGGTACTGCTCCGGCCACCCCACATGCAGTAGCCATGGCAGTGGAATGTGAGCGCAGGGGGCCCCCCTGGACAGACTTGCGAGAGGATGGACGATGGAGCAAATAGGCAGTGGCATCCTATGGCAGAGACATAGGATGTCTCTATAGTAGCTCAGTTTGTCCTCCCTCTCAGCAGGTGTAAAAAAGGCCCCCATTTTTGACTGGTAGTGAGGGTCTAACATAGTAGAGAGCCATAAGTTATCCCTCTGCTGAATGGTGACAATTCGGCTGTCACTACACAAGCAAGTGAGCATGCATCGGGCCATTTGTGCAAGTGACTTGGAGGGACTCCCTGCCTTCATCTCCACTGAATACTGCCACGGTGTGTCTGGGTCATCTGCCTCGTCTTTCTCATCTCCTTCTTGCTCCTCCGGCTGCTCCTGCTCCTCCTCTCCTGTCACCTGTGTAGAAAAACCACCCATTTTGCTACACATTGTTGTGCTCCAATGTCCTCCTCCTCCTCCTCTAGTTCAGCCCCCACAGGGCTCATGTGGCCGTGAGATGTAGGTGCCACATCTCCAGTCCCCTGAACAGCCAGATTTACCAGCATCTTTTCCAGGATATGAATCGGTGGAATGACGTTGTTCATCCCGTAGTCCTGGCGATTGACAAAAAAAGTGGCCTCCTCAAAGGACACAAGTGAACGACAGGTGTCATGCATGAGCTGCCACTGGCTAACGTCAGAGTTACACAGGGGAGTTCCTCTGTTCGCCTGTATCATCAAGAAATTCCTTATGGCCTTTCTCTGTTTGTACAGTCGGTCCAACATATGGAGAGTGGAATTCCAACGGGTGGAAACGTTGCATATCAGCCTATATTGAAGGGATGCCGTTATGCGGCCGTAGCTCAAGCAGGGTGTGCTTGGTGGTGTATGAGTGGCTGAAGTTTCCTCGTCATTTTTAGTATTACTTGCAGATGGGTGGAAGACCATAGGAAACGCTTGACAACCAGATTGAACATGTGCACTATGCAGGGCGCATGGCCCAGCCCGCCTCGACGCAGCGCCAACACTATGTTCTTCCCGTTGTCGGTCACCATGGTTCCGATTTTTAGTTGTCACGAAGAAAGCCAGGATTCAATTTCTTGATGAAGGACGTGGAGCAGTTCTTCCCCTGTGTGACTCTTGCAAGCTAGGTTCAGAACAGTGTGACACCGCCGTGCCCTGCACATGTAGTATGCTGGTGGAGCACTGTGAATTGTCCCTGCAGTGGAGGCTGAGGAAAAGGTGGAGGATGAGGAGGCAGAGGTGGATATTGCCGCAGGACCAACAGCGTGAGAAAGTGGAGGCAGAAGAGGCATCACCTGGCCAAGTTGCTGGTTTGGCTGGGCAGGAACTACATTTACCCAGTGGGCCTTAAAGGACATATATTGACCCTGACCATAGTTACAACTCAAAACCTTGGCGCTGCTGTTCACTTTGGCGGACACCAACAGGCTCAAGAACTGGCCCACCTTCTGTTCTACATATGTGTGCAGGGCTGGTACTGCCTTTTTGGCAAAGAAATTATGGAGTGGGATTCTCCACCTCGGCTCAGCACAAGCCATCAGTTCTCTAAAAGGTGCAGAGTCCACCACTTGGAAAATGAGGGACTGCAGCATCAGCAACTTGGCCAGGAGAATGTTCAGCTTCTGCGCCGTTGGGTTAGTGCACGCATATTGTTGT
This sequence comes from Bufotes viridis, assembly GCA_033119425.1. NCBI lineage: Eukaryota > Metazoa > Chordata > Amphibia > Anura > Bufonidae > Bufotes > Bufotes viridis. The sequence continues at coordinate 606,427,478 of CM065589.1, forward strand.
CTGTTGGCAATCGCTTCTGTGATCGATTGCTGACTGAATGACTGACTAGGAGGAGCAGGAGCTTCAGGACCAGCAGATGATGGGAAGGACAGACAGTGTCCTTTGGCTGAGGTGGTGGAGCCTTGATTGCCTGAAATCGGGTGCATGCCGCTGGGTGATGCAGCAGTTGCTGAGGCAGGCTGGACAACTACATTGAAGTAACAGTTCTCCCAGGCCACTTTATGGTGACACAGCATATGTTGATGCAGGGCTGTGGTGCCAACATTGACACCCTTGGCACGCTTTACCTACTGCCCACAGATTTGACAAATGGCCATGTGCACCTTCCCCGGCAGCTCAACAAAAAACTGCCACACCGCAGAGTAGTTGGTTTAATCCCCAACACTCCACACTCACTGACTGATACTGCCAATGCCTCTGTGAACCCTGGCACCACTACCTTCCGGGCGGTACTGGCACTGGCACTGGCTCGGCTATTTCCATTGGCCCCATAGAAATTAATGGGAGCGGTGGCTGCACAAGCGCGGAGCGCTCTCACTCCCTTCTATAGGGAGAGCACTTGTTGTCAATATATCCATAACTGGTACACGCACCTATCAGACAATGGGGACATATCTTAATGATATGGCCCCATTGTCTTAGGTGGGAATACCCCTTTAACAGATAGATGTAAAGCCTAACACTGTCCCACACTGTAGCAGCGTCCTGTCCCTACACTACTCAGAGAAAAATGGCGACGAAAGCACGTGATCCGGAATTCATGTATGCAGCGTAATATGGTGTGCCAGCCAATGGCATCCATGCCAATAGTAGGCATGACTATTGGACTATGTCCTGAAGTGCAGCGCTCAATACTGGGAAATTCACCTTTTTTTAATTAAATGTTTTTTGCCCTACCGACCCGAGTTTCTTTTTTACAGTTTAGTTGGAACATAATTATATTGTGGTCACTGTTACCGAGGTTTTCATGGACAGTGACGTTTCTCACAAGCTCTGTATTGTTAGAAATTACTAGATCCATAAAAACATCTCCTTTAGTAGGCTATTCTACAAACTGGCCAATAAAGTTATCTTGCAGAAAGCTGAGGAATTTTCGCATTTTTGCAGTGGAGACAGAACCATGCTCCCAATCTATGTTTGGAAATATCCCATTATTAGCGCTGTGCCGCCTGCTCCATTTGCACATACAGCAGATTTTCTATATACTCAGTGGGGGATTTATAGATCACATTATTTTCTTGCCTCCGTAATTCCATCCACAACTTTTCCACATCCTCACAACCTTAACCCACAATAGTTTCTTTCACATTTACTTTCATATCACTCGCATACGGACATACACCACCAACTCTGCGGACATACACCACCACCCCTTCAGACATACATTTAAAGCTTGCATCAAATTTTACAATTTTAGGAATTTTTAATTTTTTAATTTTTTATAATCATTAAGAGTTGGTTTGTAACTTACGGAGCTCTCTATCCATTTTTCTAATTCTCTCCCACCAATGTATTCTGACCCCCTCTCTAACCTGTCTACCTCCATATTTATAACCATATCCTCCCCCTCGTCCCCTTCCATTGACGTGCAAATTATCTGCAGAAAACAGTTTGTATCGCAGTGAAAAGTCATCTCAGTGGTCTAGGAACCCAAACCCTTCTTTTCCACATCAAGGCTTAAGCTGTGCATTTATAACTCCCTAAGCTCCAGCTGACGGCCTTGTGTAGAGCATAGCACAGGCAGTATTCCAAAAAACACAACCATGGAGATCCTGTCCTTCAGCTTGGAGCCTAGTTCTTTAAAATTATTCTTAAGGACCTTCCACCTGCCATTTATTTTATCATTGGTACCAACATGGATCATGACAGCTGGGTCATCCCCTGCCCATCCCCCAGTAAGGTATCCACCTGTTCCATGCAGAACCTGTTACATGCCGAACCCTGGCACCAGGAAGACAGTAAACCATTCAGTTGAAGCAGTCTTGGCAACTAGTTATTTTTGCTGTCTTCCTGATTATAGAATCCCTTATAACCACCAACTGTCTAGGCCTACCTGCACTACCAACCCCCCTGACTACTAGCTGGGCTGTTCTCCTGGCAGTTAGGGACAACATTAACTGCTAGGGCTGTCATTTCTGAAACTGACACCCTTGTATCATCACCCAACTTGGCAATTTTGCTTGGAAACACAAAAACAGAATTGGTCTTCCTCTTCTGGGATCCCTTTCTACTCCCTGTAACTACATTAACTCAGGGACCTACCTGTTCCTGTTGATTCACCACCTGATCTCAAACTTCCATATCTGCTCCACGAACTGCTTGCTCAGTGAGCAGCATGCTCCTCTTAAGATTGTCAGTCCTATGTATTGTCACATGTTCATATGTGCGTTGCTTAGACAAATTTTAATATATAAGTTTTGTATAAAAAGTTTGATACATGTAAATGAATCTTTAGGAGCAACAGGGAGCATTGACATTACACCTAGAGGCTCTGCTCTCTCTGCAACTGCTGCACCCTCTGCATTTTAATTGACAGGACCAGACAGTGTAAACGTGATCACGCCTGGTCCTGACTTCTGCTAGAGTCAAACCAAGTGGATAAGGTATGGCAGTTGCAGAGAGAACTGAACCCCCGTTGCTCCTATAGGTTCAGTTGCATATACTAAAACCTCTTTTTTTAGCAATGCGGGCACATATGAACATGGGACAACACAGATGCCTTTAGATGCCAAGCGCACATGCAACAGGTCAGCCGGTGTCATAGATACAAATCTGCTGACAGATGATTTCTTTTTAAAATAGCACACTGAACTATAAAATAGCAGATTGTTTCCCCTCAATGAGACTCTTATCTGAAAAGCCTGTTCTTCCAGCACTTATTTCTCTACCAGGTCTATGCAATCAGATTGAATCATAGAGATCCAGATTTACCAGATTGAAAAAGTAAACCTAGTCTTCTGCTAACATCCCTGCAGTGATAGACTTAGTTAGGAAGTCGGGAGGATTTCTTTACACTCTTTTGCTTTGGTATGTTGAGCCATACTAACGATGAGCTATATAATAAAAATGTAAGTGAATCTTTAGGTTCTTCACTATTCTTTATTCCCTATTACTTCATGGCATCTAGAGATTCCCAAACTACTGATTTAAAAAAATAAATAAAAAAAAAGGGGTTCGAAGGGATTAGGAGTAAATTAGTCAATTTCTCTGGAAGGTAAAAGAAAAATTAAGATGAGAAAATCCAAAGGCCTCCAAAGTCATATGGTAAGGAAACAAGGAAATTGTGACCCAAAGTGAAGGCTTGCTAAATACTTAAATTGCCCCACGGCCTCTTTTCCAAAAGCGAAAGAGAAAGGGGGACTTCTAGGAGTAGACATATGAGAGGTGACACTGATAAATCCAACTAATCACTCAGCCCTTGTACTTTCAATTCCATTTTTTGCTTTGGTCACCTTTCTGGTACCTAATCAATTGTGAGATGGTGTGTTATCTGTTCCTGCCTGCTGTTCAGGCTTTTACCTCATCCAATTTCCTGCATGTATGTAAACTTTAGTTGACTCAAATTATTGTATTTTCTGACTATACCTGCTCCTGGTTACCAGTCATTATGTAAGACATTTTAAGAAACTGAGGTCAGGGATTCCTTTCTGGGGATCCCATACTTGATATTCTAGCCACCAAATGCCATGCCAACCTCGAGTCGGTAGGCTAAGGGTCTTTTTACATTCGGCATTTTTAGCCCTAAAAGTGTACTGCTTGCTGATTTTTCAGGAGACATCCCAATCATCTGCCTATGTAAAGGACTCTAAGTGATATATATTATTTTTTGCTATATCCAAACATTTTTGATTGAATGTGGTGTGAAGCCTGTTTATGAAGTCAAAAGCTGCAGATGAGGCCCTCAAAATACACTACTTACAAAAAAGGATTGTGGGATGTGGGTGAAATTTCAGGATACATCTAAGATGCCCTCTAACCTTTACAGGAGAACTTAATGTGACCTTCTGTAAACTTTTGAATGCACATGTCCAACTGTTCTGTGTTTCAATACTTTGCACAGCTTGCTGTTCTCTAACAAGAAGCTTAACGGCAAGATTCACAAGAGGTGTTTGATCCATGAATCGCCCAATAAATTTCTTGGTTCAATTAAAATTTGTATTTAAACAGTCCTCCTCATCATGCTCTACACATTTTTACATCATGAGACAAAGATAACACCTAACAATTGATCAGTGTTATGCCAGCGGGTGTGGACCCACTGCGCCACTGACTGGCTGTACTCTAGAGTGGCGTAACTAAGCAACTACCTGGTCTTAAATAGAGCCTCTGATGGTGATGATAGGCTTGAGGTGTTTGGGTAGTTGTCAGGTGCCACTCCAGAGCAGTCCCCGAGTCAGTGGCAGCTAACCAGGGGTCAGAGTACTTGGTGCAAGCACCGAGGGGGACGTGCGTGGCCAAGAGGATACTGGTCTGTACAGGCAGTGATCAAGAAAGTCAGTAAGCGAAGTCCAAGGTCAGAGGCAGGCGGCAAAGAGGCAAAGTCCATAAACGAGATCCGAGGTCAGAAGCAGGCAAAGTCCAGGAGTACAATAAGCAGAATCAGGTACACAGTAAAGCAGACAAGAGAAACACCTTTGCACATGAAACTAGACAAGCTAGAGACCATGAGGTTGCTCAGGCATCTTCCTGTAGTAGAAAGCGCCTTTAAATACCTGCTGCAATCCAACGATAGTGCAAGTCTCCAGCAGGAAGGAAACTCTGGCATGGAACACAGATGGCATAGTTAAGCTACCTGCTGCCCGCGTTTGTCTGCATGGCGGCAGGAGGAAAAAGAGGAAGCCCGGCGCCCATGCCCACGGTTAGGGGCAGCGGTGCTGGCACGGACCACTGGGCTAACAATCAGCAGTACCTTGCCATTGTGAGGATCCAAGCAGGATGTTCTCAGACAGAAGTGGCCATTGAGCTTAATGTCAAAGAGTGTCATCAGCAGGTTGCAACAGAGATACAGAAAGACTGTAAGATTCACAGAAAGACATAGAAGTGGACATCCTATGGCCACATCCCACACTGATACTACTTTATTGTGAACAATGCCCTGCAGAACCTGATGATAATTTCCATACAACTCCAGGCACATTTAAGGGAGGTGTGAGGCACCCAAATGACAAGTCAGACCATTCAAAACTGCTTACATCAGAGTAGTCAGCTTGTTAGATGACCTGCAATTGTACCTGACCACAGACATCATTGTCTTGCATGGGCCAGGGAGCATCTATGCTGTGTGAGGGCCCAGGCTCGGACTGGCCCACCGGGATGCTGGGGAAACCCTCGGTGGGCCCCTGGGATTTACAGTTAATTAGTACAGCAGGCAGCTCCAGCGTCACTGCCTGCTACTTCAACAAGCATTCACACTTAATGTTAGCAAGTGGCGAGATGATTGATGGTCACCTCGCCACTTCACTTGCCATAAATCCAGTGAGCTTAGGCAGCCATTTATGAAGAGGCTGCCCCTGGAGCTGTCTTATCAGTAACTATGCCAGGGCCCAGGAATGTAACTTCAGCTCCAAACATTGCGAGATGCCGGTGGATTGCCCACATCTCGCGAGACATCTCTGTCCATCTCCTGCTGAATGCTTCCCCACAGCTCCTGTACTAATAAAAGAGCAGACAGCAGCAGAGGTCCCGACCATGCCAGCTCCAGCCTAGGTAAATCCCACAGCCTGCCCCTGTATCCTGCGCTCTCACTAGGCTGTCAGTGTGCTGCTGCTGACAAATGAGCAGCTTTGCATTACCTCAGTCTGCAGGAGGGGAATGGCTCCATCTCTGGGGCACCTCACTATTGACATGATGCCCCTGGTGCATGCATGGCTTCTGTCCTGGAGTAGGGGATGGTGTCTGTTTTTGGAAGCCTGTGGTATTTTTTTATTTATTTTTTTGGGTGGGGGGCATCCAGGCAGGGTGTATTCAGTAAGAATTTGGAGGCAGCCAGCCATTAAAAGGCTTCTGTCACCCCCCTTAACCCATTTTTCACTAGCTGACATTAGCTATTTGCTAATGTCAGCTGAGTTGAAATATATATTTATTACCTTGTCCGAAGTTGTAATTTACGTGAAAAAGCCACTTTTATTATATGCAAATGATCTTCGCTACCAGCAAGTTGGGCGTTTACTTGCTGGTAGCCGCCGCATCTCGATGAGTTATGCACGCCCCCTTCCTCGTTTGATAGACAGGGCCAGCGCTTTCTCCTCCTCGCACTGGCCCTGTCTGAAGATAAAATCCCGCGCCTGCGCCGTACCGCTCAGTAGTCGGCGCAGGCGCTCTGAGTGAAGGACGCGAGCTTTGCCGCTCCGTCCTCAGTGCGCCTGCGCCGATTACATCACCGCTACACCCGCTTCCCTTCCGGGTGTAGCGGTGACGTAATCGGCGCAGGCGCACTGAGGACGGAGCGGCAAAGCTCGCGTCCTTCACTCAGAGAGCCTGCGCCGACTACTGAGCGGTACGGCGCAGGCGCGGGATTTTATCTTCAGACAGGGCCAGTGCGAGGAGGAGAAAGCGCTGGCCCTGTCTATCAAACGAGGAAGGGGGCGTGCATAACTCATCGAGATGCGGCGGCTACCAGCAAGTAAACGCCCAACTTGCTGGTAGCGAAGATCATTTGCATATAATAAAAGTGGCTTTTTCACGTAAATTACAACTTCGGACAAGGTAATAAATATATATTTCAACTCAGCTGACATTAGCAAATAGCTAATGTCAGCTAGTGAAAAATGGGTTAAGGGGGGTGACAGAAGCCCTTTAACTATGGTTTGCATTTCTCCAGCAGCAACTTACTCATTCTGTGGAGTCCCTTAAGATATAGGCAATGGTAGGAAATGGTGACAACTTCTGCAAATGCACCAGACTCTCAGCCTTGTCTCCTGAGCAGTGACACAGTGCTCATTGTAATGAATGAGGAGCACAGAGGAGAATGAGTGGCTTGTGTCATCCAGCTGCTGGGCTCAGAGGCTCATCCTTAGGCACAGTACAAACTTTTTTTGGGGTACTTATTTGCATACTGGGGACATTATTTTTATTTTTTACTTAAGTTAATAAATACGGGTTCATACTGTCATTGAGTAACTAGCTAGGTCTCTGTATATCCATAATGGGATCAGCGGGAGATTTGCATTGCAGATGTGGCAAGAAGTATCACTTGACTCATTTCCGTGATTAAAATCTGGGTGACAGAGATGGTATGGGCAGACCTCCCGAGTGTCCGTCTTTTGGAGGGACAGTCCCTCTTTTTGACCCAAGTCCCTCTGTACCTCTTTACTCTATTAATGTTCTTTTTGATCTGAGGTATAGATTTTCACTATTGCATTTACAATCAGTCTCAGACTGGATAACCGGGGAAGTGGGGGATACCTGCCCTCCCTGCTGTCAGAAAACTGTGGTTGCTGGACAGAAGGACTCTGCGGTGCTGGGCTGACTTCTTGGGTGTGACAGCAGCGAGCTGTAGAGTACTGTAAGGGTATGTTCACACGACGACATTTGTCATAATGGGAGTCTATGGTGTCGCATTGTAACATGCGACATACAAAATCAAGATGCATTTTTCTGTGACTGTTGCATCGCAGTCGCAGCATGTCGCATGTTGCAATGCGACACCATAAAGGGGTTGTTCAGGTTTTCAAGTTATCCTCTCCACACCATAGGGCATAACTATATGATTAGTGGGGTCCGATTCTGCGACCCCCCACTAATCCCAGGAACAGGTCCAACTGTTCCCCCCTTGGATGGTGTGGCAGGCCACACATATGCCCTGCTGTTCCATTTATTCTCTTTGGGACCACTGGAAATAGCCAGTGTCACAAACTATGGATCCGATCGCTCCAGATCCCACAGCTGTGACGTAGTGGTCTGTGACGGAGTCTGCGCACACACAGAGACCTCACGTGACCGGGGTATTACCTTCCGGCTAACACCCCCCACTACACTTCGGTAACTGCCACCACGTGGGTTCATTCACTATCACACAGATCAGTGGATGAACCGGATATCACTTACTGACCAACCGCAGTCAATCACCCCCAGCTACAATTCCTAAATACAATTTAACTAACTATCTGGTAACGTCTCTTCAAAGGCAAGGTACGTTGTTCAGCAGCTTAGAATATGGAAGACTTCGCCATTTAGATTTTATAATCTTTAATAAGAGGTAAAAAAACTGTGCGTACAAATCTAAAAATGACTATAAATCTACAGAATAATAATAACAATATAAATAATCACGACAGTTCAAATGAAAGGGAAAAAAGATGAAAGAATACCTAATTTCTCTGGAGGGTTTCAGATGGTCGTTCATATGCCCTTTTAAAAATCCTTGCAAAAACCCGTTCAGTATGTATCAGGGGAGACCCTCAAAGTTCTTCTGATACAGGGATATGCCGTCAATGTCCAATTAGGTGTCTGGTGATGTTCCATGGGTCTCTCTCCTCTGTCCCCGTACACAGACTTTTATGAACTCTCACATGGGCAGGAGACTTACTCCTGTCAGCCAATGGCAGCAGAGTGACTGCGAAGCCTAGGGATTGGCCTCCAAGTGTTTTATGACCCCATCAAAGTTCAGTTCATACAATGAGGATTATACTTAAGCCCGTATCCCCCTGATACATCAGCATATTTTTATAAAGAATACATATTTGCGATCCTTATTTATTTACACACAGAATGAGACCACACACGGTAATGCTGGGACCTGTAGTTCTTCTACCACCCATAGGTCAGCTACAGAATCACATCCTCTGGTCATATTTGATACCAAATTAACCACAATACTCTGTAGAGCCTGGATCTGGTGTCAGAAAGGGCATAAGTGGATTCATACCTAAAATATGAAAGTGGACTGGTTTTATGCCCAGAGCTAATTAAGGGCTATTAGTTCTCCTCAAACCAGACCTCAAAATTAATGACGTCACGCTCCAGCCAGGCCTGACAGTGAGCTGATCTTTATCTTATAGGGCAGGATGAGCTGGGGCCTGGTATAGCCTTTATGACCTTTTATGGCCGGCCTCAAAGAGTAGTGGTAATAAAAGTGACCATCTATATCATACTGGCCGGTGGTGACCCAGGCTTCAGGAAGGTGAGAGTTCACTGTCTTTTACATATGCCAGAGACATACAAAATGGCTACCCAGAGGAATTATGTATTTATGCCGGCACAGCCAGCACTGTACTCCGCCATTTCCAGCGACCCCATAGAGAATGGATGGAGAGGTAGGGGATATGCTCCACCTGCCACTCAATCAAGAAGGGGGATCAGCGGGGGCTCCAGCGTTCAGACCCCCACAGATCACTTAGTTATGCCTGATCCTGTGGATAGAGGAGAACTAGAAAAGTGGACACCGGTCCTTTAACAGGCGAGCATTTCTATTTTCATTTGACACATATTTTGGGCCAGATTTTTTATTTTTATTTAAAAAAAAATTTACACCCAAAGAAAACCTTTAAAGATAGGGAATGTGAAAAGGTACAACAGCTATGACACGACAGGTGATAAGTGTCTGATTGATGGGACCCCGATGATCAAGGGAACGTGGTCCGTAGGACCCTTGTGTACATAGGTTGGCGGTACTGACCCTTTTTTTTATGATCAGTGGGTGTTCCATCAGTCAGACCCCTCCATCTCCAGAACTGTAAGTGCTAATATCTTTTTGCACCTTGACGGTTTCAGAGATTAGACCCTGCCTGTGTATTATCTGCAAAGGTGTTATCAGCTTTTATCTTATTATATTTGGGGTATATTTTATCAGGTTTGAAGTAAAAGTTAATTTTTACATGGAAAGGCAATTGTATTCAGTGATATAATTTCTCTGGAGCTTTTCTTCTGCTATTGATAGTGTCAGTGATTTGCATCAGTCAAAGGCCTCATGCACACGACCGTTGCCTGCCTCCGCGTCCGCTCCTCCTTGAAATTTTGCGTCCGTCAAAAAAAACGGATGACGGACCGTTTTTTTTGACGGACCGTTTTTTTTGACGGATCCATTGTAAAAATGCCTATCCTTGTCCGCAAACCTGAAAAAAATAGGACATGCACTATTTTTTTGACGGAATGAAAACACGGATGACGGATGCGGAACACAAACGGTTGACCATCCGCATTTTTTGACGGACCCATTGAAATGAATGGGGAAGCATCCAATCCGTGAAAAAAAACGGAACGGACGCGGAAACAAACAACGGTCGTGTGCATGGGGCCAAACTCCAGCAATCTGATATTTATCCCCTCCCCTGTAGACAGGCAATAGGTCATTATGGTAGGATGACCCTTTTAAATATACTGTAGATTATGTGTAATATGAGGAGGTTAAGATTTGGTAAATTTCATGCCAGACATTTATGCTTAAAGGGTTTGTCTCACTTCAGTAAATGGCATTTATCATGCAGTTAATACAAGGCTCTTACTAATGTATTGTGATTCTCCATATTGCCTCCTTTCCATCACATTATACACTGTACGTATCCGTGGTTATGACCGCCGTGTAATCCAGCAGTGGTGGCCGTGCTTACACACTATAGGGACAGGCTGGAAGTGCGCATAGGCCAACACCTTTACCTATAATGTGCAAGCACGGCCACCGCTGCTGGACTGTAGAGTGGTCAAAACCATGGATACGTGCTGTGTATAATGTGATGGAAAGAAGACAATATGGAGAATCCCAATACATTAGTAAGTGTCTTGTATTAAATTTGTCTACATGATAAATGCCAATTGTTGAAGTGAGAGGACCCCTTTACGTGTGCTGCGCTTAATAGGGTTAGGCATAAATGTCTTGGTGTGTGCACTGCGTGTTTCCCATGTGTGATTGGTGTGTGCTATATATGATCTATGCATCAGTGGTGTACGTGGAGTATGTGACATATGCATCAGTGGCATGTGAGCCACGTATAAGTGTATTGTGTGCCACATGTGTCCAATAAATGATTGGTGAGCGCTGCATGTGTCTTGTTTTTTACTGACTTCAGGGCAGGATATCCATATATGTAACCACCAAAAAATGACAACCCGGTATCAATTAAATAACAATATCTTTATTAGAATCGCAATAAATATTCATATTAAAAATCAATAATAATTCTCAGCAAATTACAGCGGTAAGAAATGGGATCCAATATGACAGCAAGGAAGCAACTCCGCCTCCACATAAAAGGTATACACAAAGCATGTACTCAATACTGACAAGATGCAATAAATAGATGGTAACCCAGCCTCAATGCCCAGATTAATGTGCCCCAAAAGAGTATCTCCTACATTAACAATTGGGAAATGAGGGACAAATAGAAAAACAGGAACATGTGCTCTAAGCCCCTACATGAACGCAGTCCAAACTCGGACCGCCAGAGCTAACTTAGCTCCATTATAAAGCTACAATAGCCGGGCAGCAGAGCACATGGGCCAAGTACTAACAGCCAAAAACATAAAATGAAAAACTGAGCAAACAATGCAATAAAAGTTACCAACATGTGGAAGGCGGTATTGCAAGCCCCAACGCGCGTTTCGCCCTAGGCTTCTTCCTGGGGGCGTAACTTGTTAGGGACACATGAGCCCTTTAAATACCCAGTTGTCTCCAATACAACGCGTCTCCATCCAATCACAGTGCATCTCTCATCCTATCTTGGTCCTATCCTAAAACCTCTTTCTCTCACACACACACCCACACTCCACCTTCTCCGGCAGCTTGTAATCATAGGAAAGCGCAACCACTTCCGGGTATGCGCATAACAGTTAGATGCTGAGCGGCCGCCATCTTGGAAAAGGGCAAATGCCCTTTGTATCCGTGACCTCCAACAAACCAGCGCTGGGGTAAGATTAAGTGCTAAATATAAAGTGACAATAGTGCCAAACGGTGAAAAAGTGAATAAAAGAAGGAAAGGAAAGGTGATAAGTCGACCATGCAGTGTGACGTAAATGTGAAGGACAGTAAATAGAATTAATATATCAAGAATTTTTTCCATAAATTGCAAAGACAAATACATGGTGAGAACATTAAGTAAACCCCCATTTTAGTGCAATAAATCTCCGGATCGCCGCTATTTAAAAAATATTAAAATTATAAACAAAAGTGCTAAAAAGTCACCAAAATAAAGTGCAATAATTTATCCAAGCTTGTCCTGAAAAATGTTCTCAATGACCATCATATACAAAGTGTTTGCCATAATACAGTGTAAATCTTCTCCAGAGTCACCATTTGATTTAAAAAAAAAAAAAAAAGGTGTTCACATATATTAAAGATTTTCTTGCTCAAAGTGCTTGCAATTATTCATCGAACCACCCCTGCTGGATTTGGAGGATGTTCACACCTAGAATAGGAAAACACAGGAAAGAGAAGAATAAGTGGGTAGGGTGAGGGGAAAGGGGAAGGGGAAGGGAAGAAAGGAGGGAGGGGGGCGGGAAGAGGGAAAGGGGGAGGGGGAAAGGGAGGGAGGGACCGATAGATAGGATAATATGAAGAGATAGGAGACACAGAAACAATAATAAAAATAAAAATTAATGTAGTGATCAATTAACACAATTGGTCCCAACTGGGACCCCAGCCCATATGTACACAAACAATCTGATAAAAACAATTAAAAGAAAAGTTGGGAATATTCTAAAACAAGGAGAGGGACATCCAAAATAAGTTATCAGACCATTATTGCCTCACAAAAACGGAACAAAAGAATTCGTCTCGCTCAGACCGTGGGGGACCAAGGTATCCAAGGTATGAATCCATCTTGTCTCTTTTGGGCTAATAACCTTTTCCAATCCCCCATTCGGGCCAATATAAAGACTCGGTCTATGCCTCTGAACCTAAACAGCCTGGAGTCAGCATTATGTGCCTCCAAAAAGTGTCTGGGGATAGACAACAGAGTATCAGCGTTTTCTGCACTTTTAGCGGCTTCAATGGCCAGAACGTGTTCACGTATTCTACGCCTGAAGGGTCTCGAGGTCATACCCACATAGATCTTTTGGCAAGGGCACATCGCCCAATAAATGACCCCAATCGTCGAACAGGAAATTGTATGTGTGATCGTAAAATTACGGGATTGTGTGCTGTTCCAAAATGTTGTTACACGATCCACATTACAACACGCTACACAATCCCCACACGGCTTACAGCCCCGAGCAGGGCCCCTTGACCCAAAAATCCGGCCGATGACCGGTCCTGGATAGTGACTCCTCACCAAAATATCTTTAAGGTTCTTACACCTTCGTGACGTAATTGAAGGAGCGTCACCATTTACTGCCCGTAATTTAGAATCGACTGTAAGTATGTCCCAATATTTAGTGAGGGCTTGTCTAACTCTCTGATAGCCACTGTTGTATTCCGTAATAAATCTCACCTTCTCCTCATTCTCCTTCACCACACTCTTCCTGCTTCCAGCCTGTAGAAGTTGGGTCCGATTAGATGTTTTCGCCCTATGATACGCTCTCTGAATATCACCCTCCTTGTATCCACGCTGTCTAAAGCGATCACTCAACTCCTCCGATCTCCGTTCAAAGTTTCTCTCTGTTGAACACAGCCTTCTTAATCTAAAAAATTGTCCCACTGGGATGTTCTTAATGAGGTTCCTGGGATGTGAAGAGGACGCGTGTAGGAGTGCATTTACCGCCGTATTTTTTCGGTACAAGTCTGTTGAAATCCGTCCATCTGGTTCCACTTTCAAATTTATATCCAGGAAATCAATCTCACTTCTATGGATCCTAGAGGTGAGTTTAATATTTAATTTGTTAATGTTGAGGCCCTCAATAAATTGTCTCAGGTCCCCCTCGGAACCCCCCCAGATGATCAGGATGTCATCTATATAACGGCCCCAATAAAGGACCTGTTCAATCATTAAGGAGGGCTCCGAGAGGAAGATGCGTCTCTCCCACAGGCCAAGGAACAAATTGGCGTACGCGGCCGCACAAGACGCCCCCATCGCCGTTCCCTGGCGCTGTAGGAAAAACGCACCCCTGAACAAAAAAAAATTGTGTGTTAAAACAAATTGTAAGAGCTCCAACAGAAACTCACGTTGTTCCACAGATATGTCCGACATACTCAAGTAGAATTCAACAGCTGCCAATCCATCTTCGTGGCGGATCGATGTGTAAAGTGACTCAACGTCACACGTTGCCACAATCGTACCAGGCTCCAATTGTAAATCCTCCAGGTTCCTCAACACATCAGTCGTGTCCTTCAAGTAAGAGGGTAAAATTTCTACCAACGACTAAGGGACACGACCTGGCTCACCCAGGTCGAGGCGGTTTTTGGATTCAATGGCACAGCAGGAGAGGGTTCCAATCAAAGGGACATTGAGGAAATAAAGAGTACAATGAGGAAATTGCTTCACAAAAGGACACGTACATGGTGGAACCGGGCCACCCTTGAAAGGTATTTAATGTTGGGCTTGATACCTCGGGGCCTAAGAGTACAAACTTTCCCGACATATGGAAGGGAAGATATTGAGTTTTGCAAACAGTGGGAATCAGCGGTTGATACATGTTCGCGCAGTTTAATGAAGACAATAATTGATTTAAATTCAAGGATGTTGGAAAGCCAAGAAAGTGAAATCAGTACCGTAGAGGCACAGATGGTCACACGGTTAACTAAGGATGAGCTAGAGATATTTAAGAAGGATCTTGATTCACAATTTATTATATGGGAGAAACAGATCAAAATGGTGAAAACCAAGAAATTTCAAAGGGATAAAAATGATCTGGACCAGGATCGGGTTTACAGATGGAAAGGGGACAGAAGGGCCCCCAGATCTAGGACGACATCTATGTCCTCAGCAGTATCAACAGGAGGTGAATCAGTTAACTCTGGTTCTACTGAATATAAAACCCAACAACATAAGAGATACAGTAAACGTAAGAACGAGGAACCGCTTCGTCAGACGAGAAAGAAGAGACAGGAGGATGGCGCTGGGGGCGAACAGGTATTGCAAATTATTAACTTATCCGATCATAAATTGACGGATACGCAACAGGCGGTATTGAGTAGAGGGCTTTCCTTCTGTCCGACTTCTAATTTTGATTCTTTTTCAGCCATAAAGGATCTACACCTATTCGCATGGAAATTGTTTTTTAAAAGATTTTACAGCAAGAAGTGGGATCCAAATTTTGATACAGTGGTGGAACAACAAGCCTTGCATGATCTCGTGTCCCTAATGGAAGACCATGAGGATGTAAAAGGTGAGTTCCCTAAGTCTCTGATACCACGATCCAAAAAGTTCCCACCGTTGTCCACATTTCCGGATATAGACCTCTTTGTGAAATTGGTCTCAAAAGAATTTGAAGCCATTCCGAGATATAACCATATGAATAACCTGAGTCGACAGGAAAGGGAGGCTATTAAGGAAATGGAAGGGTGGAAGGATGTGGTTTTCAAGATGGCAGATAAAGGAGGCAATATAGTGATCTGGCCTATTAAGATGTATGAAAGGGAGGTATATAAACATCTTAAGACTCCACAATGTTACGAGAAACTCACCTTTAATCCTCTGGTGAGATTTACGAGGGAATTGGAGGAAGTGTTGATGAGGGGAGTAGATAGAGGGTGTATTACAGTAAAACAAATGTCATTTTTGCTTAATAAAGAATCCACTATTCCTACCTTCTATCTCCTCCCCAAGATTCACAAACATGCTACGTGCCCACCAGGACGACCTATAGTGGCGGGGATAAATGGTATTTGTGATCCAGTATGCAAGTACATTGATGCTTTCCTCCAGCCGTTGGTAGAAATTTTACCCTCTTACTTGAAGGACACGACTGATGTGTTGAGGAACCTGGAGGATTTACAATTGGAGCCTGGTACGATTGTGGCAACGTGTGACGTTGAGTCACTTTACACATCGATCCGCCATGAAGATGGATTGGCAGCTGTTGAATTCTACTTGAGTATGTCGGACATATCTGTGGAACAACGTGAGTTTCTGTTGGAGCTCTTACAATTTGTTTTAACACACAATTTTTTTTTGTTCAGGGGTGCGTTTTTCCTACAGCGCCAGGGAACGGCGATGGGGGCGTCTTGTGCGGCCGCGTACGCCAATTTGTTCCTTGGCCTGTGGGAGAGACGCATCTTCCTCTCGGAGCCCTCCTTAATGATTGAACAGGTCCTGTATTGGGGCCGTTATATAGATGACATCCTGATCATCTGGGGGGGTTCCGAGGGGGACCTGAGACAATTTATTGAGGGCCTCAACATTAACGAATTAAATATTAAACTCACCTCTAGGATCCATAGGAGTGAGATTGATTTCCTGGATATAAATTTGAAAGTGGAACCAGATGGACGGATTTCAACAGACTTGTACCGAAAAAATACGGCGGTAAATGCACTCCTACACGCGTCCTCTTCACATCCCAGGAACCTCATTAAGAACATCCCAGTGGGACAATTTTTGAGATTAAGAAGGCTGTGTTCAACAGAGAGAAACTTTAAACGGAGATCGGAGGAGTTGAGTGATCGCTTTAGACAGCGTGGATACAAGGAGGGTGATATTCAGAGAGCGTATCATAGGGCGAAAACATCTAATCGGACCCAACTTCTACAGGCTGGAAGCAGGAAGAGTGTGTCGAAGGAGAATGAGGAGAAGGTGAGATTTATTACGGAATACAACAGTGGCTATCAGAGAGTTAGACAAGCCCTCACTAAATATTGGGACATACTTACAGTCGATTCTAAATTACGGGCAGTAAATGGTGACGCTCCTTCAATTACGTCACGAAGGTGTAAGAACCTTAAAGATATTTTGGTGAGGAGTCACTATCCAGGACCGGTCATCGGCCGGATTTTTGGGTCAAGGGGCCCTGCTCGGGGCTGTAAGCCGTGTGGGGATTGTGTAGCGTGTTGTAATGTGGATCGTGTAACAACATTTTGGAACAGCACACAATCCCGTAATTTTACGATCACACATACAATTTCCTGTTCGACGATTGGGGTCATTTATTGGGCGATGTGCCCTTGTCAAAAGATCTATGTGGGTATGACCTCGAGACCCTTCAGACGTAGAATACGTGAACACGTTCTGGCCATTGAAGCCGCTAAAAGTGCAGAAAACGCTGATACTCTGTTGTCTATCCCCAGACACTTTTTGGAGGCACATAATGCTGACTCCAGGCTGTTTAGGTTCAGAGGCATAGACCGAGTCTTTATATTGGCCCGAATGGGGGATTGGAAAAGGTTATTAGCCCAAAAAGAGACAAGATGGATTCATACCTTGGATACCTTGGTCCCCCACGGTCTGAACGAGACGAATTCTTTTGTTCCGTTTTTGTGAGGCAATAATGGTCTGATAACTTATTTTGGATGTCCCTCTCCTTGTTTTAGAATATTCCCAACTTTTCTTTTAATTGTTTTTATCAGATTGTTTGTGTACATATGGGCTGGGGTCCCAGTTGGGACCAATTGTGTTAATTGATCACTACATTAATTTTTATTTTTTATTATTGTTTCTGTGTCTCCTATCTCTTCATATTATCCTATCTATCGGTCCCTCCCCTCCCTTTCCCCCTCCCCCCTTTCCCTCTTCCCCGCCCCCCCCCCCCCTCCCCTCCTTTCTTCCCCTTCCCCTTCCCCTTTCCCCTCACCCTACCCACTTATTCTTCTCTTTCCTGTGTTTTCCTATTCTAGGTGTGAACATCCTCCAAATCCAGCAGGGGTGGTTCGATGAATAATTGCAAGCACTTTGAGCAAGAAAATCTTTAATATATGTGAACACCTTTTTTTTTTTTTTTTAAATCAAATGGTGACTCTGGAGAAGATTTACACTGTATTATGGCAAACACTTTGTATATGATGGTCATTGAGAACATTTTTCAGGACAAGCTTGGATAAATTATTGCACTTTATTTTGGTGACTTTTTAGCACTTTTGTTTATAATTTTAATATTTATTAAATAGCGGCGATCCGGAGATTTATTGCACTAAAATGGGGGTTTACTTAAAGGGAATCTGTCACTAGCTTTTACCCTTGTCAGCTAAACATATGCTGACATTAAGGGTCTCCATAGCAGTCCTAATGTGTTTTTATTTTAGATATCCAAGGCTTTATTTTCTCAAAAAACAGGTTTTACCCACCTGTCAATCATCAGAATAAGGAGCCCAGGGGGAGGTCTGGCCATGCAGGGTGTTCGTCCGCACCCTCCCCCGTCAGTGCCGCACGCCGCCTCTCCAAACCTCTGCGCCGCCTCCTAAAGCGCAGTGCCGCCTCTCCCCTCCTTCCCCGTCAAGAACCGCGCGTGCGCTGGGGCACTGCGCGATGCGCCCGTACGGACTCCGGCAACCGGCTTCAGGGAGCGAAGCGCGCATGCGCCGGCACTTCGCTCCCTCCCTGGGATGACTGCACCCTGGCGCCAGCCTCTCAGAGCCCGCGAAGAGCTGTGCCCTGTGCGCACGCGCGGGATCTTGACGGGGAAGGAGGGGGAGGGAGGGAGAGGGAGAGGCGGCGCAGAGGTTTGGAGAGGCGGCGTGCGGCACTGACGGGGGAGGGTGCGGACGAACACCCTGCATGGCCAGACCTCCCCCTGGGCTCCTTATTCTGATGATTGACAGGTGGGTAAAACCTGTTTTTTAAGAAAATAAAGCCTTGGATATCTAAAATAAAAACACATTAGGACTGCATTGGAGACCCTTAATGTCAGCATATGTTTAGCTGACAAGGGTAAAAGCTAGTGACAGATTCCCTTTAATGTTCTCACCATGTATTTGTCTTTGCAATTTATGGAAAAAATTCTTGATATATTAATTCTATTTACTGTCCTTCACATTTACGTCACACTGCATGGTCGACTTATCACCTTTCCTTTCCTTCTTTTATTCACTTTTTCACCGTTTGGCACTATTGTCACTTTATATTTAGCACTTAATCTTACCCCAGCGCTGGTTTGTTGGAGGTCACGGATACAAAGGGCATTTGCCCTTTTCCAAGATGGCGGCCGCTCAGCATCTAACTGTTATGCGCATACCCGGAAGTGGTTGCGCTTTCCTATGATTACAAGCTGCCGGAGAAGGTGGAGTGTGGTGTGTGTGTGAGAGAAAGAGGTTTTAGGATAGGACCAAGATAGGATGAGAGATGCACTGTGATTGGATGGAGACGCGTTGTATTGGAGACAACTGGGTATTTAAAGGGCTCATGTGTCCCTAACAAGTTACGCCCCAGGAAGAAGCCTAGGGCGAAACGCGCGTTGGGGCTTGCGATACCGCCTTCCACATGTTGGTAACTTTTATTGCATTGTTTGCTCAGTTTTTCATTTTATGTTTTTGGCTGTTAGTACTTGGCCCATGTGCTCTGCTGCCCGGCTATTGTAGCTTTATAATGGAGCTAAGTTAGCTCTGGCGGTCCGAGTTTGGACTGCGTTCATGTAGGGGCTTAGAGCACATGTTCCTGTTTTTCTATTTGTCCCTCATTTCCCAATTGTTAATGTAGGAGATACTCTTTTGGGGCACATTAATCTGGGCATTGAGGCTGGGTTACCATCTATTTATTGCATCTTGTCAGTATTGAGTACATGCTTTGTGTATACCTTTTATGTGGAGGCGGAGTTGCTTCCTTGCTGTCATATTGGATCCCATTTCTTACCGCTGTAATTTGCTGAGAATTATTATTGATTTTTAATATGAATATTTATTGCGATTCTAATAAAGATATTGTTATTTAATTTCATACCGGGTTGTCATTTTTTGGTGGTTGTACTATGCGACATCCGTGGTTTTTTGCGAGGTGGTTTATAGGTTTGGTGGTGCATATCCATATATGTGTATATTCTGCTACATGTATGTTTGTACATTGTGCTGTGAGTGTCTGCCATCATACTTCATCTGTAATATTTCTGTTATCACTGTAAGTGCTCATGAACACGACCGTTAGATGTTTTGCAGTCCGCAAATTCCGGATCCGCAAAACATAGATACCGGGTGTGTGCATTGCACATTATGCGGAACAGAACAGCCGGCCTCTAATAGAAGAGTCCTATCCTCGTCTGTAATGTGGACAATAATAGGACATTTTGCAGAACGGCCCTGTGGACATACAGACACAGAATTCACACAGAGTCATTTTTTTTGCACCCCCATTGAAGAGAAGGGAATGGTACGGACATGGAAAAAATACGTTAGTGTGCAGGAGCCCTAAGGTGGGCCCCCAGAATCCATTACACTGGTGGGCCCTATGTACGCCAGTCCGACACTGCGAGGGCCTCAGTGCTGTTCACTGATGAAAGATGATTCACACTGAGCAGAGATGATGGCCATCAATGATGATGGAGATGCTATGCATAAGCCACTGCTGTTATCATACGAGTATTTGGTGGTGGTGGTGGTGTTACAGTGTAGGCAGGTGTGTTTAGTCAATACAGAACTGCCATAAACTTTGTGAATGGTCCAGTGACAAGCCCATACTACTTGAACAACATCATTAATCCAGTCATTGTGCCTCCGCATAAACAACACCGGCTTAATGTCATCTTCATGGACAACAATGCGTCAGCTCATCAAGGTTGTATCATTAGGGAACAACTGCTCGAGAGTGGGGGACCTCAAAAAGAGTGGCCTGCACTTTTTCCAGACCTGAATGCAATTGAAAAGCTACGGGATCAGCTGAGTCATCATGTAGAGGCTTGTAATTCTGTACCCCAAAACTTCAAAGACCTGAGGACTTCAAGAAGAGTGGGATGACATGCCTCAGCAGACAATAAGTCGACTTGTGAACATCAGGTGATGTCACTGTCAAGCTGTAATTGATTATCAAGGTCAAATGACAAGTTCTTGAGGCATTGACATTTTTTGTGGGGGTATACCCACCACTAGTGCTGGCTTTTGTTTTAATAAATTGTTTGAGATGAGGATATCACCATTGCTGCTTCTTAGATGCCCAAATTTCATGATATAATATCACTGTTGTGTGAACTTTTTACATTTTCCATAAAATTCACCCGAAAATCAAATATCCCTAACTTTTTTGTGAGTAGTGTATGTTGGGTTGACCAACACTGGTCTGAATTATTGTTGAATATCTACTATATAAATCCCAACTTGGTAAACGTATATCATTACACAGTGATCCCAGGATGGCCTTAGTTATTGACTAGATAGAATAGAATTTAAAGTGACGTCTAGATGCATCAATTATACTACTGATATCTTCAACTTTATTTTTATTTCAGACAGTGAAATCTGCCATAAGTGTCCTGAAGATAAATGGCCTGATGAGAAGAAAGTGAAATGTGTCCCCAAAACATATGAGTTCCTGTCCTATGAGACGGATATTCTGGTTCCAATATTTTCAGTCATGGCTATATTATTCTCGGCTGTTACATTATTCACATTAGGAAGCTTCATTTATTACTGGGACACTCCTCTAGTAAAGGCCAATAACCGGACTGTGAGCTTCATCCTCCTGGTCTCCATCTTTCTGAGCTTCCTCTGTGTCTTCTTGTTTCTTGGTCATCCTATGGACATCACCTGCTTGCTCAGACAAACATTTTTCGGTGTCTGTTTCTCCATCAGTCTCTCTTCTGTTCTTGGCAAGACTGTCACAGTATGCATCGCCTTCAAAGCCACTAAACTGGGCAGTTCCTGGGTAAAGTGGGTCTCATTCAAGGTCTCTAATTACGTAGTTGTTATAAGTTCCTCCATACAAGTTCTGCTTTGTGTTACTTGGCTGCTGGTGTCACCTCCTTATGTAGACTATGACCATCATTCCTATTCTGGGAAGGTCATCATTCAGTGTAATGAAGGCTCAGATATCTGGTTCTACTCCATGTTGGCTTATCTTGGACTCCTGGCAGCTATGAGCTTTGTTCTGGCTTTCATGGTGAGGACATTACCAGACAGTTTTAATGAGGCCAAGTACATCACCTTCAGCATGCTGGTGTTCTGCAGCGTCTGGATTTCCATGATCCCAGCTTATCTGAGCACTAGAGGGAAATACATGGTGGCTGTGGAGATTTTTGCCATATTAACTTCATGTGCTTCGGTCCTTGGTTGCATTTTTCTTCCAAAATTATACATTATGATATTAAGACCTGAATTAAATACCAGAAAAATCATTATGCAAACAAAAAGCATAACATAATTAAAATATGCGACTTTTTTAAAAAATTTGATTCAGACTGAGTTGGCAGCAGCATGAAGAGACCACAGAGTGGTGAGGTGGCAGAAGCATGAGGAGACCACAGAGTGGTGAGGTGGCAGCAGCATGAGAAAACCAGAGTGGTGTGGTGGCAGCATCATTAGGAGACCACAGAGTGGTGAGGTGGCAGGAGCAAGAGCAGACCAAGGAGTGGCCCAGTGACATAGTGGTATGGTGGGAGGCAATACCGATACCAGCTAAAGATGGTGGGTTGCAGTAGGAGCACCTGGCAGCAGGTGTGTTGCATCAGGTGGGTGGAATCATCAGAATTTGGGTGGCCAGACAATCTGAACCAGAAGAAACAGGTCTCTTTTGACAAAGTTTAGATGTGAACCCATGGATGATCTAGTCTGATGCACCAGGCACTGGTGTGTGGAAATCCTGGCTGATCCACGCCTGATTCATCTTCACAGAGATGAGTTTCTCAACATTTTGGGTGGCCAGACAAGTTCTCCTTGGGGGAACTATGGCACTAACCACCTGCTCTGATGCCACACTGCTGGCCGGCAGGAAAGCTTGTACAGGGCAAACTCAGCCAGTTGAGGCCACAAATAGAGTTTGGCTGCCCAATAGTCCAGTGGATCTTTGATGTGGGGTGGCAGGGTGCAGTCCAAGTATGCCACAACCTCCTGGTTCAGGTTCTGCTCTATGTCTAGCTGCTGCTGCTGGTGAGTAGTTTCTTTGGTAGGCGGTTGAAGAAATCTGCTCATTAGTGACTCTAGATTTAATTTGCTGCTGATGGAGCTGGTACCCCCCCCCCCAGCAGCCATGGCAGTGGAACGTGAGCGCAGAGGGCCCCCCGTCAGACCTGTGTGAGGTTGGGCGATGGCGCACATAGGCAGTGGCCAACTGACTATATAGGATGTCTCAATAGTAGTTCTGTTTGCTCTTCCTTTCAGCGGGTGGAAAAAATTGTCCCCATTTTGGACCAGTAGAGAGGGTCTAACATGGGGGAGAGCCAGTAGTCATCCCTCTGCCGAATGGTTACAATTCAGCTGTCACTACTTAAGCAACTGAGCATGCATTGGGCCACTTGCACAAGTGACTCGGAGGGACTCCTTGCTCCAACTCCACTGCATACTGCCATGGTGAGTCTGGGTCATTTGCCTTGTCTTCCTCATTGCTCTGCAGCTCCTCCGGCTCCTCCTGCTCCTCCTCTCCTGTCATCAGTGTAGATAAACCACCAATTTCTCTATACATTGCTTGTGCTCGAAAGTTCTCCTCCTCCCCCTCTAGTTCAGCCCCCACAGGACGCATGTGGCCATGATATGTAGTTGCCACGTCTCCTGTCCCCTGGTAAGCCAGATTTAGCATCATCTGTTCCAGGACATGAATCAGTTGAATGATGTTGTTCATCCCATAGTCCTGGCAATTGACAAATATAATATTATATAATAACATATAATCAGTCCAACATATGGAAAGTGGAATTCCAACGGGTGGAAACGCCACATATCAGCCTATGTTGGGGGATGCCTTTCTGCCTTTGGAGCTCAAGGAGTGTGTCCTTTGCAGTGTATGAGTGGCTGAAGTGCATGCAAATTTTACTTGCCATTTTCAGTATGTCTTGCAGATTGGTGGAAGACATCAGGAACCACTGTACAACCAGATTGAACACATGAACCATGCAGAAAGCATGGATCAGCCCTCCTTGACGAAGACACCATGTTCTTCCCATTATCGGTCACCATGGTTTCGATCTTGAGTTGTCGAGGAGAAAGCCAGGATTTGATTTTTTGATAAAGGACATGGAGCAGCTTCTCCCTTGTGTAAGTTTGTTCACCCAGGCAAACTAGGTGCAGAACAGCATGATATTGCCGTGCCCTGCACATGTGGTGTGCTGGAGGAGCACTGTGAATTGTCCCTGCAGTGGAGGCTGAGGACACGGTGGAGGATGAGGAGGCAGAGGCGGACATTGTCGCAGGACCAACGGCAAGAGAATGTGGAGGCGAAAGCGGCGTCACCTGGCCAAGTTGCTGGTGTGGCTGGGCAGGAAACACATTTACCCAGTTGGCCGTAAAGGACATGTATTGTCCCTGACCGTAGTTACATCTCCACACGTCGGCGCTGCTATGCACCTTGGCAGACACTGACAGGCTCAAGGACTGGCATACCTTCGGTTTTACATATGTGTGCAGGGCTGGTACTTCCTTTTGCGCAAAGAAATGACGGGTTGGAACTCTCCACCTAGGCTCAGCACAAGCCATCTGTTCTCTGAAAGTTGCAGAGTCCACCACATGGAAAGGGAGGGACTGCAGCCCCAACAACTTGGCCAGGTGCACCTTCAGCTTCTGCGCCGTTAGAAGAGTGCACGCATACTGTTATCGCTTCAGTTATTGCTGACGAAATGAGTGATGAGGAGAAGGAGGGCAAGAAGCAGGAGCATCAGGACCAGTAGATTATGGTACGGACAAACAGCTCTTTTTGGCTGAGGTGGTGGAGCCTTGACTGCAGTAAAAGTGGTGCCTGCCACTTCGTGATGCAGCAGTTGCTTCAGCAGCCTGGACCACTACATTAGCACCACGGTTCTCTCAGGTCACAATATTGACACCCTAGCCATGCTTCACCTTCTGCCCACAAATTCGGCAAATGGCCACCTTCACCTCCCCCAGCAGCTTAACAAAAAACTGCCACACCCCCAAGTATGCCATTTTCCTCCCAACTCTCTGCACTAACTGCCTGCTAACGCCACTGCCTCCATGAACCCCTGCTCCGTTAGTTTCCGAGCAGGTAGGCTCCTGCGAAGTGGGCGGTCTACCCTGGGCATGATTGGCTCCCGACCTCCTACTGCTGCCACCCTGCTGGCTCACCACAAGCTGCCACCCTCTTCTCCTGATGACGATGAAGCCCCTTCTTCACCCAGCTCCCAAGTGTGATCGGCTACATCATCATCTGCTACTGTCTGCATATCACTGATGTCCCCTTCAATGGTCTCAGAGCCAGGAGCCTGACCGCTCGCAACTCCAACTCCCACGTGACTCTTCTCATCACTACTTGCCCGCCTACTGGAGGAAGCGGCGGATGTCTCCTCCAGATCTTGGCCAGGCAGTAGCTGCTGACTGTCCTCTAGTAGCTTGCCCTCACTGAAAAGTGGACCCAAAGCTATGGCATATAATACTTCTCACGCTGAGGGAACAAACAATGACAGAGGCAGGTTGAGGACAGTTGAGGGCACAGGGCCTGCTCCCGGGCCATGCCAACTAAGCTTTGTGTCAGAAGCCACCGACTCTTTGCTAAGGGAGACTGATGTCACTTGTGACGAAGTTGAAGACCGAGTCAACCATTCAAGCACCGATGGGTTACTGGATAAGACACGACCGCTAGATGATACCGGGAGCTCAGGCCTTTCTATGCGACTGCTGCAGCCACCCCCCAACCCCTCCCCCCCCCTTCTTCTGCTGCTACCTGTGCCTACGACAGAAACATTTTGGCCACTACAGTTCCCTTTGAAGGGCCTGCCACTTGTCAGTCTGACATACTGTATAATAAAAGAATCAAATTAAAGGTAAAATAATAAATCCCAAAATAGGCTGTAGTACAATGTAACTTCACCGCAGAACGTCAATTAAGATGTATTGTTTTTCCTATTAATACACCCACAAAAAAACTTCAGTATAACAGCAATGTGGTTCACAAATTAGTGTAACAAAGTGTGATAGAATCGCTCCTATTACCCAGTCTGTACACTCTACTATTGCACCCTGCTCTCCTTTTATAGTGTAGACTAGACATTAGGCCCGTTACAATAACGGGGGCGCTGGGACATTAGTTCTGACACTGTTATGGGGGATCTGTGGTTGACATTGTTAAGGGGATCTGTGGTTTTCACTTTTAAGGGGATCTGTGGAGGACACTGTTATGGGGATCTGTGGGGGACACTGTTATGGGGGATCTGTGGCTGACACTGTTATGGGGGGATCTATGGATGACACTGTTATGGGGGATCTGTGGATGACACTTATGGGGAATCAGTGGACAACACTGTTATGGGGATCTGTGGATTACACTCTTAAGGGGGATCTGTGGATGTCACTGTTATAGGGGATCTGTGGATTACACTCTTAAGGGGGATCTGTGGATGTCACTGTTATAGGGGATCTGTGGATGATGCTGTTATGGGGGATCTGTGACTGACACTGTTAAGGGGGATCTGTGGATGGCACTGTTATGGGGGATTTGTGGATGGCACTGTTATGGGGGATCTGTGGCTGGCACTGTTATGGGGGGATCTGTGGATGGCACTATTATGGGGATCTTTGGATTGCACTGTTAGAGGGGATCTGTGGATGGCACTGTTATGATGGATATCTGTGGATAACACTGTTATGGAGGGGATCTGTGGCTGACACTGTTATAGGAGGGATCTGTGGATGGCACTGTTATAGGAGATCTGTGGCTGACACTGTTATGGAGGTGATCTGCGGAGTACACACTATTATGGGGAATCTGTGGCTGACACTATTATGGGGGATCTGTGGCTGACACTGTTATGGGGAATCTGTGGCTGACACTGTTATGAGGGATCTGTGGCTGACACTGTTATGGGGGGTTCTGTGGCTGAAACTGTTATGGGGGGTCAATGGATGACACTGTTATGGGGGGTCTGTGGATGACACTGTTATGGGGGGTCTGTGGCTGACACCGTTATGTGGGTCTGTTTCTGACACTGTTATGGGGGGGTCTGTGGCTGACACCGTTATGGGGGTCTGCGGCTCACACTTTTATGGGGGGGTCTGTGACTGACACTGTAATGGGACTCTCTGTAAATGACACATAGCATGTATGCTACGTTTCTTCCACAGATTCCCCCATAACAGTGTCGATTGGAGTTTTCTCCAATCCGATGGTATATTTTAACTTCAAGCGTCCCCATCACCATGGCAACGCCTCTATATTAGAATATACCATCGGATCTGAGTTAGATAGTGAAAACTCAGATCCGACAATATATTCTAACACAGAGTCGTTCTCATAGTGATGGGGACGCTTCTAGTTAGAAAATAGTGAGATGTGTGTACAGACTGGCCCCCTGCTGCCTGGCAGCATCTGATCTCTTACAGGGGGCTGTGATCCGCACAATTAACCCCTCAGATGCCGCACCTGATTCTCCTTTTATAGTGTAGACTAGACATTAGGCCCGTTACAATAACGGGCACTAGAACATTAGTTCTGACACTGTTATGGGGGATCTGTGGATGACACTGTAATGGGGATCTGTGGTTGACACTGTTATGGGGTATCTGTGGATGGCACTGTTATGGGGGATCTGTGGTTGACACTGTTATGGGGGTCCGTGGATGACACTGTTATGGGGGGGATCTGTGGATGACACTGTTATGGGAGATCTGTGGATGATGCTGTTATGGGGGACCTGTGGCGGACACTGTTATGTGGGATCTGTGGTCTGTGCTATAAGCAATGCGCCGCACAGACCTGTCACTTACCAGCAGAAGTAGCACCAGGCGGACACAGACAGCGCAGGTAAGTATAACGCTGCTAAGTGACCATGGCAGCCAGGACTTCAGTAGCGTCCTGGCTGCCATGGTAACCGATCGGAGCCCCAGCAATTACATTGGGACTCCGATTGGAACTGCCGCTCTGCGGGGGGAGGGGCGGTTGTTAACCTGTGGCCACTGCCACCAATGATTTTAATTAGAGGGGGGAGGGGAGGCCGCACACTGGCTATCAGTGATTTTAGTAGGGGGGGGAGGGGAGGCCGCACACTGGCCACCAATGATTTTTATACTGGGGAGGAAGGGGGGTCTGGCAGCACCCTACCTCTTGTGATCCCCACAATTAACCCCTCAGGAGTGGCACCTGAGGGGTTAATTGTGCGGATCACAGCCCACTGTAAGAGGTCGGGTACTGCCAGGCGGCAGGGGGCCGGTATATACAGACTTCTCAGTATATTCTAACTTGAATCGTCCCCATCACTATGGGAACGCCTCTGTGTTAGAATATACTGTCAGATCTGAGTTTTCACGATCTAACTTAGATCGATGGTATATTCTAACATATAGGCTTTAGTAAAGTTATTCATAGTATTTCTTCTCTGAGCGGGGCCCGCTGTAATATAGTGAGTGCACTGGGCCCCGCTGCCATCATAATAGGATGCCTCCCCAAAGGCTTTTGCTAGCAAAGATTAAATATTCAATGTTATACCCTGCTAAACTTAGACTTATATATCATGATCAAGTATTGTTTTTTCCAAGGCCTGAAAAGACGATGAAATGGATGGAGCTTAAAGAGATTGGAGCTTAAGGCTTTGTTCATATCACTGTTTAGCCTTTCTGCTCTCCTTCTCCGTTCATATGAAGCAATGTCAGGGATTGATATTGCTCTCACAAGCCCTGACTCTATAGATAGGATAGAACGAATGGAATATGAATCTCATGGCATATCATATCATTCTCCTATCCTTCTTGCGATCAAGGAGAAGGACCCAGTGCACAAGACTAGGAGCTTTAGGTTGAATCCACATTGGATTGGCCTGATATGAGAACAGGAATGGATTTGCCATGAGCTTAGAGAATTCTGGAATCATAACATCAACTCTGCTCATATACACTAAAAGCATTCATACGGGCAATATATCTGGGTAACATAAAGAGAACCAAAGCTATGTCGACATAATAACTGACTCAAAGGGAATCGAGCGAGAGTTTGTGGATTACTTCTCCACGTTATATAAATCTGATCTCCGAGGGAGTGAGGAAGACTTGGAATCATTTATTGAGAAACTTGCTAAGCCTGCCCTAACGGAGAAGGAAAATGCCGTCACCAATTCAATTGTGCGAATTGCACGTGGCTATGAGATCTATTTCCAGGAACTCCTCTCCTGGCTCTGACGGACTCCCTTTTGAGATATATAGAAGAGATGGGGAGATTGTCTTTGCTTAACTTCTACAAGTTCTGAATGAATCCGGAGCATCAGGTAGTCTCCCGATGTTATTATCAGAGGCTATAATCACCCTCATCCCAATAAATGATAAGGACGAAAATGAGATATATCGTCCAGCATCATTATTAAATACTGACTTTAAGATATGAGCGAAAATATTTGCAATTCGACTTAAAAAAATGATAGATAAATTGATCCACCCTGATTAAACTGGTTTTATCCCCAAAAGACACGCCCATACTAACATCCGTAGAGCTATGGTCAATATTCAGGTGGGGATGGGTGAGGACAGCTCCATCCTATCATTAGATGCTGTTAAAGGATTTGACAGCGTGCAGTGGAATTACCTTTGGAGAGATATGGCTAAGGAGAACTTAGGAAGTAATTGCCTCAAATGGATACAGCTATTATATAGTCGCCCGACTGCGAGAATAAATATCGACGGGGTCTGGTCTGTGCCTTTTGGAGTTACACCTGGGTACTATACAGGGCTGTCCCCTTTCCCCCCTCCTCTTCGCAACTTTTTTTTAGAACCTCTTGCCTGGATAGGATAAGGCAGGATAAGAATATTTTGGGGTTCGGGGTAAAGGGTCCGCAGGATAAAATAAGCTTATATGCAGACGATGTTCTTATTTTTTTTTTAAGAGATGAAGGAGCAGCTATCTCATATTTTATGAAGGTAATTAATGAATTTGGTTATATTTCAGGATTTGAAATTAAATGGTCTAAATCAGTACTACTTCCCCTGAAACCGCAGGTAAATAACGTGTTGTGAAACATTAGGGTACTGAATTATATGGACCAGATATTACATGACTTTAATAAGCTAAATTTAACCCCACTGCTAGATAAACTTAAAACTAAAATCAGAGTCTGGCAGAAGCTCACTCTTGGACAAACAGAGAGAATAGCCTTAATAAAAATGGTTCTATTCCCGCAAATTCTGTACACCATCACAGCATAAAGATTCCTTTTTCAATCAGGTGGAAAGTTTAATTACAAATTTGATATGGGGAAGAAAGAGAGTCCGGATTAAGCAGAGATATTTTTGGCTGGCAGAAGAGGAGGGGGGAATCTCCCTCCCGTACATACAGGGCTACCATATGACTGCACAAATTCAATGGTGTTTGGGGTGGCGAGAGGATAACCCCGTGCAATATTTCATAAAGGAGTATGGAGGTTCCCAACAAGATATAATTAGCATATTAGAAGTGGGGTACCTTCGTATCCGTGGGAAACAATGCCCCATAAGCAGAATGTTACAGCTGGTATGGTATAAAATTAAAAAAAGGTATTAGGGATTCCACATGCCATACACTTTACCCCACTCTGGCAGAACTTTAATATAAAGGAATTTATGACATTAGTTAATTATGCATTTTGGCAAAAGAGGGAAATAGTTTTGGTTTCACAATTGGTTACTTCCGGATGAATTAGACTCTTTAAGGAATTAAGCCCTGATATACAAGTTGACACGTTAGCTTGGTATACATACATACAATTAAAACATGCTTTTGCAAGCACCAAGAATAGGAATTATTTTATAATAGAAGATCACAACTTCACAGATTTTTGCTACAATTGTAAGGAAATGAAAGCCACTATCTCACAGGTATATAAACGAATTAAGACAGGGTTAGGTAAGAATGAAAATAAGTGGGAATCAGAGATTGGGAGCGACACTGCTATTAATTGGGTGTCCGTTTATAAAAATATAAACTGGGCAATAATTTCCAGTAATTTTAGGTTTAT
The DNA here is from genome assembly GCA_033119425.1 of Bufotes viridis. Taxonomy (NCBI): domain Eukaryota; kingdom Metazoa; phylum Chordata; class Amphibia; order Anura; family Bufonidae; genus Bufotes; species Bufotes viridis. The sequence goes on from CM065589.1 coordinate 606,458,267, forward strand.
CCAATTTAAAATAGTTCCCCGGTTATACTATACCCCGTTATAGCTTTCAAGGATACATAAGGATACGGATTCCAGGTGCCCTAAGTGCCAAATCGAACAAGCTGACTTTATTAATATGATTTGGAGTTGCCCAATTATTCAGCAATATTGGGTGAAGATTTTTGAGGTTTTAGTTGGGAAGCTTGAATATAAAGCGGGAATTGAACTTGCTGTATTGGGATTCCTTTCTATAGATGATATTGGCAAGAAGAATAGAATAACTTGGCTGAAAGGTTTATTACTCTCAAGAGTTATAATTGTAGGAAATAAAAATGAAAATAAAAAGGAGCGTGAGGTGCTGGGAGGGAAGAGGAATACGGGAGGGGGAACCACCATGCTTTATTTGGACGGTCCATCTGGTCATCTTTGTTGAGGATGTCTAGAGGTGTTTTCTATTCTACATGCAATCACGACAAGGGGGGTTTTGTCATCAAGTGTCTTGAGTTTATCATGTGCCACCCTCCCTGGCGAAGTGAGTACCACACAGTGGTATTTATTTGGAATTTCATTTGGAAATATATTTAATACACTACTGCTATAAATTATAAATAATATAATGTTGCTATTAATTGTAATAGTATCCATATAATCTACTATCCGAGGGCTTTATGTATTTCACTATCCTCTACCTAGAATCTACTACCCTAAATCAAAATTCATACACAATTTATCATATAATTTTCCTAGTAGTCAGTGATTTATATATATATTTATTATACATTTGTTTTAAAATGATTGCCACTCATTCTTCTCTATTTCTACACTTGACCCAACATGATTGTAACCTATTTATTATGTTATTATTATTACCCTCCACAAACAGTATGGTATAACAACAAGTCTTCTCCCAAATGCTTTCTATAGCCGGTATGCAAAGTCGAATATCCAGGCATGTGATCAGGAAGACTCTTCCTTACAAGGAATCCTCACGGTGCGCTCCATAGTTGGAACGAAAAGTCTTACATCCGGCCAGGTGACCGGATGCTCATAGTAACACACTCACTGCGCTCCACTGCTGGAACGCAAGGCTGTAAACCCGATCACGTGACCGGAGGACTGCAAGGACTGCGGCTTCTTCATCAGCACCCCGAGCCTCCTCCCTTCATATATTTTTACAATATAAGGTTATAACCTGCCTTTTATATATACCTATTATCATGTCCACTGTTATGCAGATCAAATTTTATAATTTTAAAAGTATTGGGAATTCACTTCTGCTTTTGGGGTTACGTGACCGGAAGTGCACCCCCACCAAGTGGAATCATGTTTTTTCAATGCCCTTTATGTGTATATATAAACTGTTGTTTTGTAATAAATGTTATGCTTGTATTGTGCTCCTGATGAATGGGTGTTAGAGACCCTGAAACACGTTGAGCTTATACCAATAAAAAAACACCCTGCTTGGGGGGCGTCAAGTGTCTTGAGTTTATTTTGCACCACCCTCCCCGGTGAAGTGAGTACCACACAGTGGGTCCAGCAATCCTTATTTACTTTACCTTCATGGATACTTGTATGTTTTGCTACCACCGAACCCCACTTCAATTGAATTAAGTGTTGTTTGTATTGTTTTACAGTCATTTTTATTTTGAGCATTCATTTTCTCCTTATTATACTCCTGACATATACTCCTTAATTTACTCCTTACAATGAGTAGAACATATATCAGTAGGGACTCAGTAAACTATCTAACAGATTCTCCATCACGGCAGAACCAATTCATTTTTAGCTTGTCCTTCACTAGGGTGCTCCACTCTATCAGATCCTTTTTTCTATTTTTTCAGAGTTATAATTGGCAGAAAATGGGGGTCTACCGAATTCCCCACTTTGCGGAGTGGAGAAACCTATTGAACAAGATAAGAAAGGGTTTCTTGCCTAACTAAAAAAAAGATATTACAGTGGGAAAAGGTATGGGTAAACATGACTTAGTCCTCTGACTCAATGGACTTCAAATTGAGTGAGTCAGGTGGCTTATTGGCTCTAGTTGACATACAGTATCAGGTAGAGATTTTCGGGAACTCCTGCTGGCCCCAGGGACAACGAGTGGCAACGTGGGATAAGGGTGGGATGGGTGGAAAAGGGACTTTATGTTTTGTACAGTATTTAATTTGCAAGGTGCTTTTCCCTTTTTGACTCATTTCAAGATATTGGAAATATTAATGTCTTTTATGGGAAAGATGCTTGTTTATATTATGTTTTGTAAGAAAGAAAAAAAATATTGGGCACATGGCCTGAGCTTGCCCTTTACACCTTGGAGGAGCTGGCCTGCCCTGCGGCCAGTGTATTGTCTGAACGTATGTTTAGCACGGCGGTGGAGGTGGGGCGTTGGGGGGGTGATAACAGACAAGCGCAGCCGCCTGCCCACAGCCAATGTGGGCAAGCACACATTCCTTAAAATGCACCAGGCATGGAACCCATAGGACTTGCCGCAATGGCCGATATAGAGAGGTATATCAGCCATTGCTATTCTCCAGCACAGTTTGTGCATTCTCTTTGCTTTTTCCCAATGTTTTGGGGCCACTGGCCATGTTGGTGAAGTACTCGAAGCAGCGCAAACCAAAAAACTAAAAATATATAAGGTAAAAAAATAAAATAAATAAATAAAAAAGGTTGGCTACCTCCTCCACCTGCACCACCACATCCGCCTCCAGGATCAAGATTATTATGTCTTATATTGGCAGAGTAGAGAAGTATACCGGGGGCATCTAGCCATTGTTGTACTCCAGCGGAAAATTAAAAATTTTAGTAAGATGACCCATTTTGCATTCATCCAACTAATGTGGGAGAGGAAATTCTTATGTGGAGTGTGTCTGTTAACTCATGAATAAAAAAAAAAAAATTAGGAATACCCCTTCATCCATCTAACTAATGTCGGAGAGGAAATTCTTCTGTGGAGTGTGTCTGTGAAGTCATAAATAAATAAAAAAAAAAAAAAATTAGGAATACCCCTTCATCCATCTAACTAATGTCAGAGAGGAAATTCTTCTGTGGAGTGTGTCTGTGAAGTCATGAATAAAAAAAAAAAAAATTAGGAATACCCCTTCATCCATCTAACTAATGTCGGAGAGGAAATTCTTCTGTGGAGTGTGTCTTTGAACACCCATTTGGCATCTGTCTTACTGTAGTAGGAGAAAAGTTATTTTAATATATAGTCACCAGATAGGGGACATGTGAGATCTATAACTCAGACGACATTTTTTACCCAGTTTTAACCCAGGACATACAAGCACCAAACTGTCACCCCGCAGCCCTTAGATTTATCAATTGAGGGGTGCAATCAAGTTATCCTGTCACAAAAACAATTTGAGTTTCAGAATGTTGAGCTATAATGCATGTAGTCCCAAAAACACTTAAAAATCGAATTCCTTTTCCACTAGGCCCCATAGTGTCAGATAAAGGCTCTTTACTGAGAGGCTGGGAAGGTAGGGATGGCTTAATTCCCTCCTCAAGCCTCCTGGGAGACAGGTACCAGGTTACATCAAAGACACAGGAGAGAAACTTAAAAGCTTTTATGGTAAAGAATGGAATATTGGTCATGCATGGCTAACAAGTGAAGTAGTTTCACTATATACATCTGTTCCTTATCAAACCGCATCAGTGGCTTACATTTCCTACAGTGTCTTTCTATATAATCTCATTGTATAATACTGTTGAGGGGGACCTGAGAATAAAATTGTTTAGTCTCCTGCTGGGTGAGGCCCTTCTGAGTTCAAGCCCCAGAGCAGCCGCTTCCCCTATAGTTATGCCTCAGAACCACATTAATAACCCTTGAGTATTGTTTATGGTGGGTTCACATCTGCTTTCTGGATTCCGTTATGGCTTTCCGTTATAACATGAGAATCTATAAGACGGAAGTCAAAATGGAAGCCTTTAAGAGGCATTCCGTTTTGATCCGTCATAATAGAAGTCTATGGGAATCATAGCGGATCCGTCTGGTTCCTGTTATGCAAGACGGAAAACAAATTCCTGTCCACAGGACTTTTTTGTCCGTTTTGCATAACGGAAACCAGACGGATCTGTTATGATTCCCATAGACTTCTATTATGACAGAAAGCAAAACGGAATGCCTTTTAAAGGCTTTCGTTTTGCATTTCATCATAATACAATTTGTGAGAGATAGGTATTTAAATATAATGTAAACATCCTGTAGTACACATTTTTATCGACAAGATTGCAGCTAAACAGATGTGTGAGCCTTATGGGCATTTCTTTGTCTTAAGGTCACTGTGGAGGGGGAGTTAGGCTGCAATTTTCAAATCTACCTACGAGTTCAGAGTTGAAGTTGCTGAAACCACTCCTATCAAGTTAAGGAGCCTATAGTTTTTCCTTAAGAAACACCCTTTTTGTGATGTCATGTCTGCTATTTAAGTGAATGTAACTTGAATAAAGAGTTCTTGCTCAGGGGGATGAGAAGATGCTTTCATGGAACCAACTTGTGTGTCTGGTCTCATTATGAAAGTAGTATGGAACATCCATACTTATACTTCTAATTGAACGGGCACCACACAAAGAAGATGAGAGTTGCATGAATTGCGATAACAAATTGGCGTCCCTGGGTGGGCAGCTTCTGATTCAAACACCACAAGAGGACTTTCGCAAAACCATCAGACAAGGTCACATGCTGCAGCAAGGTATGAAACCTTTATTTCTTACTTTTCTTCTCTGAGTCTTTTGCCCAAGTAGATTTTCAAGAGTTGAATTGGTGTTATAGCGATAGAGGGGTTCAAATTATAACTGATCTGTCCTTTAGAAGAACTTGTTTAAATATTCCTTCTTTGTGTGGCAGGATGTGCTGGAACAAAGCGGAAATTGGTAGACAGCTGATTGCTGAATATCCGTGACATAGAATTAGACCTAAGCCAAGCTCTGACTACAGTTTTTAAGATTCATGAGTATTGACCAGGGGTTCTCATGATGGGAATTGAGTATGATTAACACCAATTGCATAGCAATGTTTGTACCCTAATGAGGCTAGATAGCAGCCGAATATATTAAAACTGTGTGCTCCATAGGAAAAGTATTGCTTGGATATCTTTAAGACTATATGAGTCCTGAAGGGTTGATAACGGCTGCATATCTTTAAGACTATGTGTCACTATTAGGAACAATAAAAAGGCGATTGGAAGTTATTAAGATTTTGTATCCCTATAGAGGTGAATGGACCAGGGGTCTTCACCAAAGGAATTGTGGGTTCGGTAGTGATTAGATAATCATTTGATCTTTGTGTAACTGATCTAAGCTAGCGGGTTCAATAGTAATGAAATATCGTTTGAACTGTGTCTTACCATAAAAACAGGCAATTCTAATGTTACAGGATATAATGATGAGATGTCAACAGCGGCTCAGCTAATGAAAGAAAGAGAGGAAAAATGTTTCAGTCAAAAAGGTGAAAGCATTTTATGATACTGTGTAGCAGAGATATCCAGTATTATCTGGAAATATGTAGTATTGTGTAAGAAGTTCACTATAGCTCTCCATTTTGTTCTTCCATTTTGTTGAAGTTGAATTGAACAAAGGCCTAAGGCAGGCATGGATGCCTATAAGTCCTCCCCAAAAGAAGGGGGGAAGGAAAACTTAGTACATACTTGCCCACTTCCACGCCTGTGTGAGGTGCTACAAATGTTCGGCCCTTCAAGTGCAGCGTCGATACAGAATTAACAATCCAGAATCAAATGCTGGATCCCTAATATCTATACAATCCATAGGGTCTGCTTCCATTGCCTCAAAGCTAACATGTTCCATGAACTCTCATAGCTAAGGGTAGTATCACATGTGTAGGAGTGGATAGTAATGCAGTTACTATTCCTTTCACTAACTGTTCACCACCTTAAAGGTGCACAAATTTAGATCCGACTACTCTGCTGCCTCTGGAGGGGGGGGGGGGGGGCCCAGTAGTAGTGCCTTCCTGTGCCTTCCACCTTTAGAAATTAAAATTCAAATTCACATGACTGTCTCCAATTAATAACTACATTTTTGAGTTTCTGGTAGACAATTTCAGGTTCTTGGAAGATGGATCATCTTGGACAGGATATGCTGTTTCTACTTAATCTGATGTTGTTAAGAAAGAACCACTCCCTCCAGCAATGTGAGTGCAGGAGACAGAGCTGAAGACACTCGCTGAGGTTTTGTAAGATGGCTTAGGGTAAGACTGCTAACATCAATAAGATCCAGATATGCCTTCGGTATCACTTATTATCATTAGTATGGTCTAATCTGGTGAAGCAGAGATTTTGTTTGATCCATGGGTAAGCCCATCCATAATGAATGTATGAGTGAATGAATGAGTGTATGAAAGATGTTTGATGCCCTCATGCTGCCTTAGAAGGTAAAGGCTAAACTATTACCTGACGCTAAGTGGAAGTTTGTGTGATACAGGATGGCTTAGGGCCAGTACACTTCCAAAAGTTTACCTTTTTAGATACAGGCTATAGAGACTGAAAGGAAACTAGTGTTGAGCGTAAATACTCTAAAAGCTAATTCTAATCGTGAATATTGCAACTTCAAGAATTTGCGAATATTTAGAATATAGTGCTATATATTCGTAATTTTGAATATTCGTAATTTTTTTTCCATCTGAACACATGATTCCTCCCTGCTTCTTACTTGTGGGCAAATGAAAAGGCAGCAATGTCAAGTTCACAACAATACTTAGTGCACCAATCATTAATATGTAGTCAGACCTGCTAAAATGTGAAGTTGCACGTAGTGCGAAACAAATATTCTAATTTGCGCAATTACGAATATATTGGAGCACTCTATCTGCATATAAAGCTATTGTAATGTTCTGCCTTGCCAACCATTTTCTCCAGTCTGAGGATAAACTCAGGAAACTTCTAGCAGCTTGAAAAATGTAGCCAAAGTGACCCACGCCTGTATTTCATGTTACGAATTTCCATTATGTGATTTTTACATTGCCGATTTTTCGCAATCAAGACAATAATCTCGAATACGAATATTCGCGAATATATGACGAATATTCTACCACATATTCGTGAAATATCGCAAATTTTAATATTGCCCCTTCTTCTCATCACTAAAGGAAACATCAAAGGATAAAGGTAGAAGTGATGAATGAGAATGGACTCTGGAGAGTTGGTAGGAAACTTTTCCTTCAGAGGGCACTCTACCTAAAAAGGATGAATTTAGAAAATGGGCAAATCAAGAGAGAGAAAGTGTGATTGGGTTCTGTGGTGGATGGCTCCTGGATTCAACAATGCTGCCACTAGGTTAGGTGAAGGTGAATGCTGTAATAATGATGGGAGAACTATGGGAGTTCCCGGAAGGCATATGCCAAGGTCATCTTAGCCATTTCAGAGACTGTGGATTGACTACATTCAGAACAAAGGTGACACAGTAAATATGTCTGTGTCTGTATTGATCTCATTCCAGGATATTCGGTGATTTGGCCTGTAGCAAAGGCTAAAGGTAAAAGATACCGACTGAGGTGAGAGTACCTACCCCTGGGGCTTTTCTCCATCCGGTACACACCTAACAGGAATTTAGGCTTAAGTCCTTATGAAATACTCTTTGCGAATGCCCCTAGATTAGGTCTCTATTTCCCCAACAGCTCCAGATGCAGCATAGTAGTTTTTAAAATTACGTTGTCTGTTACACAAATTGATTGTCTAATGTGTATTTCCAAGTTTTAGTTGTCTTGTAGAATCCAGACTGCATAGAAGCATTTCATTCTTCACAATCAGGAGATTGGGCAGTGGTAAAACGAGAGACATGCGGTAAATCCTAGAGCTACGGTTTGAAGATCTACATAAAGTCCTGATAACCACTACCACTGATGTTGAATTGGATGGAGAGCCTGATTGGATCTACCTGTAATGTTGCAATCAAGTGCCAGGACTATAAGAACCATAATGTTTTTGCATTTCGTATTGTTTGTTTCATATTGTACAAGAGGGAAATCACAGTCAAATCAAATTCTAACTGTGTTATATTATCAAGATGAGTCAGGAACAACTAAGTTGACTTTTGCAGTATAGTGGACTGTAAGACAGATGAGAGATAGGACATTTGGTTTTGGTCTGATAAGTACATCTGTGTGACTGGAACTGTCCCAGTCTATGGTAATTGTGTTTAGATATGACCATACCAACTGTGGATATTGGGGATTAACAGAATGAAGCACTAGTCTGAGGTATTGGGAATATAAACCAGTGGAAACTACCTCTAGAATCAGTAAAGGTGAAAGTTTGTTGCAAAGGATGACTGTCCTGAAGGGAACACCACCAAACAGTTGTAACATAATGAGTGTAATCCTCTGTTCCTGTCCATTAGAAATCCTATCCAACAGGATTCGGGGATATATGTTTAAGCAGTATGTGTAAGTGACAAAGATCCCATAGGCAAATCTAGAATGTTGGTAAGGGAAAAACCGCAAAGTTCAATTGCATCTGTGGCTCCTACGTCCTACATCCTGACAGTTGGTTTATCAACCAAATATTTTAAAATGCAGATATCTGGTGAATATGTAGAGATTATGAAACTCCGACCCAGGATGCAGGTAGAATACAGTGACCAATTTACCCTGATCAAGTACTGATGTCATTTGTTCTATTCTCACCTCCTGAGTGAGATCAAGTCAGTAAGCAATACAAGGTCCTGTCACGACTAAGGAGGTCACTCCCTACATCCTTTGACTCACATGTATACATGGATGCCATAGGAGTCTGTAGAAGAGTTTCTGACTAATTTAAAGCTAGAAGTTAGATAGCTGCAGAATGTGAGCCATTAATTCCCACGATTAGTAGTAATAAAAAAAATGTAGATTGGATTAACATCTCTATTGTCATCAACAGAGATTTGTGAATTTCACCTAGGATGCTGCAAAGGGAATGACGGAACAACTGAGCTCTTTTTCAGTGATGACTCTACAGAACCGACTGGTCCTTAACAGCAGAAAAAGGAGGGATCTACAAGATCGTTGGAAGTTCCTGCTGCATCTACATTCTGGACAACACTGCCCCTGATGGAAGGATCACCGACAATCTGAAGAAACTGATGGACTTTATCAAATGAACTGATGGGAAAATTCTGAAATGAATCACATCATGATCAGAATAATGTTTTGGGAACTGGTTCAGTGACTACAGTGTTTTTAGCATTTGGCTTTAACAGGCTGTTATGTAGTTCTCTGTTTTAGGAAAATTGTTTTTAAAAATGTTTAATACATCCATGCCCATACTATGTATATGTGCTGTGCCCCTGTCAGAGACAAAGATTATTCCATCCTGAAGTAAATAAAAAACCTTGATGATGGTTGCGGATAGTGTTGATCACGAATTTTCGAATTGCGAATTTTAATCATCGCGAATATCAGCACTTTGAGAATTCGGGAAATATTTAGAATATCGCAAAATATATTCGCAATTGCGAATATTCACTTTATGCAAATTTTTTATATGAAAATTTCCGCATGCAAGAAAATAATCTCATTATTTTTTTTTTTTGCGAAAATTCGCATAAAAATTTGCATAAACTAGCGTAAAAATTTGCATTACTTAGCATAAAAATTCGCATAAGCTGGTATTTAAAAGGTATCTTTTAATGCTAATTTATGCGAATTTTTATGCTGATTTATGCGATTTTTATGCTAATGTATGCAAACTTGTATGCGAATTTTCACAAACAAGAAAATAATGTCTGGAGATTACGAATTTGCGAATTTTCGAATATATGGCGAATATTCGCCCAAATATTCACGAAATATCGTGAATTCGAATATTGCCCTGCCGCTCATCACTAGTTGCGGAGTAAATAGGACCAGGTGAAGGCAAACCTGAAAGGGAATTGATGGGACCTGGTGAAGCAATAAGGAAAGTCCAGCTCTTCGCTGTTTAGGGCATTGGGAGAGTACCTCACTTTGCCTGTTCACCATTGGTCTATTTCCCGCAAAAAGAGGGATTTGTGAGGTAGGTTTTTATGGCAGCTAACCAGATGTGTGAGCCTTGTGTGCATTTATTTGTCTTAAGGTCAATGTGGAGGGTCAGTTAGGTTGCAATTTTTAAATCTACCTATGAACTCAGAGTTGAAGTTGCTGAAACCACTCCTATCAAGTTAAGACTGAGTGAATACTGTGTTCTTCAAGTAACTTCCTTGATAACAAATATTATCTCCAGAGGAATGGGGTTTAAATGGGAGAGACATCTTCTCTCTCTCTCTGGCAAAGCTCGTACTGTCTTTCTGGGAAAAAAATACATATTTTCATCCAGGAAAACCCTTTTGTCCAGATAATTAACTGGCATCGTAGGATTAACACTAGAGATGAGCGAATTTTTCAAAAATTCGATTCGGCTGGTTTGCCGAATTTTCTGAAAGAATTTGCTTCAATTTGAATACATTTGCGGCGAATCACGTTAAAAAACTGCTCTTTCCGGGCTTCAGAGAGCCTTTATAGGGTTTGCCTTGCAGTAACATGCATAGGGAGTCTGCTGGGGTAGTGACATAATTCTGTCTTCGAGGATGACAGGCAGATGGCAGTCGTCACTATTAGAATTAAAACATACTTCACTTATTTGGGGAGTCACGGGGACAAAACTGACCAAATAACTCAAGTATTAACTCAGTTTTACAGGTCCATGATAGCTTCAAGAAGGCTACTGAGTGGAAAAATGTCTGGAGGTGGCTGCAGCATGAGGAGGCCACAGAGTGGGAAGGTGACATAGTGTGGACAAAAGACTAACGGCACAGACTGTTGAGAAAGATGCAGATGGAAAGTTATCTGTAGAGCTGTATGATGGTAACCTGCAGATTAATGCAGCCCTCAAAAGCAAATTGGGTCTATCGGTTCCAAAACCTAAATTAGATTGTGTGGCAGGTGATCAGTCCAAGACCTTCAAGCAGCAGCAGCAGCATGATACCACAGATGGCAATACCAGTACCCGCTGAAGATGGTGGGTGAAAGAAGGAGCACTTAGCATCAGATGTTTGGCATCAAGTGGGTAACAGCATCAGAATAGTAGCTGAGGCAGGTAGCCAGAAGAATCCACTCTCTTTTGTTAAAATGTTGGTGTGGCACCATGGATGATCTAGTCTGATGCATCAGGCATTGGTGTGTGTAAATCCGGGCTGAATCACGCCTGACTCATCTTGATGCAGTGTCTCACTATGTGCGATATGTGGGCACTTTAAACTCTTGCAAAATGTCATATCAAATGTACTGTGGTATCATGCTGTAATCCCCTTTAACAGGCTGGCAGTGTCATTTACCGTAATTTGCTACTAGGTGGTGCTGGCACCACTTATATATATAGCTGTGGGCACAATCCATGGGACTCCGTTGCGAAACTAATCCATGGGGCCCCCTCCCCCCCCCCATATCTGAGAGGGCTGATAAGCGCCATTTAAGCCCCAGTTTACTACTAAAATTAAATGTTTTGGCTAAATAAAGTACTGTATATTGCAAAAATGTTACCTATCACTTGCCCTACACTTTAGCAAAAAATAAATAAAAAAATTATATGGCAGTTACACTTTAAGCTTTGGGCTACTAAGGGCTATTTCTGTGCGGCTAATCCGCTGTGTGAATGAGTGCCAAGCCCCATTCCGGACAGCAGAGACTCGGAGCAGTAACATGATTGACTGTGATCTTTTAACTACAAAATCACAGTGACAACTTTATCTCACTGTGATTTTGTAGTAAAAAGGTCACAGAGAGGCACAGAGCATTATCAATAGCGGATTACCCGCACAGGATCTGCTCGTGCTAAAGAGCCCTAACCCCATTGCATGGCTACACTCACCCAGTCCTAATAAAATCTAGTCCTACCTCATCCCGGGTGTTACTGGCATCGGCGTGATGTCCACTGGATCCAGAACAAGGTCCCTGTGGGGAGAAAAAAGAATAGTGACATAAGGAAGGGATGGTGACTGGCCCTGTGAAATAACCAGCAGTGGGCACTGTTCTGGCCTCTAAGAGTAAGCCATGCCAATGTATAGCTGGGTAATATAGTGCTACCACACAGTATTAATGCCCACTTTGAGGCCCCTTACAGTACTAATCCCCACCTTTGTTCCTATCACAGTAGTTATGGTCAGATATGTGCCCCCTCACAGTAGTTATGTCAAATATGTGCCTCCCTCACAGTAGTTATGCCAAATATGTGCCTCCCTCATAGTAGTAATGCCCAGATATGTGCCTCCCTCACAGTAGTAATGCCCAGTTATGTGCCCCCTCACAGTAGTAATGCCAAACATGTGCCCCCTCACAGTAGTAATGCCAAATATGTGCCCCCTCACAGTAGTAATGCCAAATATGTGCCCCCTCATAGTAGTACTGCCAAATATGTGCCCCCTCACAGTAGTAATGACCAGATTATGTGTCCCCTCACAGTAATATGCCCAGATATGTGCCCACTCACAGTAGTTATGACATATTATGTGTCCCCTCACAGTAGTTATGCCAGATTATGTGTCCCTTCACAGTAGTTATGCCATATTATGTGTCCCTTCACAGTAGTAAAGATATGCCTAGATATGTGCCCCCTCAGAGTGGTAATGTCAGATTATGTTCCCCTCACATTAGATATGCCCACATATGTGCCCCTCACAGTGGTTATGCCATATTACGTGCCCCCTCACAATAGTTATGCTTTAATATGTGCCCCCTCATAGTTTTGCCTTCACATGTGCCCCCTCACAGTAGTTATGCCAGATTAGGTGCCCCTCAGTAGAGATGCCCACTTTCGTGCCCCCTCACTCTAGTTGTGCCCATTAACCCCCCCCCTTGCCCTTTGCCCCCAGTCTGCAGCCTTAGAAAAAAAGAACACTTACATACTTACCTTCTTCCCTGATGACAGGCTCCCTCACTCATCGCGCTGCTGGCTGTGCTGAAGGCAGATTCCCGGGTTTTCAGATCTCCTCCCACAGCCAGCAGCATGATGTGGGGCCAGCAGGGGGAGCTCCTGAGCTGTGAAGATCAGTGAAGCAAGGAGGAGAGAGGTTTCCCTGCTTTACTATGGAAACAAAATGCCGGCTGGTTGTGTGAGTAAGTGCGCCCCCCCCTCCCCAAAAATGGGGCAGTAAAAAAATGCCCCCAGATTCCCCCATAGTGCTCCCACAAAATGGGCTAGAAATAAATGCCCCATAATGCTCCACTCCCCCATAGTGCCCACCAAAAATGCCCCTATAGTGCCACCAGATGCCCCATAGTCCCCCCCCCCCCAGAATGGGGCAGTAAAAAAATTCCCCCAAATTTACCCATAGTGCACCCCCAAAATGGGCTAGAAATAAATGCCCCCATAGTGCCCCCCACCCAAAGTGGGCCAGTGAAAAATGCTACCATAGAGCCTAGTGATGAGTGAGCACCAAAGTGTTCGGGTGTTCGGGTACTTGGTCTGAACACATAGCGATATTCGTGCGCTCGGCCGAGCACCCGAGTATAATAGAAGTCAATGGGAGACAACCAGGCACCCCCTGCTCGGATGAGGGGAGGGTGCCTGGTCCATTGGAAAAGGTCAGAAAGTGACAGAAACACCACCGAAATGGATCTGTAACAGCATGGGGACCATGTCTGGGTGCATCTTGGACTCCAATGGCGCAACTGGGAACCATATTGTCCCAGTTGTCCACCACTTTTACATAGCGACAAAATCCCGCCCAAAATCCCGCCCCCCTAAAAAAAAAAAAAGATTTTTAGGGGTAAAATTGTTAGGAAACATTTTTTCCTGTATATTCAGTTGTATGTACAGTGCAAATGCTGCTAAAAAATTATAAGGAAGAAGCACTCCGATACAGCCTGTATATCACATAAAGGAGGGTCTCATTCACATGGTACTACAATTGTTCAGGTACACTGCTGCACTCATGAAGCCTATGCACTAAGTGAAAGGGCTGCCAAAAATTATATGGAATCAGCACTCTAATACACCCTTTATTACACATAAAGGAGGGCATCATACACAGCCTTAAAGAATTATCATTGATGGCCTACTGGTGACCCTCAAAAACATTTGGAGCAAGGGCGTGCTGGTTACCCTCTAAAACATTATAGTTGAGGGCCTGAAGGTGAGCAGACCCTATAAAACATTGCAGTGATGGCCTACAGGTGAGCAGACGGTATAAAACATTAGAGGTGAGGGCCTGAAGGTGAGCGAACCCCATAGAACATTGCAGTGATGGCCTACAGTTGAGCAGACTGTATAAAACATTGGAGGTGAGGGACTGAAGGTGAGTGAACCCCATAAAACATTGCAGTGCTGGCCTACAGGGGAGCAGACTGTATAAAACATTGGAGGTGAGGAACTGAAGGTGAGTGAACCCTTCCACTTGCTCATTCTGCTCATGCTCCTGACTTATCACAACTTTAGCGATTGGCAACTGTGTCTCATCATCATTCACCTTGTGAAGGAATGATTGCCGTTTCTTCACCGTCATCTTCTTGAGACTGTGAAGGCTCAAGAGGTTGGGAATAAGGCACAATATCTCAGGGGTCTCTTCAAGCGTGCTTGGCGAGAGAGCCAAACCAAGTACTGGCCATGAAAAGAGGTCATGTGAATATCCGAGTGTGGGATCACTTGGTTGGCAAGACGCGACATGGTAGGTAGATGGAGGATCAGAGTGAGTATTCGGTCGACCAGACTCTTGGCTACAATGACTGGACTTCGTGGAAGAGAGGGTGGTGCTTAACCTACTGGAAGCATTATCTTCTGCAATCCAACCGACCACCTGTTTGCACTGGTTCAACTTGGACAGTGTTGTCCTGTGCCGCCCAGCTAAGTTGGACATGAAGCTGGGTAAGGTGGGTTTTTCTGTTTTTTCTGGTGCACTGGCAGCAGGCACAGTTTCATTGCACCCAGGGCCACGGCCTCTGCTTGCAACATCAGCATCACTCCCATTTCCCCCTCCATTTGTGCTCGCCATCTTCATATTAATGGTTTTGTCTGTAGATGTGGTGCAGATAATGTTACTGTCCGCTAAAGACACAGTTTTCTGATGCAGGACAGTACTGAATACAGAAAAATACACATTTTGGCACTACACTAGCCCAGAGATAATGTCATTTTTACAACACACACTGAACTGGCTTGCTGTAACGTACTGGAGACAGAGAAATACAGATTTTTGGCACTACACAAGCCATAGATAATGACATATTTACACTACACAATGTATTGGCTTGCTATAATGTACTGGATACAGAGAAATACAAATTTTTGGCACTACACTAGGCCAGAGATAATGAAATTTTTACAATACACAATCAATAGGCTTTCTGTAAAGTACTGAATGCAGAAAAATAAAAATTTTTGGCACTACATTAGGCCACAGATAATGGCATTTTTACAATACACACTGTATTGGCTTGCTTTAATGCACTGGAGACAGAAAAATACAAATTTTCGGCACTACACTAGGCCACAGATAATGACATTTTTACAGTACACACTGTATTGGCTTGCTATAATGTACTGGATACAGAGAAATACAAATTTTCGGCACTACACTACGCCATAGCTATTGAAAATTTCACACTACACACTGTATTGGCTTGCTATAATGTACTGGATACAGAGAAATACAAATTTCCGGCACTACACTAGGCCAGAGATAATGACATTTTTACACTACAAACTGTATTGGCTTGCCGTATTGTACTGGGGAGAGAAAAATGCAAATTTTCGGCTCTACACTAGGCCATAGATAAATAAAAATTTTACAAAACACACTAAATTGGCTTGCTGTAATGTACTAGAGACAAAAAAATACAAATTTTCGGCACTACATTTGGCCATAGATAATGACATTTTTAAAATACACACTGTATTGGCTTGCTGTAAAGTACTGGATACAGAGAAATAAAGATTTTTGGCACTACACTAGGCCAGAGATAATGTAACTTTTACAATACACACTAAACTGGCTTGCTGTAATGTACTGGAGACAGAGAAATCCAGATTTTTGGCACTACACCAAGCCATAGATAATGAAATTTTTACACTACACAATGTATTGGCTTGCTGTAGTGTACTGGATACAGAGAAATACAAATTTTCGGCACTACACTGGACAAGAGATAATAACATTTTTACACTAAACACTGT
The DNA here is from genome assembly GCA_033119425.1 of Bufotes viridis. Taxonomy (NCBI): domain Eukaryota; kingdom Metazoa; phylum Chordata; class Amphibia; order Anura; family Bufonidae; genus Bufotes; species Bufotes viridis. The sequence goes on from CM065589.1 coordinate 606,474,355, forward strand.
ATTGGCTTGCTATAATGTACTGGATACAGAGAAATACAAATTGTCAGCAATACACTAGGCCAGAGATAATAAAATTTTACAATACACAATCTATAGGCTTTCTGTAATGTACTGAATGCAGAAAAATACACATTTTTGGCACTACACTAGGCCACAGATAATGGCATTTTAACAATACCCACTGTATTGGCTTGCTTTAATGCACTGGAGATAGAAGAATTCCAATTTTCGGCACTACACTAGGCCTTTTTATAATGTCTGCCCAACACACTGCTTTAAGATGGTGCAGTGTATATCTCAGTAACAGGCACACTGTAGTGAATAAGCCCCTTTTAATAATGTCTGCCCAACACACTGCTTAATAATGGCGTATTGTAGATGTCACTAATCGGAAATCTTTCTGTCTTTTAGAAGTTAAAAAAGCAACTTTCAAGCCCTGCACTATCTGTCCCTTCCTGGTGACAAAAAAGGTGCTGCACTGCTGTCAAACACACACTCTAGTCCTTATAAGGACTGTTAGGTCTTTCAATAAGGTTTTTGGGGTGAAATCAGTAAGTTTAGAGCCATAGGCTATCTGTCCCTGCCTACTGTCGGCTCTCCCTGACGCTGAATGAGCCGAGTGCCGGACCTCAGCTCCTATATGAAATGGTATAACGTGTTCCGGCCAGCCAATCAGTGTAAGGCTTACAAAAAAAAGAAATCACTAATACTTATCTTCATAAGGCTAGCAGTAGTAGCAGCAATGCAATCCAGACCTCTTCCAGCCTGTGTCCCGCGTTGTGTGTTGCCCGGCTCAGGCAGCGCGATTATAATGACGTCATCACGCCACCTGAGCGGGCCTCTGATATGCTGCAGCCTATCAGGAGAACCGGGAAAGGAGATGCCTCTCCCTCCCCTGCCTAGCCACAGCACATTGATCTGTATCGCTGTCGGGAGGATGGAGATACAGATGAATATGGAGATGAGCTCTTCCACAATGGAAGCACTTATCTACTACTGCCTCCCCACTGCCATCCGCAATTAGAACCAGGGCAGCGCCACCTGTGGTGATCGGCGGTGTGGCACTGAGGGTTAAAATATATATATAAATATATATATATATATATATATATATATATATATATATATTTGATCAAAATGTACACTAATGCCTCTTTTATAGCATGCAGTATAAGGGTCAGTATAGTAAATATTGTGCCGAGAGGCGATATTAATTTTGAGAAGCAGTTAAAGATCAGAAGCTGAGCTTGTGGATGTGCGATCCTACCTATTTTTCTTTCTCTTTTAAAAATAATATATATATGTATATATATATATATATATATATATATATACATATATAAATGGTTCTTGGGGGGGGGGGGGGTCGAGACCCCTAAAACCCCCCCTGTCGGTGCGCCACTGCAGTGGTCCACAGGCGGCCGGGCCCCCTTGAGTGACGAGCCCGGTCGCAACTGCGACCCCTGCGACCCCTGTATTTACGCCAGTGGGGAAGGCTACACCATCTGCTACTCAAAAGCAGTGCAGTTTCAAGGTAAAATTTCTCTCAGGGAGAGTGTCAAAAAAACTCCCCCCCCCATCAAAACTGCTCGATGAAATAATATCAGAAGAGTACTTGCGACCGTCTCACCATATATATATATATATATATATATATATATATAATAGACAAGGGGTTGTGAACCGCACTGCTGCAAGTAAAAGAGACTGGGTGCCAGCGGCTGTTGGAGCGATCCCGTGCTCCCAAGTCAATATCCACAAAAGGTCCACGGCACTTCCTTCAATAAAAACGTGTCTTTGATTCACCAGGTGCAACGTTTCGGTTTACATACTGAAACTATTCTCAAGCACTTGCAAGATTTATTGAGCCTAAAAGAAAATCATAAATTACTGCTTAAACTACTATTATGCCTACATTCAGGTTTGGCAAGATTAGACTAAGTGAGCGGGGCCCCATGTAGTAGAATTTCTAGGGCCCCGCTCACTTAGTGTAATCTTGATGACTTGCCTAATGTGTAACACAGTACACTAACTAGGCGCTAGGCATAATAAAAAAAAAATATCTTTAATCCAGCCCTGGGCGGCTGGGCACTGTAGGCTTACCTCCTTATTTATTACTTTACTTTAGGCTAGCATTTATAGCAGCCACACAAACAGCCAACAGTCAAGTCCCAAGTGAGGTAGGAGGGAGAAGGCAGGCATTCTCATTCATAAAGTCAGCTGTGTGCGCGTGACGTAGTGAGTCACACTGTGCTCGCCCGTCCTCCCGGCCTGCCTCCTGCCTGCGGCACCTCCTCCCTGAGCTCCCTATCCAGAAGGTACCCTACAGCGGTAAGTAACTGTAAAAAAAAAATAAGCTCAGGACCGGTCAGGCTCCCCCAGGGGTCTGGGCCCCGCCGATGGGCATAGGCCAGTCCGGCGCCCCTCTTCTGACAGCGCCCCGGGCGGCCATCTGGCCCGCCCGGTCCAAGAAATGGCCCTACTCAAAAGACTACCTGATGCAGCAACCACTGCATCTAAAATTGACCCTACCCCTTTTTCAGCAGTCAGGGCTTGACAACGTCAACAGAAGGAAGCTGTCGTTCCTACCCATCAACTTGCTCCTGATGCTCCTCCTCCTCCTACTTCTCCTCACTTGTTTTGACAGCAATCGATCACCGAGGTGATTGCAAAAAAACAGCAGTATGTGTGAACTCATACAGCAGCACAGAAGCTGAACGTGCACCCGACCAAATTTCTGGTACTACAGACCTTCGCTTTCCATGTAGTTGACGTTGCACATTTTAGAGAACTGATGGCTTGTGCCCACCCAAGGTGGAGAGTCCCAAGCGACATTACTTTTCCAAAAAAGCTGTACCTGCGCTGCACACATATGTTGAGCAGAAAGTGGACCAGTCCTTGGGCGTCTCGTTGTCTGGTACAGTTCATACCATTGCTGACATGTAGAGTTACAACTATGGTCAAGGACAATATATGTTGCTGATAAATGTGGTTCCGGACCAGGCACACCATCAACTTGGCCAGGTGATGGCTATGCCACATCTACATTGTAATGCTGGGATTTCTGCGCCAATGTCATATTCTGCCTCCACATCCTCCACCTTGTCCTCACCCTCCCTCTAAGCACAGTTAACAGTTGTCCTCCAGCATATCACCAATGCAAAGTTTGGCATTGTCACGCGGTCCTGCTACCTTGTCAGCCTTGGTGAACAGAGCACACCAGGAAAGAATTGCTTGGCATTATCAATAAAGACATCAAACATTGGCTGTCTTCTCTCCAACTGGAGAAAGGAACTATATTTACTGATAACGGGAAGAACATTTTGTCTGCGCTGTGTCAGGGAGTGCTGACCTATGCGCCCTGCATGGCGACCGTCTTTTAATATCATTGTCACTCAGTTCCTTAAGTTTTCCACTGAACTGTAAGAGCTGTTTAAATGTCTTGGAAACTGTGCAGGCACTTCAGCCACTCTTGCTATGCAAAACAGGCCCTCCAGCAAAAGCCAACTGCTCTTCCCCAACATTGCCTGATATGTGACATTTCCACTCATTGGAACTCCATGCTCCATATGTTAGACCACCCGTATGAGCAGAGGAAGGCGGTCAATAATTTCTTAATGCTGAAGATGGACAGGTCTACTTACCAGTGTAACCTCCACATTAGAAGGTGGTAGGTCCTGCGTGACACCTGCTGTTTGCTCAGGCCCTTTGAGGAGGCCACTTTATTTGTCACTTAGCAGAACTACGGGATCAATGATGTCATTCCACTCGAAGGATGCTGACAAATCTGATTGACAAGGGGAAAGGAGATGTACCTCTATTTCATGGTACCCCAAGGAGGATGAACAGGAGGAGGACAGGTATTTTATACACAACTAGGTGGTTTATCTGCCCAATTGACAGGAGAAGAGCATGAGTAGCTATAGGACGACGACGAAGACAATGCAGATAACCACGACAGACCATATCAGTATGCAGTGGAAATGGAGGGAAGGAGTCTCTTGCACAAAAGGCCAGATGCATGCTGTCATGTTTGTTTAGTGACAGTCGCATTTTCTTGATTTGGCTAACTGAGGGATCACTACTGGCTATCCATAGTGTCATACCCTGTCTACCGGTCAAAAATGGAGACATTTTTAGACCTTCTGAGATGTAAAAATGGACTACTGAGGAGCCATGCTGTGTAGTCAGTTGCTTACTGCCTATGAGTGCCATTGCCAATCCTCAGGAAGGTCTGACTTGGGGGACCCTCTGCGCTTACCCTCGACTGCCATGACTGGTGGGGGCAAAAGTAGAACCAGCTCCATATGCAGCAACTTCAGTTGGGGTCTAGGATGGGCAGTTAAAAAACCACCCAACAGCAGCATGACATGAAGCAAAACCTCAACCAGCAAGTGGTGGCATACTTGGACTGCACCCTGTCACCATTGATTCAAGATCCCCAGGTGTTCAGTGCAGCAGGGGGGCATAGCTACCCCAAAGAGAACCTGTCTTTCCTATCAAGATGTTGAGAGACTAACTGTAATAAAGATGAATCGGGCCTGCAAAATGGGCCTTTATTTCTGGCCACATCCTGCTGCCACCCCCCTGATGCCACCTGCCTGATGCCTCTACTGCCATCAATACAAAAGGGCTTCTTGACCTACTCATATGTACATGTTACATTGTTAAAAGTCTATGCATGTCAGTGGGCCTTGCTATCACACTCCTGTTGTTGGGTTCTGCTACAACTGTAATCTGCTACCATCTTGTGCTGTGTGCCACTGCTTTCATCCCCCTCCCCACTCTGTCATGGGGTGACTATTGTCCCTGTTACTGCCACTACTGTTGGCCCCCATTCCCACTCTGTTATAGGGCCACTATGTTCCCTAATGTCCGTGTTGACATCACCTTTTATTTTTTCATCCTTCTTATCCGTCAGAAGAACAGAAGAAAAAAATATGTGATTACACTTACCGGTAATCGTTTTTCCTTGAGCCTATGACAGCACCCATGGAGGTTTTCCTCAGGACAGGAAACAGGAAGCACAGACTCTTTAAAAGGGAAGTACAACCCCCATCAAGCCAGTCCTATTCCAAGAACTAAGGAAACAGAAAGACTACACAAAAGATATAACATATCTAGAATACATCCATTTTTTTTTTTCCAAAAAATATGAGTACCATGAGTATCATACTCCTTTTCTTATCAGAACCTATATATATATATATATATATATATATATATATATATATATATATATATTATAATTATTTTTATTTATTTTTTTTTACTTGGGAGGGTATTAGGCGGGTGCTGTCATAGGCTCAAGGAAAAACGATTACCGGTAAGTGTAATCACATATTTCCCCCCTCGCCTATGACAGCACCCATGGATATCTAGGTGAGATTATCTAGGGTGGGACAACACGCCCAAACCCCAAACCTTCCTGGGACGGGAGCTGCAGTCTATAGTGTCTAAAGAAGGTATGTTGAGAGCTCCAAGTAGCAGCTCTGCAAATCTGGTCAATGGTAGCGGAAGCCCTTTCTGCCCAGGATGTGGACACCGCCCTAGTTGAGTGTGCCCCAAACCCGGTAGGAGGAGGAATCCCTTTTGATGAATATGCAAGATTAATTGCTTGTTTAATATATCTAGCAATAGACTGAGAGGAAGCTGGGGAGCCCTTTTTCTGCCCCTGAAAGGAAATTATAAGCTTAGAGGACGACCTCCAGTCCCGGGTGACAGCCAGGTACTGAATTAAGCACCTCCTAACGTCAAGACAATGGAATTCCCTTTCCTTCTGATTCTTTGGAGAAGAGCAAAAGGAAGGCAGGACTACATCTTGTGAACGATGGAAGGAAGACGAAACCTTTGGAAGGAAGGAAGGGTCAGGAGACAATATAACTCTATCATCTAAAATGTTAAGATATGGTTTTTCGATTGAAAAGGGCGAAATCTCACTCACTCTCCTAGCAAATGTAATGGCTAGTAAGAAAGCTAGTTTATAGGTTAAGATACTTATTTGTAAGCTTCAATAGGTTCAAAGGGATCACTAGTTAAGGCAGACAACACTAGATTTAAGTCCCAGGAAAGCACTCTAGACTTCTGGACCGGAGCAAGTTTTGAAACAGCAGTTACAAACCTCTTTATCCAGGGGTGGTCTGCTAGCTTATACTCAAAGAGAGCGCTCAAGGCTGAGATTTGGACCTTCAAGGTACTAGGCCTGAGTTTTTTATTCCACCCTTCCTGGAGGAAACTAAGGACCATCGGGATCTCTGGGGGATCTAGGACATTAACAGGTTTATCTGCAAATCTAAGGAAGGCCCTCCAGATCCTTAAATAAATTCTAGACGTGACAGCCTTTCTACTAGCTAAAAGGGTGTTTATTACATCTCCTGAAAGACCCCTCATTTCTAAGATCTGCCTTTCAACAGCCAGGCAGTTAGATGCAGGTTCTCTATTAGTGGATGGAGAACAGGACCCTGCGCTAGAAGGCCCGGGAAGACAGGAAGTACCCAGGGGTCTGCTACCGACATCTTCCTTAGCCAGGAAAACCAGACCCTCCTGGGCCAAAATGGGGCAATGGTAATTACTAGAGCCCTCTCTTCCCGAATCTTCTTTAGGACCCTCGGGAGTAATTTTATGGGAGGGAAGGCATATAGAAGGCCTACTTCCCATGATTGGGCCAATGCATCTACCGCTGTGGGTTGCTCCGACGGAGATAGGGAGAAGAACTTTCTCACTTTTCTGTTGTTTCTTGTGGCAAAGAGGTCCACCACCGGGAGACCCCATAAGGCTACAATGTCGTTGAAGATTCCCTGATCTAGGGACCATTCCCCTTGTTGAATTCGATGTCTTCTCAAAAAATCTGCAGTCATATTCTCTGCCCCTTTCAAGTGTACTGCCTTGATGGATGGCAGCCATCTCTCTGCAAGCCCAAAAATCTCTCTGGTTAGAGACATCAGATCCGGAGATCTGGTCCCCCCCTGACGATTGATGTGAGCCACTGCCGTCATGTTGTCTGAATAAATCAAGATGTTTCTGCCTTTTATGAGGTGGAGACTCTCCCTCAAGGCCTGAGAATATCTAGAAGCTCCTTGAAGTTGTGAGACTTGGAGATTATTTCCTGACTCCACTGCCCCTGCGTGGGCCCCCCAACCCCAAGGACTTGCATCCGTAGTCAGGGTTAGGAAATCCTTCCTTGACCAAGGGACCCCCTTCTGAAGGTTGGAAGGAACAGTCCACCATTCTAGATCCCTTAGTGTTTGTGGTGACAGGCAAAAGGGAGAATCTAGAGATTGGGGATCTCTGTCCCAAAATTCCAGGATCTGTAGCTGTAGAGACCTTGAGTGGAAGTGAGCCCATTCCACCCCGGGGATTGCGGCTGTCATCAGGCCCAGAACGGACATAGCCTCTCTTAAGGAGATGGAACAGCGAGTTATTATGTTCCGCACCCTGGAGATTAGAAGGGATACTTTCTGTAGAGGAAGGGAACATAACTGTTTCTGGGAGTCCAGGGATAGCCCCAGAAAGGTGCATAACTGACTTGGTATCAGACTGGACTTCTGGAGATTTAACTCCCAACCTAGTTTTTCTAGGACCTCCCTGAACCAAGAGATCTGACTGACTAATTGGTCTGGGTTCTGAGAAAGAAGGAGAAAGTCGTCCAAATAAGGGATGACAAACAAATCCTTCTCTCTCAGATGGGCCATCATTTCTGCCACTATCTTCGTGAATAGTCTGGGTGCCTGGGATAACCCAAACGGCAAGGCCTGAAATTGAACATGAAGAACTTTGTCTGGAAACTGAACCGCTACTCTCAAGAACCTCTGGTGACTTGGATGGATAGGTACATGATAATAAGCGTCCCTGAGATCCAGGGTTGCCATGTAGCAGTCTGGGAACAGATTTGGAATTACTGAACTGATGGTCTCCATGCGAAATCTCTCGTACACCAAAAATTTGTTGAGAATCTTCAGATTTATTATAGTACGGTAGGTGCCGTTCGGCTTTTTTACCAGAAATAGCGTAGAGTAAAAGCCCCTCCCCTTTCCTGAACTGGAACTTCCCTCAGAACATTCTTTCTTAGTAAATCTGAAACTTCGAGAGACAAAGCATCCAGCTTCTCTGGGCTGGAGCGAAAGTCCGTCACGGCAAACTTTTCTGGAGGAGTCCTCAGGAAGTTTAGAAGATATCCTTCTGATATGATTGAAAGAATCCAGGGGCTGTTTGAGATCTTCCGCCATTGTTCTATGAAGAGGGAGAGCCGGCCTCCTACCGGGAATCTGGCGTCATTGCTGAGGCTTCTTTGAGGCCTCTCCACCTGAAAAAAGAAACCCTTTACTCCTTTTAGTCGCATTGTTGGCCTGTCTGGGAGCCTCTCTTCTTTTGTAATTGAACCTGTTTGTCTGAGAACGGAAGGGTCTTTTTTGGGGCTGCTGGCTTGTAGATGGGAAGCCCTTTTTTCTGTCTGAGGCCTTTTCTAGTAGATCGTCTAATGTGGGCCCAAAGAGTAATTCACCGTGACAGGGAATGGCACATAATTTTGCCTTTGAAACCGAATCCCCTTTCCAATCTTTAAGCCAAATAGCCCTTCGGGCAGAATTGGAAAGGGCAGCAGCTCTAGCTGACAGCTTTAAAGAATCAACAGAAGCGTCTGCTAGAAAGTCAACAGCACTGTAGAGGGTAGGAAAGGAAGCCAGTAAATCCTCCCTAGGAGTCCCCTTCTTAATCTGTTCTTCTAATTCACTCATCCATACTTTAAGAGATCTGGCTACAGAGGTAGCAGCTATGGCGGGTCTAAATGAGCTGGCCGTAGCCTCCCAATTTTTCTTCAAGTAGACCTCAGCCCTCCTGTCCATTTGGTCTTTAAGTGTCCCTGAATCATCGAACGGAAGGGCTGATTTTTTTGAGATTTTTGCGACTGGGGCGTCAAGCTTTGGCGCCCTGTCCCAATCCGCTGTAGCCTTCTCTTCAAAGGGGTATTTTCGTTTAAGGGCTGAGGGTACAAAGAATTTTCTATCTGGCTTACTCCATTCATTTTTAATTACAGAGGTCACGTTTTCATGGACATCAAAGCATTTGACTTTCCTAGGACCCAGGCCTTCAAACATCGTATCCCTCATGGACTGCGGTTCAGACTGGTCCTCCAGACCCATGGTCGCCCTTACAATCCGGACTAGAGAATTAATGTTCTCTGACTGGAACAGAGGCTTCCCCGCCAATTGTTCCTCTTGTGAATGGTCTGAGGATGGTAGTTCTCCTTCCTCCTCTAACCCCGACAATAGCTCCTGATCACTTGAAAGGGGGATGGAGGAAGCAGCAGAAGTACTGGGCCGATTTTCAAGCAGGACATTCATGGATTCTTTAACCGACTCCTTAACCTCGTCCTTAATTATCTGTCTTAGGCTTGACAAGAGAGAAGGGGCCTCATCCCACAATAATTTACCAACGCAGGCCTGGCAGGCAAGTTTTCCCCAACCGGACAGTAGCTTTCTTTTACAAATTGCGCAGCCCCTGTCCTTGGATCTTGACCCCCTTTTCTCTTTGGCAGTCTAGGTACATAAGACAGAGCTCCTATCAGCATTAACATGCACAAGAGAAAAATTTTTGGGGGTATTTACCCCTCTTACCCACACCAGTACCGAGGGTTCGTTGGTGGTGTCAGTGGGCTCAACGCGCTGAATGGACTTCATTTTCTGTTGATTTACATCCATGGAGATTGCTGCAGGCAAACACACCAGCCTGCAGCCAGAGCTGGCTGGATTTGAACTCTGCCGGGCGCGTACCGGCACCCGACCCTTCCGGTCTTAGGCACGCCTCCTCCCACTGCCCAAACCGGAAGAGGCTTCAGCGCCGTCAGATGACGTCAGCGCTACACAGCCTACCGGAAGTGACGATGCCGCGCACCCGCACGAACACCGACTCACAGCCGAACATACAGCACGGCCGCAGAGGTTCGCAGTACAGGGGAACCCGAAAGTAACCCCGACGGGGGAGGGACCGGAGCGAAGGGGAGTCCAGGGATCCAGAGGGACGCCGCTCGGGTAGGCCCTCCTCACACGGGTAACAACCAGGGGCTCCAGCAGCTCACCAAGAGCACTGTGCATTCCACCCTGTCCCTTAGGACAGGAAACAGAACTGGCATGATGGGGGTTGTACTTCCCTTTAAAAGAGTCTGTGCTTCCTGTTTCCTGTCCTGAGGAGAGGGGCGGATGCTATCCATGGGTGCTGTCATAGGCGAGGGAGGAAAACAGGTTCTTGTATGTTTGAGCAGCCACAAGGCCTCTTTCACATGGTCAGTATTTTGCATCAGGATTTGTAAGCTAAAAGCAGGAGTGGGTCCAACACAAAGATGAGATGCAAATATTTTGAATAAATTGTATCTGTTTTGGACCCACTCCTGGTTTTGGATTTGAATTACTGATCAAATAGTGATACAAAATGCTGACTGTGTGAAAGAGGTTTTTTGGATGCTCAAACTACTTTTTAGTTATCTGTTCTTCCGACAGATCAGAAGAACGGAAGCTTAAACAGTCATGTGAACACAACCTTACTGTCACTGCTTCTGCCCCGCTCCCCCACTCTATTATGGTGCCACCAATGTCACTGTTACTGCCACTGTTGTTGGCCCCCATCCCCACTCTGTTATGGGGCCACTATTGTCACTGTTACTACTACTGCTGCTTCTGCCTCCCTCCCCATTCTGTCATGGGGCCACTGCTTTAATCCTGGGGCCCAGCGATAAATTAGACCTGACGCTAAAAATTACTTGTAATACTGATGCACAGTAAATCTACAGCAAACAGAAGGGATTAAAAATCATGTGTTTGCACTGCCTCAGCATGCATTAAAAGGACATTTTTTATCTTTATTTGCGTTGCCTCCATTTCTTTATTTAGTTCCACTAAGGACCCGTTTGGAAACAGCTCCTGCAGGGGCGTGAACGGGTTTATGGCTTTACTGAAGGCTGCTGTATGCACTTTTTTTTGATTAACAGAAGGGATTAGCTAATTTTGGTGTACTGCACAGTGATGTAGATAGTGATAAATCACACCTATAGTACTGAAGGCACATTACGTAAAAAACGGATTAACTATGACTGTAGGTGCACTAAAATGTAATGCATACAGCGATATACTCTCCCTGTACTCTCCCTGCAGTTTAACTTCCAAGCCTTCACACTGAGATTGGGCCAACTAATGGGATGAATGTGTTTAGGCAGACTGGCCTGGGAATACCAAATTTATCGTGAATCGTGGCCAATTAATTTGTAACAAATTAAATTTTTCCTCATCTCTTTTCCTCCCTCAAAGGCTGCAGATCCATAAGTAACCTGAAATTCAGACTGTAAATCACCAGTGGAATACTTCATCTCTCAGAATAGTATATCTTTCCATGCTCAGTCAATGTAGTATTATAACTCCCACTATTTCTCTCTGTGCTGCTTACCCCTTTATACCACGGCTCATAGTGTGGATGGGGCAGGCAATGTAGGCAGAGAGGCCATACTGGTAGTTACAATCCTACATTGACTGCACAAGCAGAGGGACCATGCTGAGAGTCATAACCCTACATTGATTACACAAGCAAAGGGGCCATACTGGGAGTTACTATCACAAAAATACTTGAATGAACTGTTGCAAAAAGTACCAAGCAAATTTTTAAACATATCACAGAAAGCACCATATTAAGACATAACTGGATGTCGGGGCTCACTTCCTCATCTGCTGACACCTTCTCTTACTCCCCTTTTGTTTCCACCCCCTACCTTCTAGATTGTAAGCCTGCAAGGACAGGGACCTCCTCCTATTGTATTCAGATTCTGATAGATTACTCATATTACCAATATTGGTGTCCTCTTCAAATCTCATATCATTTGTATGTATCTGTCTTGAATTACTGGATGTCTCAATTGTACAGCGTCTTATTCTGACCACTTTTGTATGTTTGTACTTACAGCACTAAGGAAAATTATGGCGCTATATAAATAATAAAAAAATAAATAAATAATAATAATAATAATAATAATAAACTTTTAATAGCAATAAAATAATCTCCCCCAAAAGATATAAAATTAAAGGAAAAAGAACAAAAAGACTTAACCAAGTGCCAACCACAGTGTATTTACATGGCAGGATATCTTAACTTGTATAGGTGTGCCAACCAGGTGGGTGAACCAATATACCACCAAGCAGGGACATTTCTTTTTTGATAATATTGGGGATCAACTGACCCTGCAAAGTCCCTAGAACCCTAACTCAGTGCGACACCCTGCAAGAGGTAATCGGTACAGAACAGGAACCTCTTCCTAATTAGTGATGAGCAGCATAGGCAATATTCGCTTTTGCGATATTTTGCAAATTTTTGGCCTAATATTCGCCATAAATTAGCAAATTCTAAAATTCGTGATCTCCAGTCATTATTTTCTTGATTGCGAAAATCAGAAATGTAATATGCTCGTATTGAGCATACCATACAGGCTTGGCTCACTTTTGCTACATTTTTCAAGCTTCTAGACACTAATCCCTATCACAGCACAGTAATTCCTATCACACTACCTAACACCCTGCACTGGAACCTATCAGCTACACTATATCACTATCTAACCTACACTGACCATCTACCACTAACTATCTGTATTATATATCTGCGCTAACTAACTATCTAATGTACTTGGATAAGGATCCAGATGACCCAGCAAAGCAAAGAGCACAGCAATGACACTGCTCTCTCTCTCAGAACTGCAAAAATCAGCAGAAAATGCCTGCTGGGGAGTTTCCTATATAGGAAGGGGGAGGCAACTTTCCTATTGGTTGCTAGGGAAGTTGCTAAGCTCAGACAAAGATACTGCAGCCTTCTCATTGGCCCAAAAGCAGGAAGCAGTAGTACTGTTGAAAAAAATCTAAAATATTCTCGATTACGAATATATAGCGCTATATTCTAGATCTTCGCGAATTTGCGAAGTGCCGATAAAAATTCGCGATTAGAATATTCGTGATCAACACTATTTCTAATCTCTATGATACAAAATCCCTACACTACCCCGATGCATTTCACCACCAGGTGCGGGGTTCATCAGTTGACTTAAGAGGGACAAGAGTGTGTATAACCCTGCAAGAGGGCCGACTGCTTATTAACTCCCTCATCTCCATACACAACCTCCCAGGTACACTGTGCATAAAGTACAGCACTTTGACCCTTTGCAGTGCACTTCCAGGCCACTGCAGATACACAGCGCTTAGATACTGTGACAAGCTCTCTGGGTGATACTTGAAGGCAGGTTTGTATTGTCCAGCACAATATATCTGCCAGATGGAATATCAGATACACAGAAATAATATGTATGGGCAGTCTGCCAGACTTCGGTTTCTGGAGTCCAATCATTATGGTTATGGATACTTAATGGCCTTAATTACACTCATTGTCTGATAGGACATCTCGCCTGTGACATTATTATGTTCCTAGAACAGGTTCCCTTTAAGAGTTATCCAAAGAAAAAATGAATAAAACCAAGAGATAAATTTATGGCACTGAATATAGACATTAGTGTGAGGTTATTATTACAGATCCTCTCCTGCTGCTTCCATATCAGTCCCAGGTAAGACTTATAAGCTGCGTCTGGCTCTCATCCCCCCTGTGCTGAGGTTCTGCAGAGCTGTCAGTGACCATACTGCTGGAGAAGACCTGCTCTGGATCATGGATTGGTATCCTGTCCACTCAGCCTCTTACCTCCTTCTGGTCTTGTTACCTGTCACATCCTATGGTGGTGTAGTGCAGAATCTATCTCCACATTGTAAACTCTCTGCAGTGAAGTCATTGTTTGAATATGAATATTATCAGGAAGGAGACATCCTCATCGGGGGTCTGGTTTCTGCTCACGAAAAATGCGTAGAACATACATTTGCTGCTGGTGTAGCGTACTCTATCTGCTCATAGTAAGTATTGAGGTCTGAAGGTTTTTGTGTATCAGGTCATACATAAGCCAAGGAATCATTTCTACTACTTTTGGTCCTGGGGCTTTCTCACAACAATGTACGGAGACTTACTTTTGCAACAATGCTTGATGGGAAATACAGTAAATTAGCTTGTACCAGCCAAGCTATAGATGGCATTCTTCTTCATGGTATTGGGTGGCTGGTTGAAGAAGGTGGAGTACCTTATAATGAGAACTTGTAACCCCTTAAGCTGCAGCTCATCCAGGCTGCAGAGAGCATGTATAGTGGTGTAGAACACTGTGCCTTGCAGTAACATGCATAGGGAGTCTGCTGTGGTAGTGAAATAATACTGTGAGTCCGTACGACATGCAGATGACAGGCGTCGCTCTTAGAATCACTGAACACTTCACTTATTTGGGCAGTCACCGGGCGAAAACTGACCAAAAAACTCAAGTGTGAACTCAGCCTTACAGGTCAATGTTAGCATCAAGAAGAAGCGCACTCCTTTTACACCCTCGTCAGCTGATTCCACATAGATGTCTACAGAACCTGTTCAATTAAACACCTATACAAGTAGAGCCCCCCTGACGGAGTGGAGAGGGTGTGGTGCACCCGCCTTCACTCGGTCAGCATTTGGCCAGTAATCCATCAGTAATGCTAAAACCTAAAAAAAAAACTGATCCAAAACAGAGATGACGCATAAATAATATTTTCATGTCTTCTGCGTTTTGTACCCACTCCTGATTTTGGCTACAGAATCACAAGCCAATTTTGATGGGACCATACAGTCCTTACAGCTGCTACACAGACATGATCCGTTGTGCAAGGTAAATGGTTCACAAGCTCTCCTGCTCAATATTGTAGTCGAATCCACTGTAGTGCACGGACCATCAAGCAAAGACTTGTACATGTAGTAAGAAAAAGGAATCCAGCACTGACATCATCGAATAAAAAGCCAATTACCTTTATTCAGTTGCATAAAATAAGCGACAGCTCCGCCTTGACACATGGAAAACACACTCCCGGTCTACGCGTTTCAGACACACCTGTCCTTAATCATGACCTCACCAGCTTGGTTCCCAGTAAAGCATTTTAAAGTCCACTGCACCAATCACAGATCACCCAGAAGGATGGTATTAACCCTTTTCAGGCACTTCCAAAATGCTTGGCTGGAAGCTGGTTGTATATCATTCAGTTACATATATGATCTTAAGTAAAAACCCTTTATATGGATGGGAGCATCAATTCACAGTCAACATATATAGACTGACAATTGTTACAATGAATCAATACCACCATTTACAAAATAAATCCAGGTTCCAACATGCCGTCCCCTCTAGCCAGAGAAAACGCATGGTGTGAATCCTTACATAACATAGAATCAATGCGATATCTGTATATGGCACATGCTGTTCTCAATCTTGCCGTGAAAAAGCCTCCGCCGGACTATCTCCTGTCAATAATAGTGCATAAACTCCCTTTTATAATTCAGACCTTTGGGATATCTCGTTTTAAGATTATAAATCCAAAAGGCCTCTCTTTGTAAAACCTTTCTCTTTATGTCCCCACCCCTTAGTGATGGAAAAATCCTCTCTATACCATGAGCTTGAAAATGACATACCTCTCGACTATGTATAGTAATAAAATGTTTCGCTGCCCCTGACACATTCATGTAGGATGGATTTTTGATGTAATTGAGATGTTCTAAAATCCGGTTTTTCAATTTTCTTGTGGTGCTGCCCACATATAACAAGTTACATTGTGTGCATTTTATGACATAGACCACATTACTGCTATTGCAGTTAATATATGATTTGATGTCATAGGCTCTAACCTGTTCTGAGTCATAAAATTTTTTAACCGGAATAGTAAAATTACACATTTTGCAGGGATGGCTTCCACAGCGACTAAAACCGGTATATTTAAGCCAAGTTTTAGTATTTTCATTCTTATTTGTAGGTTGGAAAAAGGAAGGTGAGAGGGTAGAAGATAAGGTGGATGATCGTCTGGGTACAACTCTAATGCCACTCTTACAGATTTGATACATTGTTTCATTTTCGAACAGAATAGGTATACTGTCCTTAATGATCTTCTTAATGTTTTCAAAGTGTTTACTGTAAGTCAGTACTACTGTAGGGAGAGCTGGCTGTATTTTTTGGTTGTTTCTATTCGGACTACTAAATAGCAGATCTTCACGAATCTTTTATTACTATACATAGTCGAGAGGTATGTCATTTTCAAGCTCATGGTATAGAGAGGATCTTTCCATCACTAAGGGGTGGGGACATAAAGAGAAAGGTTTTACAAAGAGAGGCCTTTTGGATTTATAATCTTAAAACGAGATATCCCAAAGGTCTGAATTATAAAAGGGAGTTTATGCACTATTATTGACAGGAGATAGTCCGGCGGAGGCTTTTTCACGGCAAGATTGAGAACAGCATGTGCCATATACAGATATCGCATTGATTTTATGTTATGTAAGGATTCACACCATGCGTTTTCTCTGGCTAGAGGGGACGGCATGTTGGAACCTGGATTTATTTTGTAAATGGTGGTATTGATTCATTGTAACAATTGTCAGTCTATATATGTTGACTGTGAATTGATGCTCCCATCCATATAAAGGGTTTTTACTTAAGATCATATATGTAACTGAATGATATACAACCAGCTTCCAGCCAAGCATTTTGGAAGTGCCTGAAAAGGGTTAATACCATCCTTCTGGGTGATCTGTGATTGGTGCAGTGGACTTTAAAATGCTTTACTGGGAACCAAGCTGGTGAGGTCATGATTAAGGACAGGTGTGTCTGAAACGCGTAGACCGGGAGTGTGTTTTCCATGTGTCAAGGCGGAGCTGTCGCTTATTTTATGCAACTGAATAAAGGTAATTGGCTTTTTATTCGATGATGTCAGTGCTGGATTCCTTTTTCTTACTACATGATCCGTTGTGCGTCTCATTTTTCCTTCCTTCTGACAGATCAGAAGAAAGCCACAAACAAATTGCAACGCCACACTTCTTGAGAAAGTAATAAATACAGTGTCCCGTATTTATTACTTTCTCAAGAAGTGTGACGTTGCAATTTGTTTGTGGCTCAGTTTACATGTTTTTGCCCTCTTCGTAGTATTAAAACTATTGATCCGGTTATCATATTTGTGGCACAGATCATAATAAAGGTTAAATAAATGATGATGTCAGCCAGGCCTAAAGGCAAAATAGTGGTGCAGTCATGAAGTGGGGAGCGTCAGAACAGCATGAGGAGTCCACACATTGGTCCTATGACATAGTGGTGAGGTGGCAGCAGCATCAGGAGGAGGCCACAGAGTGGCACAATGACATAGTGTGCAGGTGGCGGCAGCTTCAGCATCAGGAAGAGGCCACAGAGTGGCACAATGGCAGTGTGGAGGTTGCAGCAGCATCAGGAGGCCACAGAGTCACACAGTGACTGTTAGGAATATTAATTTCTTCCCCTCTTATTGGTACCCCTGGTACTAGACTTCGGTATTCAGCTTGATTTGATTCTTATCTAGCGCTAGGAGAGCCGCATTGACACATGATACGATTCTATGTTATGCAATGCCACTCTGAGCCTTTATTACGTACATGAGACATATATAGTCGTAGTCCAATGACATGATCTTTAAGCAAACCAATGATAGAGAGACACGAGTCTTTAGCTACACATTTGTTATCTTATCTTTAGAGTCAAAGCTACATGTCAGCAAAATAGTTTCTCGAGAACTCTCTCACCTCTCTGTTCCTGATATACTAATGTATATAGACCTTGGACTGCAATATAAACATATTACAGCTACATTACAGTCCAAAGTCCACTCCACACCAATGTATAGATGAATTTAAAAAAGCCCATACAAAATGGCTCAGTAATAGAACCCTTCAATCCCCTCTTAAAAACCATCTACATATTTCTATATAATGTGTTTTTTTCATTTTGTTCCTTTCAAAATATTTCTGTAAGTATTGTTGGTACTCCTCTGGAGACCCAGGGTTTTCTTGAGGTACCTGAATGTATGCAGCTTGTGGTGTATCTGGGACTCGCCTACATCTCATAAATGTATTAATTAATGAGGGTATACATTGGATACAGTAACAACACATGTTTGTGTAAGGTCTCGTGGACTCTGTAAATCTTTAAGGCACAATGAGCTAACATTTAGGGCCTTCACTATCCTGATTATACTATTCTGTTCAGAATAAGAGGGGCCAGGAACAAAAGGATCTTGCTCCTGAGCTCTTTTAGAGACTGTGTGATTATTTGGTGCACCACATAATAAACTCATCTCCTCTGGATGATAAATACAAGTGGTAATGAGTCCGATTGGCAAGAAAACACAAAGATTAATAATCAGCAGCAGACAAACAAATCTCCCAGAATATTGTGGGGTCTTCATCTTCAGCCTGTGGCAAGGCTTCTTCTGAGCTCCGCTCTTTGTCTTTGTTGGACACCGGAGAAGAAACCTCAGGGATCCTTTTCACTCTGCTAGCATGAATCCAGACTGGAGCCTCTTCTATGAGAATCGCCGTTCTAGTGATTGCTACCACCGTGGTAGGGGGTCCGAATGCCAGCTCCATGGGATCTTTTCCTTTACGTAGTACCCTGACCACCACCATGTCTCCAGCTCGGAACGAGTGCGTCGGTTCCTGTGGAAGAGAGGGAGACTTACAAGCAACTTTTTCTTCAGTTTCACTAAGAACTTTAATCAGTTTTGTGACATATTCTTCCCTAATCTGGTCTATGTCGCCTTCCTGTACCACTAGGGGGTGACTTGCCCAAGGAGTTGGAAAGGGCCTACCCATAAGGATTTCAACGGGTGACAGTCCTAACCTCTTATTGGGAGTCATTCTTATTTCTGCCAATATAATAGGTAGGATTTGTTTCCATTTCTTAAAAGTACCTGCTGTGGCTTTCCTAAGTTTGTCTTTAACTGTTCGATTCATGCATTCTACAAGAAATTTTGGCTCAAAAGGGTGCATGTTGTTTTGATGCTGTTGTGCTCTACTCCGTAAAAATGTGCTATGAACAGTGCAGCGCTGTGCTGGGGTATACATGGTTTCCCCTCTTTGCAGACCAATCCAGTGTGTGGATTTTTCTGCAAAACAGGGTAAACCCAGTCTTTTCCTCGAGTATGTGCTTTGCAATGTATAACAGCTATTTGTGAGGGAAGCTGGAAGGACGGCCAACAGATCATCTATAAGCTGGGAATGTGATATTTTCTTACCGTCAGCTGTGGTAAAACTCCTGCGTTGCCAGATTACCCCATGGTCCCACACAACCCCGTGTGCATATCTGCTGTCTGTGTATATTGTGACAGGTTTGTGTTTGTGTATTTGACATGCCCTTGTAAGTGCTATTATTTCTGCAGCTTGGGCTGATTGCACATGAACGGGTCGTGACTCAAGGATAATATCTGGCAGCATCACTACTGCATATGCTGCACAGTAGACGGTGTCGAGTGGACGTGAACCGTCTACAAACACTTCTGGTGTGCCCGGTATGGGGGTGGCTGACAAGTCTAGTCTGGGGAAGGTTTCGTATTCTAGTACCTTGAAACAGTCATGTTTGTCTGGTAAAAAGTCTTCTGTCCCTTTTAGTCCTAATAATGCATTCAGTATAGGTGCTGGTCCTGCCGTATGTGAGGAATATTGATTCTGTAACGATGGATCACTGAGTAAAAGGACTTCATATCCTGACAATCTTTGTGCTGACATGTGCTGCGTATGAATACCTCTGAGTAGTCCCACTACGTCATGGATAGTATGCAAGACAGTGTGGTGTCCCAGTATAAAGGGTGTGGCTAATTCCACCATCATCGCACAGGCCGCAAGAGTACTTAGACATGCGGCATCCCTTGTACAGGGACAGGCATTACCTTTGAGAAAAAGGCACAAGGACGCAACTTTCCCCCGTGTTCTTGAGTGAGTACCCCCGCCATGGTTTTACAGTTTTGTTGTGCAGACATGTGGAATGGTAGGTTATATTCAGGGAGGCCCAATCCCGGGCTACACATCAATGAACATTTCAGAGTATCGAAAGCATTCAACATTCCTTTTGACCATCTTATTAGCTCTGGGGATTCTTCCAGAGTGGTTTGCCTCAAAATATTGTCATAATAAGAACAGTCGGGGATCCATTGTCTACAGTAGTTTATCATACCAAGAAAGGACAGCATTTCCTTTTTGGTGTGTGTGGGGTGACCCAGGGCTGGGACAAGGTCCACCACCAACAGAGGCTGAGCTGCCCAAGTGCGCCCCCCCCCCCCGCCATTTAGATATGTATGTTTGTTATTAATCATCATCCACCTGACAGTCCTCAGGCGGCCATATTGGTTCGTCCAGGCTCCTGCCCCACGGGTAGACCCGTCACTACAACACTCAGCATTCTGATAGACCTGAGCTTCTCACTAAGATATCTGCTTGATGTGTGAACGGGGTCAAATACTTCTACAGCTGAGGTTCTGTTACAATGTACAAGTCCAGAGCAGTAATCACAGCTCTCCAACTAAAGCAAAACTACAGTTCCCAACGTGCCCACCATGCTGGGAGTTGTAGTTAAGATCAGCAGTGCTGCCGCCATATTTATACCCCTTAACAGACTGAGCGGAATACAGTGCAGCATAACAATCACAGGGGGGCCCCCATCCAGTCAGGGGACCCAGCACCTACGATGGCGAGGGCATCCGATGGGGCCCCAGCACCTACGATGGCGAAAGACATCCGATGGGGCCCGGCGCCTATGATGGCAGAGGACATCTGAGGGCCCCAGCGCCTATGATGGCGGAGGACATCTGAGGGCCCCAGCGCCTATGATGGAGGAGGACATCTGAGGGGCCCCAGCGCCTATGATGGAGGAGGACATCTAAAGGGGCCCCAGCGCCTATGATGTAGGGGGACATCTAAGGGGCCACACATACCTCTGCAGCCCAGGGGCCACACTCTAAGGACATCCACACCTGCCCCGTTACATGCCTGCCTCTCCCGGTACCTGACCCCCCCATCCCCCGCCCTGTCAGGCTCCCACGTCATCCCCTTGCCTTCCCCGCGGTGATCAGTACTTGGTGCTTGGGGCTGACCTCCCCCTTGCAGTGAAGGCAGAAGAAGCTATGCTGAGACACCGCCGCCGCCTCCACCATTTTCCTTTCCTCCTCCACCCGCCCCTGCCGCCGCTACTCCTCCACTCGTCACTTCAGGAGTGTCTGGGCATTCCGTTATAAACGAAACCTATAACGGAAAGCCAGAACGCAAGTGCAAACCCACCCTTATTTGCTTGTATACAGTAGTTTCTGGTTTGGTATTGACAATTGATGGTGCGGGCAGCGGGTGAGAATGCAAGACCTGTGCCCGCATCATAATTGCAACCTAAAATTACAGCAAGTTGTATAAAGGAAAACTACAACTCCCAGTAGGTCCGCATCTGACAAGGCATGCTGGGAGTTGTACTTTCCAAGGGGCAAGGCAATAAAATGTGCATTTTTTAACAGTATTTTAACTTTTATTATAGAGGCTGTCTGTAACTATCAAGCATTGTGCTTCTGTTGGAGTAAAGTTTTACACAGAAAAATTCTTTGTTGTAAACTTCTCAAGTTGGATCCCTTTATCAGGTCACACACAGAACTGACGCTCTTATAGCCAAATAAACACCATAAAGTGGTCCCCTGCTCAGGATCCCTTTCTGTTCATCAGAGCTGAGGGCCACAAAGCAAGAGGAGGACAGTGTCTGTCCACGTGTTCTCCTTGAACACTCACCAATGCTTCTTTCTGGAACCCTTTCTGGTTGTGGAGGCTGTGCTGCATAGGTAGCAGGGATGCAGACTCTGGCACTGGGTCTGGACGGGACTGTGAAGCTGCAGCAGCTAATAGGAGGAGGGGGCTAGAGGAAAGGGGCGGAGTCACAATGGAGACTGAGCTGAGCTTAGCCTACTGATTTCTGATTGTCATAAAGAGTAAGGAGTAATGCGATCTGCTGCAGCGCGATGCGATCGGAGGGGAGGGGGGCGGCTGTGAATAGTGGCGAGGTGATTATCAGTTATCTCGCACTTGCTATTAAGGGTGTATGTGCTTTTTGAAATGGCAGGCAGCGGCACTGGAGCTGCCTGCTGCACAATTAACTATTTCCCTGGCTACCCGGTGGGACAGTCCGGCTGCCGCCCAGAGGCTGGGGAGCTGGCCTGCGCCCTGAGGCTGGAGCGCCCTGAGGCTGGAGCCTCCCCAGCCTCTGTGTCGGCCCGGCCCTGGGGTGACCAGACCCACAATAGACTGGATTCTCCCGGGACTGATTCTTCTTTCCCCCTGTGTGAGGACAAAGCCCAAGTATTCAACCTGCTTTTTGCACCACTGCAGTTTCTTTTAACGACACTTTAGGACCACATTCTGACAACCATTTCAACAAGGATATACCATCATGTACACTTGCCTCCACTGACATGCTGCACAACAGTAGATTATCAACATACTGCATCAGGATGGAACCTTGGGGGGTTGCCAGGGTTTCAAAGTGGCTTGGAGGACAATGCTGTACACAACTGGTGAATCAGCATACCCCTGTGGCATTCTACCCCAGGTCAGTTGACGTCCCTCAAAGGAAAAAGCAAAATGGTACTCCTATTAAACAAACAGCTTGCGAGGGGATGGAGGAAAGGAGAGTTGTGACATCAGGAACCACTGAGGCTATGGGCACAATGAGATTGTTGATTGCCCTCAAATCCTGGACAAAGCGGGTAGTACCATCTGCCTTTATCACAGGATTGATAGGGGTAGAGTAAGGTGAAATCACCTCCTCGAGGATTTCTTCTCAGAAATTCTTCTATCATTGGCCGTAGCTAGAGTTGAGCGAACACCTGGATGTTCGGGTTCGAGAGGTTCGGCCGAACTTCCGGAAAATGTCCGGGTTCGTGATCCGAACTCAACCCGAACTTCATCCCGAACCCGAACCCCATAGAAGTCAATGGGGACCCGAACTTTTGGGCACTAAAAAGGCTGTAAAAGACTCCCGGAAAGGGCTAGAGGGCTGCAAAAGGCAGCAAAATGTAGATAAATCCCCTGCAAACAAATGTAGATAGGGAAATGAGGACTTAACATAAAATAAATAAAAATTAACTAATATTAATTGGAGTGAGGTCCCATAGCACAGAATCAGGCTTCAAATCACCCACCAATGGAGAAGGTCGCTTACTATTATTTCGACCCCAGCATCCAGACAAAGGAGAGAGGTCCCACAGCAGAGAATCTGGCATCATATCAACCACCACAGGAGAAGGCCACTTTCAGTGACTTAGGCCTTAGCACCCAGACAGAGGAGACATGTCAGATAGCACAAGCATTACATTTATACCATCCAGCACAGGAGAAGGCCACTTTTAGTTACTTTGACCCCTGCACCCAGAAAGAGGAGAGAGGCCCCACAGCACATATTCAGGCATCATATCACCCACCACAGGAGTAGGCCACCATTTAGTTAATTTGACCCCTGAACCCATGTCAGATGGTACAAGCATCAGTTTTACATCACCCAGCACAAGAGAAGGCCACTTTTAGAGACTTTGACCCCTGCACCTAGACGGAGGAGAGAGGTTTCACAGCAGAGAATCAGGCATTTAGATCACCCACCACAGGAGTAGGCCATCATTTAATGGGACCCCGGCAACCATGTCAGATGGTACAAGCATCAGTTTTACATCACCCAGCACAAGAGAAGGCCACTTTTAGAGACTTTGACCCCTGCACCCAGACGGAGGAGAGAGGTTTTCACAGCAGAGAATCAGGCATTTAGATCACCCACCACAGGAGTAGGCCACCATTTAATGGGTCCCCGGCAACCATGTCAGATGGCACAAGCATCAGTTTTACATCACCCAGCACAAGAGAAGGCCATTTTTAGAGACTTTGACCCCTGCACCCAGACGGAGGAGAGAGGTTTTCACAGCAGAGAATCAGGCATTTAGATCACCCACCACAGGAGTAGGCCATCATTTAATGGGACCCCGGCAACCATGTCAGATGGCACAAGCATCAGTTTTACATCACCCAGCACAAGAGAAGGCCACTTTTAGAGACTTTGACCCCTGCACCCAGACGGAGGAGAGAGGTTTTCACAGCAGAGAATCAGGCATTTAGATCACCCACCACAGGAGTAGGCCATCATTTAATGGGACCCCGGCAACCATGTCAGATGGCACAAGCATCAGTTTTACATCACCCAGCACAGGAGAAGGCGACTTTGAGAGACTTTGACCCCTGCACCCAGACGGAGGAGAGAGGTTTCACAGCAGAGAATCAGGCATTTAGATCACCCATCACAGGAGTAGGCCATCATTTAATGGGACCCCGGCAACCATGTCAGATGGCACAAGCATCAGTTTTACATCACCCAGCACAGGAGAAGGCGACTTTGAGAGACTTTGACCCCTGCACCCAGACGGAGGAGAGAGGTTTCACAGCAGAGAATCAGGCATTTAGATCACCCACCACAGGAGTAGGCCATCATTTAATGGGACCTAGGCAACCATGTCAGATGGCACAAGTATAACATTTATATCACCCAGCACAGGAGAAGGCGACTTTGAGAGACTTTGACCCTGCACCCAGACGGAGGAGAGGTTTCACAGCACCCAGACGGAGGAGAGGTTTTCACAGCAGAGAATCAGGCATTTAGATCACCCACCACAGGAGTAGGCCATCATTTAATGGGACCCCGGCAACCATGTCAGATGGCACAAGTATAACATTTATATCACCCAGCACAAGAGAAGGCGACATTGAGAGACTTTGACCATTGCACCCAGACGGAGGAGAGAGGTTTCACAGCAGAGAATCAGGCATTTAGATCACCCACCACAGGAGTA
Source organism: Bufotes viridis (assembly GCA_033119425.1). Classification (NCBI taxonomy): domain Eukaryota; kingdom Metazoa; phylum Chordata; class Amphibia; order Anura; family Bufonidae; genus Bufotes; species Bufotes viridis. The sequence goes on from CM065589.1 coordinate 606,499,128, forward strand.
GGCCATCATTTAATGGGACCCCGGCAACCATGTCAGATGGCACAAGCATCAGTTTTACATCACCCAGCACAAGAGAAGGCCACTTTTAGAGACTTTGACCCCTGCACCCAAACAGAGGAGAGAGGTTTTCACAGCACATATTAATGCCTCATTTCACCCACCACAGGAGTAGGCCACCATTTAGTTAATTTGACCCCTGCACCCATGTCAGATGGTACAAGCATCAGTTTTACATCACCCAGCACAAGAGAAGGCCACTTTTAGAGACTTTGACCCCTGCACCCAGACGGAGGAGAGAGGTTTTCACAGCAGAGAATCAGGCATTTAGATCACCCACCACAGGAGTAGGCCATCATTTAATGGGACCCCGGCAACCATGTCAGATGGCACAAGTATAACATTTATATCACCCAGCACAGGAGAATGCGACTTTGAGAGACTTTGACACTTTGACCCCTGCACCCAGACGGAGGAGAGAGGTTTCACAGCAGAGAATCAGGCATTTAGATCACCCACCACAGGAGTAGGCCATCATTTAATGGGACCCCAGCAACCATGTCAGATGGCACAAGTATAACATTTATATCACCCAGCACATGACAAGGCCACTTTCAGTGAGTTAGGCCTTAGCAACGAGACAGAGGAGACAGGTCAGATAGCACAAGCATCAGTTTTACTGATCACCCACTACAGTAGTCGGCCACTTTAGTTAATTTGATAGCTTCAACCATGTCAGATGGCACTTGTATCACATTTATATCACCCAGCACATGACAAGGCCACTTTCAGTGAGTTAGGCCTTAGCAACGAGACAGAGGAGACAGGTCAGATAGCACAAGCATCAATTTTACATCAACCACCACAGGAGAAGGGCACTTTTAGAGACTTTGACCCCTGCAGCCACACGGAGGAGAGAGGTCCCACAGCAGAGATTCAGGCATTTATATCAGCCAGCACAGGAGAAGGCCGCTTTCAGTGACTTAGGCCTTAGCACCGACACAGAGGAGACAGGTCAGATAGCACAAGCATCAGTTTTACATCAACCACCACAGGAGAAGGGCAATTTTATAGACTTTGACCCCTGCAGCCACACGGAGGAGAGAGGTCCCACAGCAGAGATTCAGGCATTTATATCAGCCAGCACAGGAGAAGGCCGCTTTCAGTGACTTAGGCCTTAGCTCCGACACAGAGGAGACAGGTCAGATAGCACAGGCATCAGTTTTACATCAACCACTACAGAAGAAGGGCACTTTTAGAGACCTAGACCCATGCAGCCACACGGAGGAGAGAGGTCCCACAGCAGAGAATCAGGCATCATGTCAACCACCACAGGAGTAGGCCACCTTTTTGTTTCTTTGACCCCTGCACCCAGAAAGAGGAGAGAGGTCCCACAGCAGAGAATCAGGCATTTTGATCACCCACCGCCACCACAGTGACTTTGGCCCCCTGCACCCACACAAAGGTGACATGTTAGACAGCACAAGTATAACATTCATATCACCCAGCACAGGAGAAGGACACTTTCATGTACTTTGGCCCCGGCACCCAGACAGAGGGGAGGTTCATTCAACTCTGGGTTGCACCACAAGATCCTACTTAATTTCAAAAATTGATTTTTCAATGAAGAAGTGGCCAGGAGTACAAGACAACACGGTTTAAGGCAGTTATTAAGGACTACTCTGCACAAGGGAGGCACAGGTCCTGTGGGATTCATGCCTGGTTCATTTTTATAAACGTCAGCTTGTCCACGTTGGCTGCGGACAGGCGGCTGTGTTTGTCAGTAATGACGCCCCCTGCCATGCTGAATACACGTTCAGATAAAACGCTGGCCGCCGGGCAGGACAGCACCTCCAAGGCATAACATGGTAATTCTGGCCACGTGGACAATTTGGAAACCCAGAAATTGAATGGGGCCGAACCATCCGTCAGTACGTGGAGTTGTGTGCAGCTGTACTGTTCAACCATGTTAGTGAAATGTTGCCTCCTGCTAACTCGTTCTGTATCAGGTGGTGGGGCAGTTAGCTGTGGCGTGGAGACAAAACTTTTCCACATTTCTGCCATGCTAACCCTGCCCTCAGAGGAGCTGGCCGTGACACTGCTGCGTGGGCGACCTCTAGCTCCTCCTCTGCCTTGGCCTTGGCCTTCCACCTGTTCCCCTGTGACCGTTGGGAATGCTCTCAGGAGCGCGTCTACCAGCGTGCGCTTGTACTCGCGCATCTTCCTATCACGCTCCAGTGCAGGAAGTAAAGTGGGCACATTGTCTTTGTACCGTGGATCCAGCAGGGTGGCCACCCAGTAGTCAGCACACGTTAAAATGTGGGCAACTCTGCTGTCGTTGCTCAGGCACTGCAGCATGTAATCGCTCATGTGTGTCAGGCTCCCCAGAGGTAAGGACAAGCTGTCCTCTGTGGGAGGCGTATCGTCATCATCCTCTGTATCCCCCCAGCCACGCACCAGGGATGTGCCTGCGCTGTGCTGGGTGCCACCCCGCTGTGAACCTGCTTCATCCTCATCCTCCTCCACCTTCTCCTCGTCCTCCAGTAGTGGTCCCTGGCTGGCCACATTTGTACCTGCCCTCTGCTGTTGCAAAAAACCTCCCTCTGAGCCACTTCTAACAGACTGGCCTGAAAGTGCTAAAAACGACCCGTCATCCTCCTCCTCCTCCTCCTGGCCCTGGCCCACCTCCTCTTCCATCATCGACCTAAGCGTTTTCTCTAGGAGACATAGAATTGGTATTGTCACGCTGATAACAGTGGCATCGCCACTGGCCATGTTGGTGGCGTACTCTAAACAGCGCAACAGGGCACACAGGTCTCGCATGGAGGCCCAATCATTGGTGGTGAAGTGGTGCTGTTCCGCAGTGCGACTGACCCGTGCGTGCTGCAGCTGAAACTCCACTATGGCCTGCTGCTGCTCGCACAGTCTCTCCAGCATGTGCAAGGTGGAGTTCCACCGGGTGGGCACGTCGCATATTAGGCGGTGAGCGGGAAGGCCGAAGTTCCGCTGTAGTGCAGACAGGTGAGCAGCGGCAGGATGTGAACGCCGGAAGCGCGCACAGATGGCCCGCACTTTATGCAGCAGCTCTGACATGTCTGGGTAGTTGTGAATGAACTTTTGCACCACCAAATTCAGCACATGCGCCAGGCAAGGGATGTGCGTCAAACCGGCTAGTCCCAGAGCTGCCACGAGATTTCGCCGATTATCGCACACCACCAGGCCGGGCTTGAGGCCCACCGGCAGCAACCACTGGTCGGTCTGTTGTTCAATACCCCGCCACAACTCCTGCGCGGTGTGGGGCCTGTCCCCCAAACATATGAGTTTCAGAATGGCCTGCTGACGTTTACCCCGGGCTGTGCTGAAGTTTGTGGTGAAGGTGTGTGGCTGACTGGATGAGCTGGTGGAAGCAGAGGAGGAGGAGGAGGAAGCCGAGTAGGAGGAGGAGGCTACAGGAGGCAAAGAATGATGCCCTGTGATCCTTGGTGGCGGAAGGACGTGCGCCAAGGAACTCTCCGCCTGGGGCCCAGCCGCCACTACATTTATCCAGTGTGCAGTTAGGAAGATATAGCGTCCCTGGCCGTGCTTACTGGTCTACGTATCTGTGGTTAGGTGGACCTTGCCACAAATTGCGTTGCGCAGTGCACACTTGATTTTATCGGACACTTGCATTTGCAGAGAAGGCACGGCTGTCTTGGAGAAGTAGTGGCGGCTGGGAACCACATACTGGGGGACAGCCATGGCCATCAGCTGTTTGAAGCTGTCTGTGTCCACCAGCCGGAATGACAGCATTTCAAAGGCCAGTAGTTTAGAAATGCTGGCATTCAGGCCAAGGGCTCGAGGGTGACTAGGTGGGAATTTGCGCTTCCTCTCAAAGGTTTGAGAGATGGAGAGCTGAACGCTGCTGTGTGAAATAGTGGAGACGCTAGGTGACGGTGGTGGTGGAGGTGTCGGTGGCACATCCTCTGTTTGCTGCTCGGCAGGTGGCAACATTCCTCTCGAGGCGGAAGCCGAGGCAGCAGCGGTAGAGGGAGCAGGGGGAGCCTGAGCGGGTTCCTTGTTTTTAAGGTGTGTACTCCACTGCAGTTCATGCTTTGCATGTAGATGCCTGATCATGCAGGTGGTGCTCAGGTTAAGAACGTTAATGCCTCGCCTCAGGGTCTGATGGCACAGCGTGCAAACCACTCTGGTCTTGTCGTCAGCACATTGTTTGAAGAAGTGCCATGCCAGGGAACTCCTTGAAGATGCCTTTGGGGTGCTGGGTCCCTGTTGGCGCTGGCCAATAGCAGGCGAACTCTCTGGACGGCGGCTGTTCTGCTTTTGCCCCCTGCTCCCTTTTTGGCTTTGCTGTTGTCTCAGTCTCACCACTGCCTCTTCCTCTGAACTATTTAAGTCAGCGGCACGACCTTCAGTCCATGTTGGGTCTAGGACCTCATCGTCCTCTGCATCGTCTTCCACCCAGTCTTCCTCCCTGACCTCCTCCTGTTCAGTCTGCACACTGCAATAAGACGCGGCAGTGGGCACCAGTGTTTCGTCATCATTAGAGACTCGGTCACTCTGCTGTGGTGGTATTCCCATGTCCTAATCATCTGGATACATAAGTGGTTGTGCGTCAGTGCATGGAATGTCTTCCACCGCTGGGGAAGGGCTAGGTGGACGCCCCTGGAAAACCGTGGGAGCAGAGTCTTCAAACAGAATAAGAGACTGCTGCATAACTTGAGGCTCAGACAGTTTCCCTGATATGCATGGGGGTGATGTGACAGACTGATGGGCTTGGTTTTCAGGTGCCACCTGTGCGCTTTCCGCAGAAGACTGGGCGGAAGACAATGTGGTGAACGTGCTGGAAGCACTGTCGGCCACCCAATCGACTAATGCCTGTACCTGCTCAGGCCTTACCATCCTCATAACGGCATTGGGCCCCACCAAATATCGCTGTAAATTCTGCCGGCTACTTGAGGGAGTTGGTTCACTACTTTGTGCGCCTGAGGCCGAACGGCCACGTCCTCTGCCAGCAACAGAGGCTCCACGGACACCACCACGACCGCGTCCTCGTCCCTTAATAGAATGCTTCCTCATTGTTGCGATTCAACTCGCACCACAATAAAATATATTATTTTTAGCCCCAAAATTCCCACACTGGAAGATATAATTCCTTTTTCCGGTATTAATTACAAGAAAACTGCTGCAAATTGGACACCAGAATTTTTAATATGCTAGTTTTGGTACATAGATTCCCACACGGGAAATATAATTCCTTTTACAGGAGTAAAAACGTGCGGCCTACTGTTTCTGGTCTAACTAACACCAGATTGATTAAATTGGCCTTTTTTTCACCAAAATTACAACACTGGACAATGTAATGCCTTTTTCAGGTATTAATTACAAGAAGACTGCTGCTAATTGGACACCAGAATTTTTAAAATGCTAGTTTGTGTACATAAATTCCCACACGGGAGATATAATTCCTTTTACAGGAGTAAAAACGTGCGGCCTACTGTTTCTGGTCTAACTAACACCAGATTGATTAAATTGGCCTTTTTTTCACCAAAATTACAACACTGGACAATGTAATGCCTTTTTCCGGTATTAATTCCTTTTTATAGGAGTAAAAACGTGAGGCCTACTGTTTCTGGTGTACCTAACACCAGATTGATAAAATTGGCCTTTTTTTCACCAAAATTACAACACTGGACAATGTAATGCCTTTTTCCGGTATTAATTCCTTTTTACAGGAGTAAAAACGTGAGGCCTACTGTTTCTGGTGTACCTAACACCAGATTGATTAAATTGGCCTTTTTTTCACCAAAATTACAACACTGGACAATGTAATGCCTTTTTCAGGTATTAATTACAAGAAGACTGCTGCTAATTGGACACCAGAATTTTTAAAATGCTAGTTTTGGTACATAGATTCCCACACGGGAGATATAATTCCTTTTTACAGGAGTAAAACGTGCGGCCTACTGTTTCTGGTCTAACTAACACCAGATTGATTAAATTGGCCTTTTTTTCACCAAAATTACAACACTGGACAATGTAATGCCTTTTTCAGGTATTAATTACAAGAAGACTGCTGCTAATTGGACACCAGAATTTTTAATATGCTAGTTTTGGTACATAGATTCCCACACGGGGAGATATAATTCCTTTTACAGGAGTAAAAACGTGAGGCCTACTGTTTCTGGTGTAACTAACACCAGATTGATTAAATTGGCCTTTTTTCACCAAAATTACAACACTGGACAATGTAATGCCTTTTTCCGGTATTAATTCCGTTTACAGGAGTAAAAACGTGAAGCCTACTGTTTCTGGTGTACCTAACACCAGATTGATTAAATTGGCCTTTTTTCACCAAAATTACAACACTGGACAATGTAATGCCTTTTTCAGGTATTAATTACAAGAAGACTGCTGCTAATTGGACACCAGAATTTTTAAAATGCTAGTTTTGGTACATAGATTCCCACACGGGGAGATATAATTCCTTTTTACAGGAGTAAAAACGTGCGGCCTACTGTTTCTGGTCTAACTAACACCAGATTGATTAAATTGGCCTTTTTTTCACCAAAATTACAACACTGGACAATGTAATGCCTTTTTCCGGTATTAATTCCTTTTTACAGGAGTAAAAACGTGAGGCCTACTGTTTCTGGTGGACCTAACACCAGATTGATTAAATTGGCCTTTTTTTCACCAAAATTACAACACTGGACAATGTAATGCCTTTTTCCGGTATTAATTCCTTTTTACAGGAGTAAAAACGTGAGGCCTACTGTTTCTGGTGTACCTAACACCAGATTGATTAAATTGGCCTTTTTTTCACCAAAATTACAACACTGGACAATGTAATGCCTTTTTCAGGTATTAATTACAAGAAGACTGTTGCTAATTGGACACCAGAATTTTTAAAATGCTACTTTGTGTACATAAATTCCCACACTGGAAGATATAATTCCTTTTTCCGGTATTAATTACAAGAAAACTGATGCAAATTGGACACCAGAATTTTTAAAATGCTAGTTTTGGTACATAGATTCCCACACGGGGAGATATAATTCCTTTTTACAGGAGTAAAAACGTGCGGCCTACTGTTTCTGGTCTAACTAACACCAGATTGATTAAATTGGCCTTTTTTTCACCAAAATTACAACACTGGACAATGTAATGTTTTTTCCGGTATTAATTCCTTTTTACAGGAGTAAAAACGTGAGGTCTACTGTTTCTGGTGTACCTAACACCAGATTGATTAAATTGGCCTTTTTTTCACCAAAATTACAACACTGGACAATGTAATGCCTTTTTCAGGTATTAATTACAAGAAGACTGCTGCTAATTGGACACCAGAATTTTTAAAATGCTAGTTTGTGTACATAAATTCCCACACTGGAAGATATAATTCCTTTTTCCGGTATTAATTTCAAGAAAACTGCTGCAAATTGGACACCAGATTTTTTATAATGCTAGTTTTGGTACATAGATTCCTACACGGGGAGATATAATTCCTTTTTACAGGAGTAAAAAAGTGCGGCCTACTGTTTCTGGTCTAACTAACACCAGATTGATTAAATTGGCCTTTTTTTCACCAAAATTACAACACTGATTAATTACAAGAGGACTGCTGGTATTTCAGAACACCGGAATTTTTAAAATGCTAGTTTTGCTAGATAAATTTCCCACACTGGGAGAAATATTGCCTAAGCCTTTTTACAGTATTAATTACAACAGGAGTGCTTCTTCTGGTCTAACACCAGAATAATTTTATTATTACGGTGAAAGCTTTTTTTAATTTATATTTCTGGCACATAAAAAAAAAAAAAATTTCTGGCTGACAGTATTGGACCTGGCTGTAGTGGCACTGGCTAGCCTAGCTGGAACAGCACATTCATGGGATTTGCTATCCAAGTGGGTTACTTTTAGTTTCACCACTGATATATTAAATATTTTTGCAGTTAGTATGGGTGACACAAGCACAGCCAAACCCCTGATATAGTATATCTATGAAAAAATCGACTATTACATGAGATTAATGGACGTTGTGGCAGCTTTTGCTGTAGCACCACAAGTCCAAAAATGGCCGCCGCCTATCAGCCCAGTAGCATGTGCCAGAAAACGGTCTGCCCAGCCATAAAAAAAATTGACTTTGACTGAGCAGCTGGATCGCTGTTGTTCTGATTCACAGGTGTAGATTTTACACTTCTTTGGAGCTTTGGTTTAGACTCTGTGGCAGCTTGTGCTGGCGCACCACAAGTCCCAAAATGGCCACCGCCGGTCAGCCCAGTTACATGTGCCAGTAAAAATCGCTCTGGCCAGTCTCAACAAAACAGTGACTTTCAGTGAACAGCTCAGCTGAGTTGTTCTGATGCACAGGTGGAGAAAGGTAGATCATTCACTTCTTTATCCCTGCCTATCTCGCCCTCACAGAAGCTGCGTCCTCTCCCTACACTAATCAGAGCAGTGTGACGTGCGGCGCTACGTGACTCCAGCTTAAATAGAGGCTGGGTCACATGCTGCACTTGGCCAATCACAGCCATGCCATTAGTAGGCATGGCTGTGATGGGCTCTTAGGGCAAGAAGTAAAACGCTAACTGATTGGCTGCTGTGCAGCCCTTCAGAAAGCCGGAAGTAATCGACGAACACCGGACCCGAACCCGAACTTTTTTGAAAATGTCCGGGTTCGGGTCCGTACCGAATTTTGGGGTGTCCGTGACACGGACCCGAACCCGGACATTTTCTGTCCGGGTTCGCTCAACAATAGCCGTAGCCCCTCAATCTTTTCCTTGGACAGTGGGTATTGCTTTTGATACACTGGTGTGGCACCGGGTTTAAGATTGGCTTGATAAGGAGTGCAATCAATCTGGCCCATGTCATAGTCGCCCTGTGACCATAGTGAAGGGTTTATGTCTCTTAGCTCAGGGTGGTCCTGTGAACTAACAAAAGTACATATAGCCGCGGTCACTATGGGCATGGTGGCTGAGTGAATACTTAGTCCGTCATTTTTTACTGTCACTCCCAAGTCCAACTTCACAAACAGGTCCCTTCCTAATAAACTTACAGGGCAGTCTGGTATAATGCTGAAAGTATGGTCCGTGATGTATTCACCGTCCACTGTCTCTATTGGGAGGGCACTCATTTTATATGTTTTAGTTAATACCCTGTTGATTCCCATAGAGGGGTCAGACTTTCTTAAAGGTCCCTTGTACATGTCTTTGTTAAACACACTGGAGGTGGCGCCGCTGTCTACCATAAATCCTACCTTCCTTCCTGCAACTTTAAGCAAAATAATCGGTGTATCTTTCCAGTGGGTGGTGACCTGTGTGAAAGCTGGGGTGACTCCCTCCGGGCCCCGTCAGTAGGGTTGTTGATGATTCCAATCAATGGGGAACCTGGGCTGAGTCTGCGTTCCCTGTCTATCTGTATTCTGTCCCCTTTGTGTCATGGGCTGTTGTTGGCTGTGTGCTCCCCTATTCTGCGTGTCTCTCCTGAGCGTTGTGCACTGTCTAGCCCAATGTCCCTCCTGTCCACAGTTATAACAGCGGTTATTCATGGTTTGGAAGTCTTGGTTTCTATCATTTGATCTATGAAAGTTTCCTGCTGTCTTTCGCATATTTCTCCCTTTACAGGCTTTCTTTAAATAAGCCACTGTGCCAGACGGAGCCACAGTAGGCTTGGGGCAGTGTTTAATAATTTTATTAAGGTCATCTATGTCCAAAGCCTTTTTCATCAGTTGATTACCAACCGTCAAAAAAGGCATGGATGTCTCAGGTCCCCTTATCTCACTATCCTTTTCCACTTAACCCTTGTTCCTTAAATTATATCTCGATACAATTAGGGGTGGGGGTTGTTTACTAACTGAGTGTCCTGCTATTATGTGACTGGCTGCTATTAAATCCTGAGCGCTGAACAGTTAATTTTATGTACATATGAAGGTGGGGGATACATCTGATGTTTTTTATCATTTTCATTCTTAGTCTGTATCTCATGTAGTTTTCTATCGTCTTTTGATCTTTTTAAACCTTTTGTCACATGTTGGGGTCATACCAGTGGGGAGCTATCTCTAGCCATTGTTCTCCTCCTTTCTGCATATAATACATATCCCATGAAGGGTCAGGTTCAAAATACGGCCAGGCGGCAGTGTCGCCTAAGCATAGACCCTTGACCATGTCCATGTGATATATGCTATTGTCTCCTTCCCTGGGAAAGGGGTCTACCGCTTATATTGCCTCTGTCCATCCTGCCAAATTATCTACCCTTGGGTTAACAAGATAATAATTTGTAGGACTGACTGGGGCAACATATTATTTATATGTTTCACCTGGTTCTGATTTAGGACATTCTGTCTTAGATTTTTTGACTACTCATAATCAAAACTTATTTTCTTACAAAAAGAATTCAAAACAGTAATAGCAAAAAACAAAACAGAATGTTAGTCTTGGGACGACAGCTGTACACTTACCACCCAGCCTGTCACTTCCCCTTATATAAGTATGTTAAACAAAACAACTTAGTTATCATGCAAACTTCTACAATTATCAAACAACTTATCATGCAAACTTCTACAATTATCAAACAACTTATCAAGCAAAACTTCTACAATTATCTTATTAAGAATCAAATCAAGCTGTTAAACCTTCTGTGAAATCAAGCCCTCTGAAGTACACTTTCCTTGTTACTGGACTTTCCTGAGTACCTAATCTGACAGCTCCCTGAGCTGTGTACAACTCCCTGAGCTGTGTACAACTCCCTGAGTTGTATCTTATGTGTCCCTGACACAATACTGGGTACTCCCTGAGTACCTAATCTGACAGCTCCCTGAGTTGTGTACAACTCCCTGAGTTGTATCTTGTGTCCCTGATACAATACTGGGTACTCCCTGAGTACCTATCTTGACAGCTCCCTGAGCTGTGTACAACTCCCTGAGTTGTATCTTGTGTCCCTGACACAATACTGGGTACTCCCTGAGTACCTATCTGACAGCTCCCTGAGCTGTGTACAACTCCCTGAGTTGTATCTTATGTGTCCCTGACACAATTCTATATGTAGTGCTCCAAGCACTAACTAACAGACTCCCTGAGTCTGTCTATGTATCCCGGATACAAAACTCTGTACTTACTCCGAGACGTGGCCAGTGCCCTCGGATCGGCCAGAGGACAAAATTGGTGTCTCTTCTCACCAGACCCGAGGATGACCTTCTCGATCCCGGATGAAGCCCCCAGATTGTTAGGAATATTCATTTCTTCCCCTCTTATTGGTACCCCTGGTACTAGACTTCGGTATTCAGCTTGATTTGATTCTTATCTAGCGCTAGGAGAGCCGCATTGACACATGATACGATTCTATGTTATGCAATGCCACTCTGAGCCTTTATTACGTACATGAAACATATATAGTCGTAGTCCAATGACATGATCTTTAGGCAAACCAATGATAGAGAGACACGAGTCTTTAGCTACACATTTGTTATCTTATCTTTAGAGTCAAAGCTACATGTCAGCAAAATAGTTTCTCGAGAACTCTTTCACCTCTATGTTCCTGATATACTAATGTATATAGACCTTGGACTGCAATATAAACATATTACAGCTACATTACAGTCCAAAGTCCACTCCACACCAATGTATAGATGAATTTAAAAAAAAACATACAAAATGGCTCAGTAATAGAACCCTTCAGTGACAGAGTGGAGGTAGCAGCATCAGCATCAGGAAGAGGCCACAGAGTGGCACAATGGCAGTGTGGAGGTTGCGGCAGCATCAGGAGGCCACAGAGTCACACAGTGACAGAGTGGAGGTAGCAGCATCAGCATCAGGACGCCACAGAGTGGCAACATGACATAGGTTGAGGTAGCAGCAGAATCAGAAGACCACAGAGTTGTAAGGTGATATAGTGTGGAGGTGGCAGCAGCATCAGGCTACCACAGAGTAGCAAGATGACATAGTGTGGAGGTGGCAGCATCATCAGGAGACCACAGAGTGGCAAGGTGACATAGTGTGGAGGTGGCAGCAGCATCAAGAGACCACAGAGTGACCTGGTGACAGTGTGTGGAGGTGGGTGGCAATACCAGTACCAGCTGAAGATGGTGGGTGAAAAAATGAGCACTTGGCATCAGATGTGTGGCATCAGGCGGGTGGCAGCATCAGAATAGTAGCTGAGGCAGGTAGCCAGAAGAAACTGGTCTCCTTTGTCAAAGTGTTGGTGTGGCACCATGGATGATCTAATCTGATGTATCAGGCATGGGTAGGTGGAAATCCTGGCTGATCCACGTCTGATTTTTCTTGACAAAGGTCAGTTTCTCCACATTTTGGGTGGATAGGTGAGTTCTTCTAGCTGTAACCATGGCTCCCGCTGCACTAAACACCTGCTCTAATGCCAAACTACTGGCCGTACAGGACAGATTTTGCAGGGCAACTTTGCCAGTTGCAGCCACAAAGCCAGTTTGGCTGTCCAGTAGTCCAGCAGATCTTCAATTTGGGGTGGCATAGTACTGTCCAAGTATGCCACCACCTGCTGGTTCAGGTCCTGCTCCAGGTCTAGCTGCTGCTGGTGAGTAGTTTCTTCACTATGCGGGTGAAGAAAGCTGCTCATCAGAAACTCTAGACTCAAGTTGCTGCTGATGAAGCTGGAACTGCTCCTCCCCCTCCCCCCACCCTGCCACAACAGCCATGGCAGAGGAACATGAGCGCAGAGGACCCCTCGGTTAGACCTGCGAGAGGATGGACGATGGCACAGATAGGCAGCGACCAACTGGCTATATAGGAAGTCTTTATAGTAGTTCCGTTTGTCCTTCCTCTCAGCCGATGTAGAAAAGGTCCCCATTTTGTACCGGTTGCGAACGCCCAAAAGGTGGAGAGCCAGAAGTCATCCCTCTGCCGAATGATGACAATTTGGCTGTCACTACACAAGCAAGTGAGCATGCATTGGGCCATTTGTGCTAGTGACTCGGAGGAACTCCCTGCCTCCATCTCCATTACATACTGCCACGGTGTGTGTCTTGGTACTCTGCCTCGTCTTCCTCATCGCCCTTTAGCTCCTCTGGCTGCTCCATCTCCTCCTCTCCTGTCACCTGTGTACAAAAAACGCCCATTTCCCTACCATTTCGTTGTGCTTCAATGTCCTTCTCCTCCTCTAGTTCAGCCCCCACAGGGTTAATGTGGCCGTGAGATATAGGCGTCACGTCTCCAGTCCCCTGCCCAGCCAGATTTACCAGCATCTGCTCCAGGACATGAAGCACTGGAATGACGTTGTTCATCCTGCAGTCCAACTGACATCCTCAAAGGGCCTGAGCAAACGGCAGGGGTCACGCATGAGATTTCACTGGCTGAGATCGAAGTTACACAGGGGAGTACTCCTGTCCTATTGGATTATCAAGAAATCGTTTATGGCCTTTCTCTGTTATCATAGTCATTCCAACATATGGAGGGTGGAATTCCAACGGGTCGAAACGTCACATATAAGCCTATGTTGGGGGATGCCATTCTGCCGCTGCAGCTCAAGGAGGGTGTGCTTTGCGGTGTACAAGTGGCTGAAGTGCATGTAAAGTTTCCTGGCCAATTTTAGGATGTCTTGCAGATGGGTGGAAGTATTCAGAAACCACTTGACAACCTGATTGAACACATGCCATGCAGGGCACATGGCTCAGCCCTCCTTGACGCAGCGCCGACACCATGTTCTTCCAGTTGTCGGTAACTGTGGCAAACCTAGCCACTTCGGTATATCAAAGACTGGGTTCATGTGTTAATTTTACACTCTACAAGACTGAGGGCATTCAGATGCTAGTTCCACAAACAGAAGTTATATGTCACACATCCCCTTCCCTCAGCTTGGGAGATGACCTCATTAACATTGTGTCTGTTGTGTTCTATGGAACAATACCATCAGAAAATTATACATTCTCTAATCACAAACTGGTTACAGGCCATACATCCTCTCAGCTGATAACCCATTTCACATTGTAGCCATTGTGTTTCTGATGAATAGTCAGAGGTGTGCTCGGCGGGTCACTGATTGCTTTTATCTTACAAGTAACGAACAATGAGGGAAAAGCATTGTAGGTTAAGTTTTCAACAGGGTCCACCAGGAAAAAACTCCTGGAATGCCATTATGGAAACCTCTTGCATGGGGACTTGTATATAAATGATTACATTACAATAAAAGAGTTGTTGTTGACTCCCAAACTGTGTGTCGGCCAGTTCCTGGGAAAAAGGGATTCTACTTATGCTACCCGTATCTTGTATGCTGGATAAGACTACCAGCGGAAACACCGTGGATTATACTATTACTCCGCTACAGTCACCATGGTTCAGATTTTGAGTTGTCACGGAGAAAGCCAGGATTCGATTTCTTGACACAAAGCAGTTCTTCCCCTGTGTGACTCTGTTCGCCCAGGCAAACGAGGTGCAGAACAGCGTGACACCGTCGTCCCCTGCACATGTGGTATGCTGGCGGGTCACTGTGAATTGTCCCTGCAGTGGAGGCAGAGGACATCGTGGAGGATGAGGAGGCAGATGCGGTCCTTTCCGCAGGCCCAACGGTGTGAGTACGTGGAGACGGAAGCAGCGTCACCTGGCCAAATTGCCCGTGTGGCTGTGCAGGAACTATATTCACCCAGTGGGCTGTAAAGGGGCTGCCATTCACTTTGGCAGACACCGACAGGCTCAAGGAGTGGCCCACCTTCTGTTCTACATATGTGTGCAGGGCTGGTACTGCCTTTTTGGCAAAGAAAATACGGCTCGGGTCTCTCTACCTCGGCTCAGCACAAGCCATCAGTTCTCTGAAATGTGCAGTCCCTCACTTGGAAAGGGAGGGACTGAAGCACCAGCTACTTGGTCAGGAGCACATTCAACTGCTGCACCATTGGATGAGCGCACGCATACCGTTGTCTCTTGGCAATCGCTTCGGTGATCGATTGCTGATGGATGACTGACTAGGAGGAGGAGGAACATAAAGACCTGCAGATGATGGGAAGGACAGACAGCTCCCTTTGGCTGAGGTGGTGGAGCCTTGTCTGCCTGAAATCGGGTGTGTGCCACTGGGCGATGCAGCGGTTGCTGCAGCAGGCTGAACCACCACATCGGAGCCACAGTTATCCCAGTCCATATTATGGTGACGCTGCATATGATGACGCAGCGCCGTGGTGCCAACATTGGCACCCTGGCTATGCTTCACCTTCTGCCCACAGATACTACAAATTGCCATGGTCACCTCCTCTGGTAACTTAATAAAAAACTGCCACATCACCGAGTAGTTGATTTTAACCCCAACACTCCGCACTGACTGACTGCTACCGCCACTGCTTCCGTGAACCCCTTCACCACTAATTTCCTGGCAGGTAGGCTCCTGCAAAGCGTGTGGTCTTCCCTGGGCACGTTTGGCTTCTGACCTCTCACTGCTGCCACCCTGTTGACTCCTTGCTACCGACTTTCTGGCTCCACCGCTGCCTCATGGGCATGCTGCCACCCTCTTCTCCCGATGATGATGAAGCCCCTAATTCACCCGGCTCCTCAGTGCGATCAGCTACATTATCATCGAGAACTGTCTGCACGTCACTGATGTCCTCCTCAACAGTCTCTGGGTCAGGAGCCTGACTGCTCGCAACACCAGCTCCCACACCTCTCTACTCATCATCACTACTTGCCCGCCTACCGAAGAAAGCTGCAGATGTCCCCTCCACATCTTGGCTGCTGACTGTCTTCTAGTAGCTCGTCCTTGCTGTATAGTGGAGCTGAGCCCACAGCATATAATACTTCTCTAGCTGAGGGAACAGAAAAGAATAGAGGCAGGTTGAGGACAGGTGAGGGCACAGAGCCTGCTCCCAGGCCATGACAACTAAGGGTTGTGTCTGACGAACCCACTGACTCTTGGCTGGGAATGTCTGATGTCACTTGGGACAAAGTGGATTATCGAGTCAACCATTCAAGAACCGCTGGGTTGCTGGTCAAGACATGACCACTAGCTGACATCGGGAGCTCAGGCTTTTCGCTGCGACTCCTGCTGCCACGGCCCCTTACTCTGCTGTGACCTGTGCCTGCGCCCGAAACATTTAGGCCTCTGCCCCTCCCCTGTGCAGGGCCTGGAACTTCTCTATCTGTCATACTGTTTGATCAAATAAATAAATAAAAAGAAAAATAAAACACCCCAAAAAAGTCTGTAATTTTCTCACTTCAACACAATGGCTAACAAGCCCTTTTTTCCCCACTCATATACATAAAAAAGAGCTTTAGAAGATATAACAGCACCGCTGAATGGTAAATATTTTTTTTTGCCACTAATACACAACAAAAAGGGCTGTAATTCTCACCCTTCACCACACAACAGCTAATAAGCCCTTTTTTCCCACTAATACAAGCCCAAAAATGCTTTAGAACATGTAACTGAACCGCACAAGGACTAATAAGACATAGAAATATTTCCTTGTAATAAACCCTGTTATTGGCGGTATCACACAGCACTGGCACCCCAATAACAAGAACGGTTTGCTGGAATTACAGATCTGTATAATGGCAATTTAGGTCCCCAGTCAGTGAAGCAAGGTGTAATAGGATTGTTCCTATTCCCCAGGCTGTAACCTCCCCTACTGAACCCTGTTCTACATACTGTAAATGCTCTGGATTAATTCCTCCCTATCCTTTCCCTACACCTTGATAAATTTTCCCTGCACTTGTAAATTGTTTTTTTTTAGCACAATTACGTTTTTTCTAACACTGCCCCTAGCGCCTGCGGACATCTCTCCCTGCATTAAGTACACTGGAAAATGGCAGAATCCAAGATGGCTGAGGCTATTTATAAGGCTGTGACATCACAGGGCTGGCTGCTGATTGGCTGCATGCAGGGCATTGTGGGTGATCCCTCGTTCCCAGGGAATTTTTCCTGAAATTCTGATTGAATTCCACTTCGTCAACTTTGATGCGCTCCTCTCTACTTGTATACACGGAGATCTTTCTGTGCTTCATAAAGCATCATACCCCTTTGTTTTATGACTCTGTTTTTGAAATTCCAAGTCTGACACCTGAATGCCCCCATTAATGCGGGTTGTCCTGCTGGAATGGGCAAGAGCATGACCCAGAAAACAACGGGGCCTACGGTTATCCATACTGGACACTAATTCCAGTTCTTCACCATTTTCAAAGCTTTCTGCTTGTTTTCAATTAATGGAAATTGTCCATTATAAAAGCTAAAATGAAATTGACAGTCAAAATCATGAAATAGGATTAATTGTAATATTTTGTAATGAAAGTAATGTAAAAACATATAATGAAATGTTTGACAAGTAGAATTATAGGATGTATTCCATGCATTTCATTCAGTATTGGATTGGTCCACCAGAGCAGCACAGGAACCTGCGGCTCTCTAGCTGTTGTAAACATACAGTAGATACAGGCCATACAGGTTACTTACAGGTCTACCTGATAACAGAAGGATAATGTACATTTATGTTGGTGTACAAGTCCAGAAGGTAACCATTGATCCCTTCCATTTTCTGTTATGTCTGGACTGTCCCGTGTCTGCAGCTGGTGATTATATGGAAGATAAACGAAGCTGTATCTACTGTATAGTCTTATAATCCATACACTGTTATATCTGCACCAGCTCTGATGTCTTAGAATGGGGGGAGGGGGGGGGGGTCAGAGATCCTTACAATCCTGTAAAGAGGGTTAACTGCAAGTGGTCTATACTTGTCCATTACAAATGAGTAATGGATCTATGGGGATTTTCACACACCTCCGGCTGAGGCCAGTAAATAGATCTTCCAGTCTAACACTAGCTATGTATTTACTAGCCCAGTGATGCCACTGCTGATGTCTGCCTGTCCATCATGTTCCAACCTGTGTTGCTGCTGCTGCAACTGCGACTTCACCTCAGGCCACTATTACTACCCCTACATCTACTGTATTTTCCATCAGGCCCCATACTGTGCTGCTGCCGCGGCTACTACTGCCACTACTACTACACGAGCACAAGTGCTTCCCCTGCTGCTATCCCTATTCAGCTGCACATTTCCTGCCCTTTCTGTCAAACTGCATAATGTTCTGCGGTTGCTCATGAAAAAGGAACAATTTTTGGATCTTAATATTTAGAACAAGTCACTGCTTTTTCCGATAACAGAGTGTGTATATAAACCCCTGCAGACATGTGATGGTGATGAAAGAGAGAGAGAGAAAGAGATAGAGAGAGAGAGAGAGACAGAGAGAGAGGGAGACAGAAAGAGAAAGAGAGAGAGAGAGACAGAGAAAGAGAGAGAAAGAGAGAGAGAGAGAAAGAGAGAGAAAGAGAGAGAAATAGAGAGAGAGAAAGAAAAAGACAGAGAGACAGAGCGAGAGAGAAAGAGAGAGAGACAGACAGAGAGACAGAGAGAGCGAGAGAAAGAGAAATAGAGATAGAGAGAAAGAGAAAGAAAGAGAGAGAGAGAAAGAGAGAGACAGAGAGAGAGAAAGAAAGAGACAGAGAGAGAGAGAAAGAGAAAGAGAGAGAGAGAGGTAAATTCTCTCATCTCTAGCAAGACGCTTTTACTTGACTTTTTCAATGGTTTATATCAGTGATGGGCAAAGTGCGGCTCTCCAGCTGTTGCTAAACTACAACTCCCACCATGCCCTGCAGTAGGCTGATAGCTATAGACAGGCTTTGCATGCTAGGAGTTGTAGTTCTGCAACAGCTGGAGAGCCGCACTTTGCCCATCACTGGTTTATATGATGTGATGTCACAGTGAAGTTAGAAAGTCCTCCGATTTGTATGTTTGGCGCCTCTAGTGAGTGTATGTGCTTTAAGTGTTCTATTAAACTTCTTGACAATGATCCAGCTAGGTCTTTCTGTCTGTCTAGCTGGTGAGTAGTGTTGAGCGAACCCGAACTGTATAGTTCGGGTTCGTACCGAATTTTGGGGTGTTCGGGACACGGACTCGAACCCGAACATTTTCAAAAAAGTTTGGGTTCGGGTCCGTTGTTCGGCGATTTATTCCCGCTTTCTGAAGGGCTGCACAGCAGCCAATCAACAAGCATTTTACTTCTTGCCCTAAGAAGCCATCAATAGCCATGCCTACTAATGGCATGGCTGTGATTGGCTGAGTGCAGCATGTGACCCAGCCTCTTTATAAGCCGGACTCACGTACTGCCGCCAGTCACTCTGCTGATTTGAGCTTAGGGAGAGGATGTTGGGGCTGCGATCAGGGACAGAATAGCGCAGAAATCAGAAGAACCTGTGCAACTTTAATCCACAAGATACAGCAAATAGAGAGGGAGCCTCAGCAATCTAACATTTCTGTACCCAGCCACTGCCAAGGAGATTTTTTTTGTAATCCATCTGTTACTGAGGTGGTGCTTGGCGGCCATATTAGCCACTGCTGTGTACTGCATGTCTGCCAGCCAGCCAGGGACATCAGCCTAATCCTATTTTGTAGCTCGGTGAAGGAAAAAAAACGTTTTTTCTGGCTGCTCAAGACCTCTATATTGCCTTTTGTATGTTTAAGAGGTGACATAGTCCATTTGTCTAGCCTGGGATCTGTGGTGCCACAGAGCACTTGTGCACTAAACCGTATATTCCATTTCAGCTACCAAATAGTGCATCAGTGTATTTTAGTTAAAAAAAAAAGTGGTCATCGTGATTCACCAAGCATATTTTACACCACCAAAATATATATTTGACATTCCTGTGCTGAAATAGAGAATTTTTCATTGCTGCTGTGAAATACAGCATAATTGTATTTTTTTTTTTACAATAAAAAGTGGAAATCCTGATCCACAAAGCATTTTGAAATACACCGCCTAAATACCGATTTCACATTACAGCTGAGAAATAGTGCATTAATCTTTTATGTGTGAAAAAAGCCAAATTCCTGCTTCACAAAGCAATTGTACATACACAGTATAAATATCTAATTTAGGGGGAGGGAGGGATCTTATGGAGGGCAAAATTTTGTTGCACTGCACAGAGACGTAGAATTTGTTTAAAATGTGTTGCGGCTGTCAGAGTGACGCAGAATAACATTTTACATAACAGAAAGTGGTAGCTAGGAATAAAGAATTTGAGTCCAGTTGGTGGAGCGATTTGTCTGGTAATACTGAAGTTCCGACCATAAATGACTGCATTTAAGATGCAGGCTGATTATTTTCACTAAAAGAACGTATTAGCTACAATGAATTTAGGTTGAGTAGGTGAAGTGATTCGCATAATTCATTCCGATAACCAATGACAGTTCTCCCGTATGGCAATAATCCAGCTGCCATGTTTGATCCATCCAGAAAATTTGGACCATCTGGTTTTAACCTTAATACAAGGAGTTATTTGACCCCAGGCATTCTGAGTCCAACTTTCTTGAGGGCCAATTGATGTTCATCACTAACTGTTCTGTGATGCCGTTACATGTCCGGGGCTGCACACGCACTTCACTGAAGGGATCACCTTGTGTTTACTCTTTGTCAATAGGTGCAGGTTACCCACTGAAATTTGTTGGTCATAAGTATAGGGAATTGTAATTCTGGAGCAGACTAATTTATTTTGTAAAAGACTATTTATTTAGTAAAACACTAAAGTTTTCGCTAAAATAATTTTACTTTTTAGATAAAAAAATTATTTTTCCGACAAAAAATGACAATCAACTCGTGGGTAGGAATGAGCGAACCCAGACCAAACTGTAAAGGTTTGTACCAAACATTGCGGTGTCCGGTTACCCGAACACAAAAATTGGAGCGAAAGTTCATCTTCGGATTTGTAGCTCAGCTGATAAAAAGCCTTTAATCTGTGGTCACTTGGAAACCATCACAGTCATGCCTAGTATTGGGGTGTTAGGGTTTCACTGTCTCTGATAACTCTGTAGGTGACCTACAGGCATTTTTGTGGGTAAATAAAGCATCTTTGCACCAGTGACACAGAAATGCAATACTTGATGGGGCTGTTAATTCTGTGTGTGACATAAACACATTAATTGGGGGGAGATACACCTAATTTGCACCCGTGACATAGAAATACAATTGTTTGTATATCAGCCAATTTTTTGGTTGAATGTAAAAAAGTTGGGAAAGCATCAAATAAGGGACGTGGCCGTGGTGCTGCTGGTGTTGGTGGTGCTGCTGGTGTTGGTGGTGGTGCTGGTGGTGGTGGAGCTCCTGCTGCAGGGAGAGAGGGAGAGGATGTTGTCGATCTGTGCCAGCTACATGCCAAAATGATACACCTTCCTCTGGTGCATGCAGGCGACAGGACTAGAGATGAGGGAATCGAAGTTGACGAAGTAGAATTCGATCTAAATTTCAGGAAAAATGTGATTTGTCCTGCTATGTGGTAACGAATTGCATTTTTCTAAAATGGCTTCCACACCTGTAAGAGCGGGTTCATATCAGAATTATGGATTCCGTTTTTGTTTCCATTGTAACATGGTTATAACAGAAAATAACGGAATCCATAAGACGGAAGTCAAAACAGAAGCCTTTAACAGGCATTCCATTTTCATCCCTCATAATAAAAAACTATGGGATTCATAACATTATGCAAGAGTCCAAGGCATTCCATTTTGCTTTCCATCATAATAGAAGTCTATGGGAAACATCCTCCCGTAACGGTTTCGTTATGCAGAATGAAAAAAAAAAGTCTTTTGTTTTCCATCTTGCATAATGGGAACCAGGACAGATCCGTTATGATTACCATAGATTTGTGTTATGAAGGATCAAAACGGAATGCCTCTTAAAGGCTTCCATTTTGACTTCCATCTTATGGATTCTGTAATTTTCCATTATAACCATGGTATAATGGGAAACAAAAACGGAATCCATAACACTGATGAGAACCCGCCCTTACAAAGTGAAAGTAAGATGACCAGAAACAATGGATCAACCACAATGCCATACAGTCAGCCAGCCCCTGTGATGTCACAGCCTAATAAAAAGCCTCCTTATGCTCTGTCTCCAACATTTTATAGTCAACTTAGTGCAAGTAGAGATGTTGCAGGTGCTAGGGATAGTGATTAGGAAAGACTTTATTCACCAAATATTACTATTGAACAGTTCAGGGACAACTTAGTGATAGTGTAGGGATATAATAGCGAGGCATTATCCACACTATAGGGAGAGAGCAGGGACAGCTTAGTGATAGTGTAGGGATATAATAGGGCGGCATTATCCACACTATAGGGAGAGAGCAGGCACCAATAGGAGAGTGTAAAGCCTCGGTAATAAGAGCTATTCTATTACACCTTGCCGCACTATTTAGGGTTACTAAAAGTGATCTATTACTACAGATTTTAGGTTGTTTTAAACAGTAATTGCAGTAATCCTAGCATCTGTTATTGGGTTGAAAGTGTTGCCTGATACAAGCAGTTTTGGACTGAATTTATTTTAAATATATGAAAGTACGTCCATTTATCCTTGCTTTTGGGGTGAACTTGCAGCCTGGTACAACCAGTTTTGGGGTGTGTTTATTTGATATAAAAGTACTTCCATTCATCCTCGATTCTGGGGTGAAATTGCAGTCTGATAGTATTGCTCTTTTTCTTTTGCAATTTCTTTTATTTACATTATGTTGGACAGACAGATGACAAACCCTTCTAAGGGAACGGGCAGTGTCAAAAAAGTTTCTGAGGAGGCAGAGGTAGCAGCAGCAAAAAAAGGGGGGGGGGGCAGGCAGCAACAGTCTTAGTGACAGGCCTAAGCTGCCAGTGTCATCTAGCAGTCATATCTTTACTAGCAACCCAGCAGTCCCTGAAATGGTTGACTCGGTCTTTTACTTTGTCGCAAGTGACATCAGACACCCCCAGCCAGGTGTTTGCTCTGACAAGACCCTTAGTTGGCATGGCCCAGGAACAAGCTCTGTGCTCCCACCTGTCCTCAACCTGCCTCTGTCATTTTCTGTTCCTTCAGCTCAAGAAGTATTGTATGTCATCACCTTGGCTTCACTTTTCAGCGATGATGAGATTCTAGAGGTCAGTCAGCAGCTACTGCCCAGCCAAAATGTGGAGGAGAGAGAGATCTGCTGCATCCTCTGGTAGGCAGGCAAGTAGTGATGATGAGAGTCGCATGGGAGCTGGTGTTGCTAGCAGTCAGGCAGGTGGCCCTGAGACTGCTGAGGGTGGCATCAGTAATGTTCAGAAAGTTGTGGACGATGATGTGGCCCATCGCACATGGTAGTCGGGTGAAAGAGGGGGCTTCTTCATCATCTGGAAAAGAAGGTGGCAGCTTGCGCGGGAGGCACCAGCACTAGCAGGGTGGTAGCATAGCCTTAAGTCAGCAGGGTGGCAGCATTGTAGGGGGGAAGGTGTGGGAATTTTTCATCAAGCCGCCGGTGGACGTCAGCATGGCCATTTACAGAATCTGTGGGCAGAAGGTGAAGCGTGGCCAGGGTGCTAATGTTGGCACCATGGCCCTAGGTCAACATATGCAGTGTCACCATAAAGTGGCCTGGGAAAACATGGTTCTAATATAGTGGTACAGCCTGAGGCAGCAACCGCTGCCTCACCCAGTAGTCGGCACCCCTTTTTCCACAAGTCAAGGCTCCACCAACTCAGGAGAATGGAGCTGTGTTTCCTTCCCATCATCTACTGGTCATGATGCTCCTCCTCCTCTTGCTTCTACTCCCCATCAATCATTTTATCAGCAATCGATCCCAGAGACGATTGCAAATACACAACAGTATCTATGCACTCATCCAACGGTGCAGAGGCTGAACAAACTCCTGAACGTAGTTGCTGGTACTACAGTCCCTCCCTTTCCATGTGGTGGACTCTGCGCCTTTCAGAGAACTGATGGCTTATGCCGAGCCAGGGTGGAGAGTCCAAAGCCGCCATTACTTCTCCAAAAAGGCAGTACCAGCCCTGCACACATATGTTTACGGTCAAAGACAATATATGTCCTTTACGGCCCACTCCTTTACGGTTCCTGCCCAGCAACACCAGCAACTTAGCCAGGTGACAGCACTGCCGCCTTCACGGTACCAAGGTTTTACACCTAGTTTGCCTAGGCGAACTGAGTCACACAGGGGAGAAACTGCTCCACATCCTCCATCAAGAAATCAAATCTTGGCTGTCTCCTCGTCAACTTAAGACCAGAACTATGGTCACGACAAATGTAAGAACATTGTGTCTGCGCTGTATCAAGGAGGTTAATCTGGGTAAAGTGGTTCCTGAAGTCTTCCACCCATCTGCAAGACATCCTGAAAATAGCCAGGAGACTGTGCATACACTTCCGCTGCTCATACACTGCAAAGCAAACCCTTCTTGAGCTGCAAAGGCAGAATGGCGTTCTCCAACATCGCCTGATATGTGACGTTTCCACCCATTGGAACTCCACCCTCCACATCTTGGACTGACTGTTTGAGCAGAGGAAGGCCATAAATGATTTCTTGATGAATCAGGCGGACAGAAGCACTCCCCTGTGTAACTTTGACGTTAGCCAGTGCTGCTCTTGCGTGACACCTGCTTTTTTCATACCTTTGAGGAGGCCACTTTATTTGTCAGTCGCCAGGACTACGGGATGAACAATGTCTTTCCACTGCTTCATGTCCTTGAACAGATGCTGTTAAATGCTTATGACCAAAGGAACAGGAGACGTTTGGCTGAACTGGAGGAGGAGGAGGACATTCACGCTCAAGCAATGTATACAGAAATTGGTAGTTGGAGCGATGAGAAAGACCAGGCAAATGACCTTGAGACACAGTGGCAGTATGCAGTGGAGATAGAGGTAGGGATTCCCTTCAAGTCCCTTGTGCAAACTGCCCATTGCATACTCAGTTGCTTTTTTTGTCACAATTCGGCAGAGGGAGGCAGAGGGGCTCGCCACTATGTTAAACCCTCGCTACCGGTCCAAAATGGGGGCCTTTTTTTCACCCACTGAGAGGGAGGTAAACTAAACTACTATTGAGTACTATGTAGTCAGTTGGCCGCTGCCTATGTGTGCCATCCTCGCGAAGGTCTGACTGAGGGGCCCCTCTGCCCTCACGTTCCACTGCCATGGCAGCTGGAGGGGGGGGCGGGATGCAGCTCTATCAGAAGCAACTTTAGTCTAGAGTCTCTGATGAGCACTTTTCTTCACCCACCTAGTGAAGAAACCAGCCACCAGCAGCAGCAAGATGTGGAGCAGAACCTGAACCAGCAGGTGGTGGCATACTTGGACTGCACCCTGCCACCCCACATGGAAGATCCCCTGGACTACTGGGCAGCCAAACTTGATTTGTGTCTGCAAATGGGTGAGTTTGCCCTGGACAAGCTTTCCTGCCCTGCCAATAGTGTGGCATGGGAGCCGGTGTTTAGTGTGGCTGGGAGCATAGTTACCCCAAGGAGAACTCGCCTTTACACCCAAAATGAGGAGAGACTGACCTTTGTGAAGATGAATTAGGCGTGGATCAGCCTGGATTTCCACACGGCAGTGCCTGATGTATCAGACTTGATCAGGGTTCAGCAACATTTGGCACTGCAGCTGTTGTGAAACTACAACTCCCAGCATGCTCATTTCACTTCTGTCGGAGCTCAGCCAACAGCCAAGCAAGTGTGCATGATGGGAGATGTAGTTTCACAACATTTGAAGTGTCGGAGGTTGCTGATCCCTGTACTAGATCATTCTGGGTACCATACCCAAACTTTTTGAAAAGAGACCTGTTTCTTCTAGCCCCCTGCTTCAGCCACTATTCGGATGTTGCCACCTGCCTGAAGCCAAATACCTGTTGCCATGTGCTTTTACTGCCTCCCACCATCTTGTTCTTTTACAGACACTGCTTTTGCTCTCCACCTTTCCACTGTATGACTGGACCACTGTGTTGACTCCTCATGCTGGTGCCACCTCACTACTCTGTGACTGGACCGCTATTGTCCTTTTTTGGCCTTGGTGACATCACCATTTATTTTACCTTTCTTCTGATTTGTCAAAAGGACAGAAAAGTGAGTAACACAACAGATCCTGTCTCTTGAGCAGCCCTAAGGCATGTATCATACGGTCTCTATGATTTGAAATCCAAAAGTAGGAAGGGGTGCAAAAGATATGCAAATATTCCACTCACGTGTCATCTCTGTTTTGGATCCACTCCTGTTTTGTTTCTTTGAACTTAGCAATACTGATGGATTACTGAGCAAATGCTGACTGTGTCAATGAGGATGTTCAAAAGACAGGATCCATTTTTTGACGGATGAGAAGAAGGATAAAATAAACAGTGACTAGTGACGTCAACACAAATTTAGTCCTGACACCCTCTCCACTCTGTCAGGGGGACACTATTTGTCTCAGCATTTAACAGAACAAGTTCTGTAAACACCTATGTGGAATCAGCTGACGACGGTGTAAAAGGAGTGCGTTTTTTCAGTCTATACTAGAATGGGCATTCCCACTAGGGAAAACATCTCCATTAACTCCTTAGCTAGGAGTTTGGCAATTCTTTTGAAGAGTACCTCAATAATAAGGAGAGGTACTAGGGGACTGTGGAAGTGTTGCTGCTGGCTAGTTACCTGGAAACACACTGGTGAAAATTGTGGGCCTGTAAAACCGCTGCAGTATACGGTCCTGGGTTTTCTGTGGCTGCCAGGTGTCCACCTAGTACATGTTGGAGTGCCAGATCTAGTACCAGCTTACGATATGCCTGGGGTACTAGTAACTGTTCAATATTCTCATCCCATAGTTGGGTGAACAACAAATCATGGTGAACCAGAAAGCACGGAAAAACTGACTGGCTGTTGTGGTTCCCCATAAATCATCCCTGTGTTGTGCCGTGCTAAAATTGTCACCTGAGACAGAGTGGGGGTCACCCCTATCACTGGCCCTTTTGCTTTGGATTTTCAGGGTTCTGGCGCCCCATCTAAGCAAGGCCACTCTGCTGAGGATATCTCTGTCTCTTGGGCATTGG
The DNA here is from genome assembly GCA_033119425.1 of Bufotes viridis. NCBI lineage: Eukaryota > Metazoa > Chordata > Amphibia > Anura > Bufonidae > Bufotes > Bufotes viridis. The sequence continues at coordinate 606,525,921 of CM065589.1, forward strand.
GAGATGTAACTGCTGGCCACAACGGGAAGTCTCTTCCTAGTATTAATTCATAGTGCAGGCTCTTGGGCACTTCTACCTCAGGATCCACTTGCCGGCAACCGTGGTTACAGACTCCAGGACGGTGGGATAATCTTTCAAATCCCCATGGATGCATAACACCCTAACTTTCAGGCCAGTAAACTCAGTGGGTCGCACCAGAATAGCTCTCACAAGGGTCACCAGACTCCCCGAGTCTAACAGAGCCACTGCGGGAGTGACTCCGTCTTCCACCTGACACAGATGTTTGTTATCAAGAGTCTCTAGGGTGCCTGATGCACATACCATTGTGGCAAGCAGCGACTGTCAGTACCCAAAGTTTGTGTCCATGGGTTCAACAAGGTGTGGACACTTTGCCCTTAGATGGCCTGGCTCTTATCAGGGCCGGATCCCCAGAGTGTACGTACTGAGCAGTCTTTCTGAGCTTTGGCCACTGGGTCTGGGGCAGGCATTTTCTGGGTTTTATTGCCCCCCTCCCCAGAGACCCACCCAGTAGGTTCTTGGTATCCCCGTACCGCTCTAAGACCTATAATTGAATAATTGAGTCCAGACCTTGTGATAAAGTTGAATAGCAGCTTTACTTTGCATAAACATTCTCCAAAACGGTTTACATACTTTGTCTTGGTCCCATCAGGCTTTAGCATTAAACTCTGGCAGGAAAACTCAACTCTGATACATCTCTTGCTCTCTTTCTCTGCTGTACTGACAGGCTGGCTGTATAAATTAGCTACCTCTGTATTCTGCAACTTCTTTTTTTAGTCTGTCTCTTGATTAGGCCAGGGAACTCTCTTGCTGGTTCATGAGGCTCTAAGCTTTGGCCTCCATGACCAGCAGAGCTTAGGGTGCTCTGATGGGCTTGGCTTGGGCATGTTCAGCAGAGACATGCCCAGCACACAGTCCTTTAGCAGGGGGTAAGCAGGAACTTACTTCACCTTGTTCCCACACTTCCTGCAAGAAGTCGGATTCACACTCTTTTCCACAGAGGCGGGTTAGAATGGAATGGAAAGCTCCATTTTACCTAATTGTAGCTCTACCGTGTTTGCTGCCATCTGCTGGAGAACATAACAGTTGCATACATTAGAAATGCACAGTGTATAGGACCTTAACAAAATACATAAGATGACGCTTTGTTAGAGATAATAGCAGGATGCAGAAGTGGTAATGCCACTCTGGGGCGTTACATTTCCCCTTACTTAAAACCAAGCCACCCTCGGCTTCTGCTTAGGGTGTGCTCCAACGCTACCAAGGAAAAGTTAAAGTGCTGCATAAGAATATAGAATATTGCATACATACTTAGACTGACAAAGCAACAGCTACCACTAGGTTCCTGCCTATATGAGTAGGGTGTCAATTCACAGTTTTCCCTCTCAGTAATAACCAGTGAACCAAAAAAGACTGCACAAAGCGCTCAAATACTCCCGTTGTGGATACCGAGCTCTAGTACCACAGGAAGCGTGGGGGTGTCCTGTACTGTAATCCCTCCACGATGCTATGAGATGACCGCAAATAGAAGGGTGGCTTCATCCTGCATTCCCTTCCATGCTTTACGCTTCGTCACCTTGATGTCTGACCAGGTAGCTACAACATCTTCCTTGGCAGGAGGAAGCGGTTCTATCTATATCTCCATGAGGGCCAGTCCCTCTAAACAAACATTAGCAGCAGGGTTATCCTTGACTGTGTTAGATCTGCTTGTGACATAACCTGACATCCTCAGAGGCAGTCCATATGAGCTAGAGTTAGGTCACTAGCAATCTGGCTAACAGTATAAAGTGCAGTCCAATTAATGTGCATAAAATCACATTGCGGCACCTGCAAAAGATTACACACAATGGGCAATATACTTGAACTTTGCTGAAAACTTGAAAAAGTTAGTGCAGAAATCGATAAGGCACATATATATACTGCAATTTAATAATGCATTAAAATCACATTAGACTCCTTTTCTTTAGTGCTTTACTTGTCAAGTGCACCAAACTAGAATCAAATAGTGCAAAAAGTTCCTTTGCAATCCACAGCAAATGACAATGTCATTATGGGTAATCCATTTTAATTAGTAATGTTACTTTTTGTAATCCACAAAAGGCAACAATGTCATTTGTAATCCACATTGGGTAGTAATGAATAGCAAGGGTAAGGAAAACCTTTTCAGTAAAGCTCCCTATTAACAAAGAGAAGAGGGAAAGAGGGGAAATTGTGTGCAGACGTGCGCAACTTGGAGGTAGTTTCAGAGAATGGGTGGAGTCCTAACAGACATGTCTAGCTAGGTGAGGACAAACGGGGGCAACCAAAACGAATAAAATGCCAACAAGTCATCACCCGTCAGGAGTAGTTCATGCCGTGGCTCCCATTAGTCCTTTGTTTTTATCAGATGCTAAAGAAGAATGATCCTCCTCACTTCTGCTGTTGCTGCTGAAACTCATGAGAGGTTGTTCCTGCTTCTTGTAATCCAGCCATGCTACTATAGTGGAGCTCCACTGCCCTCTTGTGGATGATCTAGGAAGTGAAAGGGTGGTCACACTTGACATGGTAGTCACGACTTTCTGCTTGAGTGCATCAGATCCTCCTGCCATAAGAAGTGGGTTCAGGACCTCCGGCTGCAAGGGAGTTGGTAGGAGATCCTCCTGTCTTGGTGGCAAATCCCGGATGGCTTTCTCCATCAACGCTGCTATCTTCAAGGCCAACTGGTAGGTTACCACCTTTGGGCTGTATGTATAGGTAGTGCTGGACACACATTGGCAGCGGGCCCCTATCCCCAGGGCCCTTTAAGGGTACTAGTACTTGTTTTGTGACGCCAGTTGCAATGAAGCAACAAGGGCACAGGGCCCCTTTTAGTGATACTGTGGATGGTACCCAAGTGTAGGATTGCCAGAGTGGTGTAGGGTGGCCTAAATGTCCCTTAATGTTGGTACACGTGTCACGGTGCTACTACATGGATATGCTGGACCCAAGAGAGTTGGCTCCAAAGCAATGACAAGGGGGGTTGTTGATGAAGGGGATGATTAAACAAATTGAGTCCAGACCTTATGATAAAGTTCAATAAACGTTTTTCCAACAGTTTCAGGCATTGTCTAGGTTCTCAGCAGGCTTAAGCATTGAGTCTGGCAGGCAAACACACTCAATTGTGCTACATTGGTTGCTCTCTGGCTCTGCTGTGCTGACAGGCTAACTGAATAACTTTGCTTTAGCTATATGCTGCAACGTCTCTCTTTGTAGTCTGACTCTAGCTTAATCCAGTGAACTCTGCTCCTGGCTTCAGAGGCTCCAAGCTGTGGCGTCCACATCCAGCAGAGCCTAAGATGCTCTAGTTGGCTTGGGCATAGCACATCCAACAGGGACGTGCACCTGCTGCGCCCCTAACCCCTAGGGGAGGGTAAGCTGAACCTCTCCCTAGCAGGGGGTAAGCTAGAGTGACCTCTAACTAACTACGACCCTCCCCTCCTAGAATGGAAAGTAGGGTTCTATCCTCTGTAAATATAGCTCTGCCATGCTTGCTGCCACCTTCTGGTGAACAAGGTAAATTACATGAACAATAACAATTACAAGAAATAAATATGCACGGTGTTTAGGACCTGACATAAATACACATGATGACATGAAGTTAACCAATAAAGACAGTAGCGGGGTGTAGAAGTGGTAATGCCACTCTGCGGCATAACACATACTAATTGGCAGATCGGTGGTGGGGGCAATCCCGGGATAAAGTCCTCCGGCTCTGGCTGAGGCTTTTCACAGAAGCGTAACGCTCCGTCTACAGATTCTCGAAGGCATCAGACCCGACGCACCATTGCTCGGTCTTCCTGCCAGCACTCCGGTGTCGGCATCGGGACCAGGGTTTTCTCAAGGAGGGTCACTGCTATGGCGAAGGACCCCTGGATGGTCTCCATAGCATGAGATCCCAGCTTTGTTCTTTTCTGGACCTGGGAGATGTAAATCTCTGGCAGATTATCCACCTTCTCCATCTGGTAATCCCACTACATCTCAATCAAGTTGGCTTGAAAAGATACGGAGATGAGCTGAAAACAGTGCGACCACAGGGGCGAATAAAGTGTCTGAGAGCGCTGACATTATTTTCTTATATATACTGTGTTTATATATATATTTATGTCATTTGTGGTCGTGGCTGCGGAGAAGCGAGACCCAACTATTGTGGCCTAGCTGAAGCTAAAACTACCATCTAGCTAAAATGGCTGGTAGTGTGCCCTTAGCCATGATCGTGGATAGGCCTATAAGGGGGAAAAAATCAAAACCAGATAGTAAATATAAACAGCTTTAATTAGCAAAAAACAAATTTACAAAGCTAAGCAAGTGAAAGCCTTGGAAATTTCGGCCTGAGGGTTTGGTACATAATGAGCAAAACAGGAAGATAGCCAACGTCCCATTTTTCTGATGATGTGGGCTGGGACTCCATGTCCTGATTTCAAGGATGCTGCTCCGATGTAGAAATAATGTCCTAATATACGTTTTGGGTCATAGCCGACACCAGAAGCTAAGGAGCGAATGTGAGTGACAAATTGGGAAGAAGTGAGAGGACGACTGTTAAATGGAAGCAACAGGGTATCTGGAGAGGAGAAGTCCAAAACTGACAGTAACCGCTTTAGGACCTTGAAGGGGCACCATTCACTGCAAGTCCAGAAGTAGTTTACTTTAATCGATGGCCCTACTTGGGAGGTTTTGGTGGAGAACAGAAACAGAGTGAAATGATCACTGTGCCAGACTAGTTGGCCTAAAGACAAACCTTTTACCCTGGATGAAGTGCTAGTGAATTCCCCGTGTCTTAAGAAACCCTAAAAGCTGAGGTGCATAGCAGCTTTAATGATTATACTGATATAGGGCCCAAAAGGATTGCCATCTACATGTAGTGAATTTTATAGCTTTCTAAACAGCTTCCCTGACACTGGCAGTCTACCTGGATTTGAACACATGGAGATTTTCTGAATGCCCCTTAAAGTGGCTTTGACCGCTTGTGAAGCGAAAAAAGACCCACGGTCCGGATGTTTTAACATGTGATGATATTGAACCCCTGCCAAATAAAGCCTGATCATGTTATAAGACAAATGAAGCTCCTCGTGACAGTAAGCTAGAAAAGCCATGATGTACGTAGTGATGTTGACATTGTTTTGAGGATGGAGTCGTGAAAATTGCGTAAAAATATTCCTACCGGTTATGTAATTACGAGCAGTATTGACTGAAAGTGACTTATGGATGAGAGAATTGGCTGCCGAGAGATGCCTTCTTAATCCATTATCAAGTCCCTGGAAGCTAGTGGGGAAACTCCTGTTTGGTCTGCTTCTGGCATCGCCTGAAAGAAAGTAGGGAAACTGAAATGTGACAAAGCGTCCGCCATCAGAACTTGAAGAAGTGGAAATTGAAACATAGAGCGAGCCACACCAACGGCATGATTTGGACCTGCCTTTGGAGAGGATATCAACAACTGCCTGATTGTCTGTGATGAAGGCCACTGAAGAGTTTACCCACTGCTTACCCCAAACTAGCGTGGCAGCAACTATGGGGTAGATTTCGAGTAGCGGGGAGGACTTTAAAGACTCTTTTGATGAAGAGAGTTTGAGCGGCCAATGACCGGCAAACCAGTGACTACCGAATATTGCCGAGAACCCACTGGACGCGGCTGCGTCAGAGAAGACCATGGGAGATGCCGGACTCCACTGTGGCACGAATAGGGATCCCCGTTCCAACCGGACAAGAAGACGTCCCACATGAAAAGATCGGCAGAAGCGTTATTGTCTAGGTGGATCAAGGAATCCTGATCTGGAGCTGAGGGTAGAAGTTGCAGCAATCTGTATATGAAAGCCCTGCCTTGAGGCATGACCTTGGTGGTGAAGTTTAGCATCCCTAACAATGATTGCAGCTGTACCTTGGTTAATGTCCTGAAAGTTACTGATTTAGCGATGGTCTCTTTGATTTTCGACAACTTGTCTTCTGGTAGCCTAGCTTGCATTTTTTGGGTATCTAACACAATGCCCAGAAAAGTTACCAGGGTGGAAGTGCCTTCAACTTTTGATGGAGCTACTGGAACATTTAAATCGGAGAAAATCTGTAAGAGATTGTGTAACTTGACGGGATTATGGCTGGGTGGTTCTATTAATAAGAAATTATCCAGATAGTGAATAACCATGAGGCAGCTGGCATGATTAACCAGAATCCAGTGAAGGGCCTGAACAAAAATATCGAAAAGCCAGGGGCTGCTTTTGGACCCAAAGTTAAACAATTTGCGAAGTAATAGAGACCCGACCATTTAATCCCATAAAACTTCCATAACTCATAACTGTGGGTGGACTGGAAGCAACTTGATAGCATCCACAATATCAGCTTTGTGTAACCAAGATCCCCTACCCGTCTGGATGATGAGCTGGATGGCCTCATCAATAAATGAGTACTGCATAGAGAATTAATCTGGAATAAGAGAAATAATGCTTGGAAGGTGTGAGGCATGAGGCGCAGAAAGATCGTAAATTAAACGTTTTTTTATTAGAAAACTTTTTACTTACAAGCCCGGTGGGGCTACCTCTCCAAAAATCAAAAGGGGGTGTATAAAAGGGCCCTATCAAGAAGCCCTTCTGTAATTCAGACTGGATTAGCACCTCGACCGAACCCCGATCACTGGAAGTGGAGAGGAGGTTGGAGCCCTCCCAGGAGGATTGAGGGAGAGCTACTAATCCAGTGTGAAAACCTTCCTTAAAACCCGGAAATTAGAAACTGAACGAAATTGTAATCTTGGTGTTCTGCTAGGAGGGAAGCTAACAAATCCACATTAACCCTGGCTAGTCAGGAGCTCCTGGATGGCCTTTGCGGACAGGCAGACTAAGGATGTGCCCTAAAACAAACGGAGCAGATGTGAAGGGCCCTGCACCTATTATAGTTAAAAACAGAAAGATTGTAGTTATTGCAAATCTTTGTTTTTCCGAAAAAGACTATAGTTCTGCCTAGTTTGTCAAACGACGGGATGGGCTTGGGCGGAGCAGGAGGGGCAGGAACAAATCTATTCTGGGAGGTAGAAACCAGATTAGGACTGCATTCGGAAGAATGGAGAATGGACTGACAGGTGGCATATGCCGGAGCCTTGAGCCCTGCGAAGTGCCTGCAAAACAACTCCATTTCTATGACGGCCCAGTTAGTAACATGCTGAAACTGGGCTAAAGCAGCGGCAGCTTTTCCGGAGAAAGAACGATGATAATCGTAAAACGCATGCCCGCCATATTTATGACCCAGATCCGTCACCCTGTATAGATAAGTGATTAACTCCTCCCAGCTGCTAGGCTGTGCGGAAACAAATGATATCCCTGAAAAGGCTAAATACCAGCACAAACATTGGGATAGGGAGCTTCTTGTTAAGCCGGGAGTCTTCAGATCTGAGCACGATGGAGACATCCCCACAGGCGATGGTCTTATTATCCAGCGAGTCATGGGTGGCAATGAGGATGGACGCCAGGTTGACATCTTTGTCTGCCAAAATGTCCCTCTTGATATTATCGGGAACAAAATGTGACAGGGCTATGTCGGGTGTGCAGGAGACCCTACCTGGGGAGAGAGGGCGAGGAGCGGAAGGACTGGAGCCCTGGCTTCCACTGCGAGTAGCCTATTTTGTATATCTGAAACCGAGCTGAAAATGTTGTTGATGGCAGAATGTAACTGCGCGAGGGAAAGCTGAATAGTAGGCATTGAATCTTGTTCAGATGATGAAGCAGATGAATCCGAGACCAAAAGCCTATACAATTCCACCTTCCGGGCAGATGCAGAATCCCTCTTCTATTTAATTCAGCGATCACCTTAGGAATTGTCCAGCTTCTGAAGGACAAGTTGCTGGCGTGATCCGTGCCTGCGGATTCAGTGTCCGACAGCGCATCTTCGACATCTGAGGCATGTGACATGGTTGGCTGTGAAATGAAGCGGGTATTAGAATAGCAAGAACTTGAGAACCTAAGCACCAAAAAGAAGTGGGAGAACTAAAAATGGAAGAAAGTGAACCTGATAGCGTAAAACAGCAAGCCGGCGGCGTAAGATTGTAACGGACGAGGTCACTACGTGCGAGCGAATAGATGAGCTGAGAAAGAGAAAGGCGACGGTGAGGGACGGGCGAGCAGCTGACGCAGAGGAAGAGAAATATATGGATTTTTTTTATTTATTTTTTACCTGAACCTCAGAGCTGGATGAACCTGGAAAAATGCGGAAGAAAGGAGAAAAACTTGAATCTTAATTTGACAACAGAAAAATGGCCTGGAGGCGCCATACGGCAGAAGTGAGGAAATAGGATCTGAAAAGGAAAACATGATGAAAGAACTGACCATAAGTTTGACAGAAAGAATGTCATTTTTTTTTTAGGACCAGCACCAGCCTAAAAGCGAGGCGAGTGACCCAACTTGAAGCCTGGAGTTGGCAATACAAAGAAGTGGATTAAGCATGAACCAAGTGGTGGGCAGTAGAAAAGACTGAGGTGACGGCAAGTGCCTGAAGTGTGTAGGTTGGAGACGAGACTATCAAGTGTGGAAACCCAAGAAGTGTGGTAAGGACCTGGTGGAAGAATAGGAAGGACAAATTGATCCTAGTGGTGTGTGGATGGACCGACATAGACCTAAAAAGGAAAAAACGTGAAAAGGCAAGGTATGTAATTAAACAACGTAGGCCTGAAGAACATGACAGGTAACGTAACGCTTAAAACAACGTAAGCCTGAAGGACGTGACATGCAATTAATTACTTTAATAAACGTAGGCCTGAAGAAACATGACAGGCAAATAGATTGAACAACGTAAACCTAGAGAGCATGTTAGGCCATGCAATGAATTTGACAGAACGTAAACCTAAAGAACATGACAGGCAAGAATTAACTTAAACCATGAAAAAATTGACGTTCGTGGAAGAAAAATATAAAATAAGACAACGTGAGATTAAGAAGCAGATATCAATGTGAGCCTGAGGAGCGTAACAGGCAATGGGAAAATTTTGTGCGGCATCAACTGAAAAACGTATCAAGCAAATTATCATTGTTACTTTTTTTTTAACGTAACAAACAAAAAAATGCGCCTGTGCAGCATAAATAACTTAACTAAGTAAGCCTGGAGATCCTATCCCAAAAAGTGAGCCAGAGGAAGGTAATAGGCGCAAACCTAAGAAAATAAACTTGTTAAGACTTCAAAAACGGGCCAGACGGGATGTAACTGACAAAGAGAGCCTGAGAAATGTATCGGTCTGGATAATGAAAAGGCGTAGCATATAAAAGAGCCCCCCTCCTGATCAACCAACCGTGAGTGGCCAGAAAGTGCTAGCAGTCCCTGGCGACCCCTTCAAATCTTCAGCACCGAGCCCATGCAGTGAAAAAACAACAGAGGTAGGGTTGAGCGAATCCGAACTGTAAAGTTCGGGTTCGTACCAAACATTACGGTTTTTCGTTCCCGAACTCGAACTTTTACAGAAGTTCAGCGATTTCTTCCCGCTTTTTGAAAGGCTGTAGGGCAGCCAATCAACAAGCATTTCACTACTTTGCCCTAAGAAGCCATAACAGCCATTCGTATTATTGGCATGGCTGTGATTGGCTATGTGCAGCATGTGACTCAGCCTCTAGTTAAGCTGGAGTCACGTAGCGCCGCACGCCACTCTGCTCTTCTCAGTGTAGGGACAGGATGCTGCTGCTTCTGTGAGGGACAGATTAGGGAACAAATCTGTTGAACTTGGTGGTATTAACTCTTCAAACTACAGCAATTATTGAGGGTGCTATGCTACATATTTGTACCCAGCCCTGAGCCCAGTGATACTGCCAAATAATTTTTATCCATCTGTTAGTGAGGTGGGGGTCGGCGGCCATTTTAGCAACTGCAGTGTCCTTGGAACTGCATGTGACCTGCATGTGTGCCAGCCTGCCAGGGACATCAGTCTAATTATTTTTTGGTAGCTCAATGGAGGCAAAATTCTTTTTTTCTGGCAGGTCGTCCCCTACATTACCTATTTTATATCTTTGGGGTAACATAGTGCATTTCTGTAGTTGGTGGAATACACCGCTGAAAAACCTATTTTAAAATTTTGCGGTGACATAGTGCATTTCTGTAGAAACACAAGGGGGGGTCAGTCAGCACGTCCCTGTATGCAGGTGCACGTAGCTGTGGCAATTATACATACAAACAAAAAAAATGCAACAGCACTCTGCAACCAGAACTCTGCCCAAGATAGAAGCTATAAGAGAACATTAGTGTACATTTTGATCAAAAGGTAAGCTACATGCACCTGCATACAGGGAAGTGCTGACTGACCCCCCCCTTGTGTTTCTGGTTAGTATGTGTTGGAGGTGTGGCAGCCTCCTCTTCAGTGGCAGCCTCCTCTTCAGACTAGTTTGTCTGCCCTAGATGCTGGTTTTTAATCAGAGTGAGTATAAAGCTGAATGTGTACTCACATTACCTGCTAGTAGCCATCTGGCTCCAGGAGGAGTGCACAGTGGGCTCAGCATGCATGTTGGTACCTGCATCCCTGGATCTAATGGAGGCTGTTACAGCACCAGAAGGGGTTAATAAGTGTGGTTTATCCCAGCATGCATGCTGGGCCCACACTCCCTGGATTTTATGTGGCTGTCATGGCCCATAACAGGTAAGATTTAGCGTTAGTACCACTCACGGGACAGCCTTGGCGCGGCGAGTGGCTTATTACCTTTTGATCAAAACGTACACTAATGTCCTCTTATAGCTTCTATCTTAGGCAGAGCTCTGGTTGCAGAGTGCTGTTGCATTTTTTTGTTTGTATAGTGCAATTCTGTAGTTGGGGGAATAAACCTGTACTGTCGTACCACAGATCATGTTTGAATAAACTGCTGAAAAACCTATTTTAAAATTTTGTGTGGACAGTGCATTTGTATAGTTGCTGTAATAAACCCATACTGTCGTACCACAGAGTACGTTTGCATACAGAGCTGAAAAACATGTTTTATTATTTAGCGGTGAAATAGGGCATTTCTGTAGTTGCTGTAATAAACCCATACTGTCCTTCCACAGAGTACGTTTGCATACAGAGCTGAAAAACATATTTTAAAATTTAGCAGTGACATACTGCATTAGTGTATTTTGGGGAAATAAACCCGTATTGTTGTTCCACAGAGCAGTACACAACACACAAAAAACTATTTTAAATTTAGCAGTGACATACTGCATTTCTGTAGTTTGTTGCAATAAACACTGGTTTTGTGCTACTTAGCAGATCGGAGGCCGACCCTGTATTTCAGTCATTTTAAGTAACCTGTGGAACTCCGCATTTACATAGTTGGTTGCAGACACACAGGTTTTGTTGTAGATAGCACATTTGCGGTGTACGCTGCATTTCTGACAGTCAAATTAAACCGTTAACTTCTGCTTTTACATTGTTGGTTTGAACAATCAAAGTTTTTGGTGATAGTGAAGTAATTGTATTGAATTGCTCCATTACTCTGTTGTGGGACCTAAAGAAATGTATTCTGTTTATGACACGGGCCCTGCCTTACTGTTAGTGCACTTAATTGTTGACTATTGGCAGTTAAATTGACACTGGAGATAAACCATCTGTTAGTTTGGTGGGTGAACGCAAATAATGAGGAGAACATCAAATAAGGGACGTGGACATGGTCGTGGTGGTGTTGGTGGAGCTCCTGTTGCTGGGAGAGAACGTGGCCGTTCTGCCCCAACTACAGGTCCAAGTCAAACACCTTCCTCTGGTGCGAGTAGGCGACAGAACCTGCAACGTTATTTGGTAGGCCCGAATGCCGCTCTACGGATGGTGAGGCCAGAACATGTACAAGCGATAGTAGATTGGGGGGCTGACAGTGCCTCCAGTTCCTTCACAGTATCTCCCACCCAGTCCTCTGCAGAAAGCTCAGAGTTGGCACCTGCAGCCCATGGACATCAGTCAGTCACATCACCCCCTTGCAAATCAGCCAAGCAGTCAGAGCCCCAAGTCATGCAGCAGTCTCTTATGCTTTTTGATGACTGCTGGCAGGGTTTCCCAGGGCCATAACCATAGACCTGCCCCAGAAGTGGAAGACATTGAATGCACTGATGCCCAACCACTTATGTTTGAGGATGGGGACAGGGGAAGACCACCGCAGCATGTCTCTGATGATTACGAAACACAGGTGCCAATTGCTGCGGCTTTCTTTAACCGACAAAGAGGGCAGGGGTCAAGACTGGGTGAAAGATGATGTTGGGAACGATGAGGTCCTACACCAAAATATACCCGTCCAGTACTTACCACACGAAAGACATTACCCTCAGATAGCTGTGACATGGAGCCATGCATGCCAAAAGACTATGTGAAAGACTATGGCTCCCTGGCGATTGGATTATGTGCATAGGATCCAAGCTATCTGGAGATGTTATGTGTCACTATTCAGTTCGGTGCTTTGTGTTTTATGTATTTTTATGCTCTTTGTCACCCACTATAAAAATAGAGTTTTATCTCTATCCTGGGAGATAATTGTATTACTTCCCAATTGCATCAGCTTGGATTAACTCTTACATGTCAAATATGCATAGATGTTTTAAGATCTTGTAGAAGTATAAGATTATCTGTTTGTATGAACTGCAGACTGGTTGGTAAGTGCACAGTCGCTCTTCATTGTTATTAATACTCTGTGAAATTGTGTTGAGTAAACTTGTATGCGTTGTGAGAATCGTTAGACGCCCCGGTACTCTGGCGAGGAGAAATCCGTTATAACCCAGAAATACCGAACGCAAGTGGCGATTCAAAACAGCGCTAGTCGTTAGGGATTCAGAGGAATATTCCTTATATCCAGCACAGCCAGCCCTGGGCAGATATTGTTCTAAATATTCTCTGAATACAACAATGAGAGGGATGGGATCAAAGACTGATTACCCCAAACCTGAACCAGGTGAAACATGTAAAATTTATGTGTCAAGAGTTAGTCCTACCAACTACTATTTAGTAAACCCATGGGTAGGCAACTTAGCAGGGTGGACTGAGACAATGGAGGCTGCTGATAGAATTATAGGTACACACACAGAATGGGATTGGAAAAAGGTGAAAGCCATCTCAGAAATCCAACCAAACACAGAGGCAGATAATTACACCTGTAACACACCCGATGGCATAAAAGAGATATAGACACGGGTACAGGAACACATGAGTGAAGTGTTCAAACAGAAGTCCTCACTCAAGGGAGTGTCCACTAGGTGGAAGACCTGCATAAATACCAGGCAGGTAGCCCTCAATAAAGAAGATTCCTTTTTAACCGTCAATACAGAGCCTTGTACTTGGGGGAAATTGCTACTTTGGAATATTCTTTTGCCTGTTCCAGCAAAGGAGGATTTCGTATGGTTCCAGTTCGGTGGATTCGAGTGTTCGTGGGTTGCTGCTCTCTTTACCAGGTGAATCGCCCGAACACTATTAACCCTCCCGATATAGGGTTATACTGTAAAAGCTATTACAAAAACACTTCTCACATGCCTACTGCCACATATGCTTAAATGGTGCAATGTACTACAAGAAGGGCACTCTCTCCCTGACCAGTCCCTAATGACTCAGATTACTCTCATACCGAAAGATGGCAAGGACCCAGAGAGTTGTAGAAGTTACAACCCTATTTCGCTTTTGAATTTGGCTGTAAAAATTTGGATGAAGCTGCTTGCAAACCGCACTAAAAGCCTAATGCCCCACCTGGTTCACCCAGTACAAGTGGCTTTCATACCTGGTAGAGAAGGTTGCCACAATTCCCAGAGAGTAATATACGTCATACAATATGCCATCTGCCACAACATTCCCTTAACCCTCCTCAGACTGCAAACACACGAAGAAAGCATTTGATACGATCAGCTGGGACTTATTAGTTAGAACCCTGGAGAAATGTGGATTTCCTCAGCAATATATACAAGCCATTATCTCCCTATACAGAGTGCCTAGAGCACGCCTTAGAGTAAATTGCACCCTGTTGGGCACCTTTCCCATTGGTAATGGACAAGGTTGCACCCTGCCCCCTTACTATTTTAACTATGGAGACCCTTTTACAGGCCATCAGAGAACATGCAGGAATTAAGGGCATTAGGATGGGCACACACATGTGCAGCAATCACTGACGACCTGCAGTTGATGATCACGAACCCGTTACATGCATTTTGTAAAATCCTGGACTTATTTGAGAGATTTGGTAAGCTATCCAATTTTAAAGTAAATTATAGTAAGTCAGAAGCACTCAATGTAAATATACACTCAAGTACCCTCCCATGCCTGAAAAAGCTGGCACCCTTTCATTGGCAGCAATCCCAGATTAAATACCTATGAGTCCAGATTACCAACAACCCATCCCTACTGTATGCTGTAAATTAGCCCCCTCTATTGCATAAAATCAAGACACAATTAGTTTCCCTGGTATCCCTTCCTTTCTTGAATAGGCAGGAAGAACTTAAAACCTATGGTATGCCTAAACTGTTATATCTTCTTCAAATGATACCTAAATCTAAAACAAACTCCTTTAAAAAAAAAAAAAAAAAAGTGAGATCCGTCTTTACCTCCTTTCTATGGTGAGGACAAAGACCGAGAGTACCTTATTCTAGACTCATTCTTCCATGCCATGTTAAGACATTCAACTCTGCTATTCACTTGAAAAGGTGGGCTCAACTGGTGGAACCACGTTTTGATAACCTTAGTTCACAATGTGAGAGCGCCTCTTTGTCGGCCCTGGATAGAGCAGGGCTCTGGAGCATCCCCAGAAGGATCTCTATATCCAACATAATTACAATGCCTTATTAACAGTATTAGCCTTCTGAATATACCGTCTAAGCTCATGCCTGCAAAGTATATTCCACTCCTTCTCCACCCAGATTTTCCAGAGCTGTCACCAGGTTGGGAGAGATGTGGACCACAATCAGTGAGTGAGTTCTTGAAACAAGCAAAATACCACCCAGATTTCTCTTTCTTATATTCAGGCAACGCTCCCTCTGAACTTCCTCGCAAAAGCGAATTTACGCAGGTCACTAGACGAATTGAACAGGAAATACCCTGAACATTCTGACCCCTCCTGGCTAGAAAAGCTACTTAGAGCTGATAAAACACCTAATAGGCTCATATCCTTTGTTATAAAAATCTGATATCTGGAGTTGGAAAGGAAGTACCAGCATATATTAGGGGATGGGAGTCAGATTTGTCCCACCCACTTTCGCAAGGTAATATTTGCACAGTCCATGCACACTCCCGTGTTTTCTCTTACAAGATCATGACAAGATGGTACAAGAGACTGGTAGTGCTCAGGCAAATAGGGCTTAGCAAAGATGATCTGTGTTTGAGGTGTGGAGGGGAGAGAGGGACTCTGGGTCATATTTTCTGGTCTTGCCCCAAGATTAAGAAGTATTGAGAGGAGATATTTATGATAATTGAGAAGATATGTGGAACCCAGATTTTTTTTACCCCATAGTCTGTTCTCTTATGGTTACCTAGTACAAACTGGTGATCCTTTTAATCTAGCTTAGCCACTCATCTTATTCAAACTGCTAAGCTTCGGATACCCCTCAGATGTCTACACCCCTCCCCCCCACCTATCTCTCTATGGCTAGAGAGAGTAGACCAGATATTCAGACTTGAGGAATTGGCTAGTTGGGCCAACAGAACACACTCTGCCTTTATTACACTTTGGAATCATTGGTTGAATTATAGACAGTCCATGTTATTTGGCTCTTGAGATAGGGTCATAGGGCCTTTAACCACTTGAAGACCACAGGTTTATACCCCCCTAGTGACCAGGGCCTTTTTTACAAATCCGCACTACACTACTTTCACCGTTTATTGCTCCGTCATGCAACTTACCACCCAAATGAATTTTACCTCCTTTTCTTCTCACTAATAGAGCTTTCATTTGGTGGTATTTCATTGTTGCTGACATTTTTACTTTTTTTGCTATTAATAAAAATGTAACGACATTTTTGCAAAAAAATGACATTTTTCACTTTCTGTTGTAATTTTTTTTTTAAAAAACTACATTTCTATATAAATTTTTCTCTAAATGTATTGTTCTACATGTCTTTAAAAAAAAAAAGTCCAATAAGTGTATATTTATTGGTTTGGGTAAAAGTTGTAGCGTTTACAAACTATGGTGCAAAAAAGTGAATTTCGGCATTTTGAAGCAGCTCTGACTTTCTGAGCGCCTGTCATGTTTCCTCAGGTGCTAGAATGTCAGGATAGTATAAATACCCCCCAAATCACACCATTTTAGAAAGAAGACACCCCAAAGTATTCATGGAGGGGCATGGTGAGTTCATGTATCATTTCATTTTTTTTCACAAGTTAGCGGAAAATGACACTTTCTGAGGAAAAAAAATAATAATAAAGTTTCCATTTCTGCTAACTTCTGGCAAAAAAAAAAAATCTCATACGGGCTCATTATGCCCCTCAGTGAATACCTTGGGGTGTCTACTTTCCGAAATGGGGTCATTTGTGGGGTGTTTGTACTGTTCTGGCATTTTGGGCGGGGCTAAATTGTGAGCCGCCATGTAAAAGCTAAAGGTACTCATTGGTTTTAGGGTCCTTTGCACTCAAGCTGCAAAAGTGGCACTCATGTGGTATCGCCGTGCTCAGGAGAAGTGAGCAATGTGTTTTGGGGTGTATTTTTACATATACCTATGTTAGTGAGAGAAATATCTCTGTAAACTGACAACTTTGTATAAAAAAATTTAAAAATTGTCGTTTACAGAGATATTTCTCACACTCGCATGGGTATATATAAAAATACACCCCAAAACACATTGCCCCACTTCTCCTGAGTACGGCGATACCACATGTGTGACACTTTTTGCAGCCTAGGTGCGAAAGGGCCCTAATTCCAATGAGTACCTTTAGGATTTCACAGGGCATTTTTACGCATTTGGATTCCAGACTTCTTCTCACGCTTTAGGGGCCCTAAAATGCCAGGACAGTATAAATACCCACATGTGACCCCATTTTGGAAGAAGACACCTCAAGGTATTCCGTGAGGGGTATGGTGAGTTCATGTAAAGTTTTATTTTTGTCACAAGTTAGTGGAATATGAGACTTTGTAAAAAACAAAATAAAAAAATAAAAATATATCAATTTCCGCTAACTTGTGCCAAAAAAAAAAATTCTGTGAACTCGCCATGCCCCTCACGGAATACCTTGGGGTGTCTTCTTTCCAAAATGGGGTCACATGTGGGGTATTTATACTCACCTGGCATTTTAGGGAACCTAAAGCGTGAGAATCCAAATGCGTAAAAATGCCCTGTGAAATCCTAAAGGTACTCATTGGTTTTAGGGCCCCTTTAGCATCTTGGCTGCAAAAAGTGTCACACATGTGGTATCGCCGTACTCAGGAGAAGTAGGGCAATGTGTTTAGGGTGTATTTTACATATACCCATACTGTGAGTGAGAAATATCGCTGTAAACGACAACTTTTTAAATTTTTTATACAAAGTTGTCAGTTTACAGAGATATTTCTCTCACCCAACATGGGTATATGTAAAAATACACCCCAAAACACATTGCCCTACTTCTCCTGAGTACGGCGATACCACATGAGTGACACTTTTTGCAGCCAAGATGCGCAAAGGGCCCAAATTCCATGAGTACCTTTTAGGAGGGCATTTTTCCGCATTTTTCTTCTCATGCTTTAGGGTCCTAAAATGCCAGGGCAGTATAAATACCCACATGTGACCCCATTTTGGAAAGAAGACACCCCAAGGTATTCCATGAGGGGCATGGCGAGTTCATAGAAAAAAATTTTGGCACAAGTTAGTGGAAATTGATTTTTATTGTTTTTCTCACAAAGTCTCCCTTCCGCTAACTTTTGATAAAAGTTTAATTTTTCATGGACTCACTATGCCCCTCAGCGAATACCTTGGGGTGTCTTCTTTCCAAAATGGGGTCACATGTGGGGTATTTATACTGCCCTGGCATTTAGGGGCCCTAAAGCGTGAGAAGAAAAATGCGTAAAATGCCCTCTAAAGGTACTCATTGGATTTGGGCCTTTGCATCTTGGCTGCAAAAGTGTCACTCATGTGGTATCGCCGTACTCAGGAGAAGTAGAGCAATGTGTTTTGGGGTGTATTTTACATATACCCATACTGGGTGAGAGAAATATCTCTGTAAATTGCCAACTTTGAATAAAATTTTTAAAAAGTTGTTGTTTACAGCGATATTTCTCACACACAGTATGGGTATATGTAAAATACACCCTAAAACACATTGCCCTACTTCTCTTGAGTACGGCGATACCACATGTGTGACACTTTTTTGCAGCCAAGATGCGCAAAGGGGCCCTAAAACCAATGAGTACCTTTAGGATTTCACAGGCCATTTTTACGTATTTGGATTCTCACGCTTTAGGACTCCTAAAATGCCAGGGCAGTATAAATACTCACATGTGACCCATTGTGGAAAGAAGACACCCCAAGGTATTCGCTGAGGGGCATGGCGAGTTCACAGAAAAAAATTTTTGACACAAGTTAGCGGAAATTGATATATATATATATATATTTTTTTTACAAAGTCTCATATTCCACTAACTTGTGACAAAAATAAAATTTTGCATGAACTCACCATACCCCTCACGGAATACCTTGGGGTGTCTTCTTTCTAAAATGGGGTCACATGTGGGGCATTTATACTGTCCTGGCATTTTAGGGGTCTCCGTAATCATTACACGTATGGCCAGCATTAGGAGTTTCTGCGATTCTCCGTATATTGAGCACACGGGTAATGAGATTTTTTTCCGTTCAGCCTCTGCGCTGAAAAAAAAAAATGAACGGCACAGATTTTTTCATTCGCATCGGTCAATGTGGATGAAAAATCTCTGCCAAAATCAGTGACTGCGGTGCGGTGGGCGCTAGCTAACTAACAAGTAGCTAACTAACTGGCGGTGATAACGGGACCCTTATGCCCCATTCACACGTCCGAAATTCTGTTTGCGGAGCGGAATTGCGGACCCATTCATTTCTATGGGGACAGACTTTGTCCCGCTCGGATCGGAATTACGGATCCGCGCTTCGAGTCTGCACTTCCGTTCCGCAAAAATATAGAACATGTCCTATTCTTGTCGCAATTGCGGACAAGAAAGCATTTTCTATATAGTTCTGTGCGGATCTGCAAAATGCGGAAAGCGCATTGCCGGTGTCCGTATTTTGCGGATCCGCAGATCCATGGATCCGCAGATCCATGGATCCATAAAACACATACGGACGTCTGAATGAGCCTGTAGGGGGTGATTAGTGACAGGGGGTGACAGGGGGTGATCAGGGGGTGACATGGGTGATCAGGGGTTAATCAGTGATGGGGGTGGGGGGTGTGTGTAGTGATTGGTGCACTTTTCTATGTTTCCTCTGGTGGTCCCAAACAAAGGGACCACCAGACAGCTGAGACAACAGGCATATCAGACGCTGTTTAAAAAACAGCGTCTGATATGCGATTTAAATGCGGTTTTTTCCGCATCTACAGCCTGCCAGCGCATGATCAGCGCTGGCAGGCTGTAGTTTCAGTTGTCCCGGCTCCGATCACATGAACGCGCGCGCACGACGTGCGCGCGTTCATGTGAAATCTCGGGTCTCACGAGATGACGCCGATAGGCGGCAGTGAGACCTGAGAGAGCCGCCGCGCTGACGCCCATCGGCGTTAGCGTGGCGGCAAGTGGTTAACAATCTACGTTAATTGTTATAATGAATGACGTCAAACTTTTTCATAGAGTTGATATAACAGCACACTATCTCTTGAAGCTATCCAGCTGCAGCCCACCGATAACCCTGGAAGTAGACTTCTGTTTTCTCAATTCTCATTTGTTTCCCCTTGCTACCCTCCACCCCCCCTTTCCTTCCCCCCAGTTCCCATGTGTCCCCTTTCCCTACTCCCCCTTTTAACCCACTCCCTGTGTACCCTCTTCCCTCTCTCCCGTACCCCTTTTTTCCTTATCCCCGTCACCTATGCTGGAAAATAAAAGTCATGATTCTTTTCTATCTGAGATATAACTGTTTGATGATATTTGCTCCTTCTAGATGTCATATATGTTATCTTTTTTTGTTGCACTAATACTGCTTGGTCATCACATATCTCATGTTACCTGTATTACATGACTCTCAATAAAATGATTTATGATACAAATCAAATGGCACAGAAGCTGAACGTGCTCCTGGCCAAGTTGCTGGTACTACAGTCCCTCCCTTTCCATGTAGTGTACTCTGCCCCTTTTAGAGAACTGATGGCTTGTGGAAATCCAAGGTGAAGAGTCCCAAGCCGTCATTACTTCTCCAAAAAGGCAGTACCAGCCCTGCACACGAATGTTGGACGGAGGAAATCCAATCCTGGCTTTCTCCTCAGCCACTTAAAACAAAACCATGATCACCCACAATGTGAAGAACATTGTGTCGGCGCTGCGTCAAGGATGGCTGACCATTATGCCCTGCAGGCCGCACGTCTTTGAACTGGTTATAAAACAGTTGCTGAAGTCTTCCACCGAACTGCAAGACATCCTGAAAATGGTTAGGAAACTGTGCATGCACTTCAGACACTTTTACACTGCAAAGCACGCCCTCCTTGGGCTGCAAAGGAAAAATAACGTTCCCCAATGTCGACAGATATGCAAGGTTTCCACCCATTGGAACTGCACATGTTTGACTGATTATATGAGCAGTGTAAGGCCATAAAATATTTCTTGATGATGCAAATGCAACGAGCCACCCCCCTGGGGCGATCGTGTTGCAGGTCTTTAGGAATGCCGAGTGGTGTGGTACGAGTCTCTGTGTGTGTAACGGGGCTCCTACCTGGATACTGTCGCTCCACAGGGTTAGGCTCTGAAGCAATAAAGGGGATGAGATAATTCACGTCCAGACTCATAAAGTTAAACAGGTTTTCTTGCATAAACTTGATTCCAGACAATATTCAGGCTTTTCTTGGTTTCAGCAGGCTTTGGCATAAACTGGCAGACAAATTCAAATACTCTGCTTTCTCTCTTTCTCTGCTGGGCTGACAGGCACACTTGAAAACTCTGCTTTCTTTCTCTCTGCTATGCTAAACTCAGTTTGGGTCTGGTTACTGGACTTTGTGTCAGTTATGGTATCCTTGGATTGGGATGCCTTTGGCTGTTGTCCCCCTCCTGACACTCAGTAAGTAAATTAGCATGGAGTCCATGTGTTCTACAAGCTATTTCCCTTTGGAGACTCCTGTTCTAGCCAGAGAACAATTTCCCCTTGCTGCTGTATCTTCTGGCAACTGGAGAACACTTCCCCTTGTTGCTATATCTTCCATACATCTGATTCCATGGCCAGCATAACTTAGCCTGCACTGGCTGTTATAGGCACTTGTGTCCCTCAAGGTGCCCTAGCAAAGACTTCACTGTTTAGACTAGACTAAACTGGAACTGCTGCCCCTCCCTTCTGGTACCCTGGCCAAACTGGCCACCTTCTGCCCACAGATTATACAAATGGGCATACATCGACCTTCTGCACACACATCGATCTCACCACAAGGTATAGATCTACTCAATTCAATAGTAACGTATGTATTTGTGGGTTTCCAAACCCTTGAACTCTCTGCGCATATATTGATCTTTTGCGCACACATTAATTCTATTATAAGGTCCCGATTTATTCAACTCAATATTAGCGCATGTGTCTACGAGTATTTTGAGCCCTTGACTATTCCATAATCAGTGCAGGCTCCCACCCTGGTTAACATAACCAGATTTGACTTATAAAAGATTATACAAATGGCCACGTTGACGTCATCCGGCGGCTCAATGAAAAATTCCCACACCGCCGAGTAGGGCATTTTACTCCCCACCATTCCGTGCTGATTGCCTGCTGCCACTGCCTCCCCGAACCCATGCACCGCTAGTTCTTTCCGGAAAGGTAGGCTCCTGTGTTTCAGACAGTCTACCCAGGGCAAGTTTGGCTCCAGACCTCACACTGCTGCCACCTTAATGACTCATGACTATGCTACCACCCTGCTGGCTCAGCCACTGCCTCACTCGCAAACTGCCACCCTCTTCTCCCCATTGCTACTTGCCTGCCTACTGGAGGAAGTACCAGATCTCTCCTCCTCACCTGTCTGTCAGACATACTGTACTGTAACATTAACTGCAAGGGTAAAAGAGCAAAAGTGTCGCACCAACTCCGCAACTACTGACTGATAAATTGAATTACGTGTAAAAGAATATGAACACCCTAAAAGTGTATAGTGTAGACAGTGTACTGGGGTGGGCACCCCAGGATACAGTGAAGTCACGAATGAGGAAAGCAACCCAAACACCAGCTTTTGCCAAAACAGAATTTTACTTAAACGGGGTAATGAACACAAATGCTGGGAACATACAATAAATTTACATACACCCAGCCCGAAGGATGAGACCCTTGTGCTGCAGAGTGCGGTGCCCTCTGATGGATGCAGGAGGAAAGCGTGGTAATTTACCTACTGGTGGTAATAACTAAACTGCCACACCTTACCGGTTATTACCCTAAACAAAGAAGAACAATTGTTTGGGTGCATGGGACTGGCTAGCCTGCAGTGCAGCACAGCAGCTTACAATCTTACAAAGCTCTACAGTATTCCCCCTCCCATAACTGGTCTTGTTTCATGTTCCTGATTATTCCTCCTGAGCAAAACGTCAGCCTGGCTTGAGTTTGTGGGAAGTTTATCAGCTCTCCGGTGTGAAATGTTCTTTAAAATTGTGGAGTCTTCGCAATCAACAATAGCAACACTTGTGGCCTGACACAAACAGAGACCCTATCTAAGTAACTACAGGCCTGGTCCCAGTCTCTAGGTGCCAACACTGTAATGAGGTGCGTGCATGATCTTACCGACCCGGGTCTGTTCTGCCTCCACTGGTGACTCTGAACAGAACAAATACCTCTCCAACACGCATGCGCAGTGTATATAGCTTTGCTACTTAGCTCTCATCAGCGTTCCTGGAAGCAATCCTCGTTCCTCAGGTCAGAATCAGGGTCTTGGACACGATCAGCTTCACTTAGCTGCAGCTCTGGTCACTGAGGGATGCTCTCACACCTGAATGCCGTCAGATCCTCTACTGGCACAGTTCCTCAGTCTCAGCTCCCTTTAAGATGGCTGCTTCCTTTCTCTTCCTCTCTGTGTAACTCTACCTCTCATGAATATGGAAATATAAGCAGTCTGTAGCTGTGTTTAGGAAACAGCGGCATCTTGTGGCCATGGCAGTCCAGATCATTTAATTTAATCTACACAAACAGTGTTCAGACAAGGAGAGTTGTTTATCTCACAATAGTATGCCATAATTTGACACCATCGCCTTAACTAGGGATTGACGCATCAAATTAAGTTTAAAATAATTTGAATACTCTAAAATGTGTATCAAACCAGGTTTGGGTCAAAAACACAGAACAGGTGGAGATCTTTCCATTACACCTTATCTCTGAGTAGGCTTCGCTACTAGTTTTGGCTCACAGAAAATGATGTAAACAACTGACCAAATAATTGAAGTGTGAACTCACCCTAAAGTGTGTAGTATCAGGCAGCTATTTCTCACCAACTCCGCAACTTCTGATTGAGGTATCAAATTAAGTGTAAAAGAATTTGACCACCCTATTTGTCTATAGAGAAATGTTCTGATTTGGCAAATGGTGACTTGGCGGGTAACCCATGTTTGGGTTACCTGTTCTCGGCCTTTATGGTGTAATCACCTGTAGTATCTTTTTTTGGTTTTGTTTTTCAGCCCGAGGAGCGTGCTTTCTTCACCCCTGCAGCAAGCCAAACCGCAAGTACTTATATATAAACTATATATACCCCAAAACTGTTTGTATCAGACCACACTTTCATCCCAGAAGCAAGGAAGAATGGATGTAACCTACTTATATATAAACTAAATACACTCCAAAACTAGTTTTATCACACCGTAGATTCACCCCAATAACAGAATCAAGGATTACTGGACTTAAAGAATGCAAACAACCTAAAATCGTTAATATCAGATCACTTTGTATCATCAATTAGTGCAGTAAGGTGAAATTGTAATTGCTCCTATTACCCGGGCTTTACACTCTTTTATTGCCCCTGCTCTCTCCCTATAGTGTGGATAATGCCTCCATATCCTTTCCCTACACTATGAATAATGTTTCCCTGAACTGCTCAATAGTTTTTATTTTCATTTTTTTGTGAATAAATTATTTCCTAAATACTGTCCCTAGTACAAAAAATGTGATTCGTTACCACAAAGCTCTAAGAAATTTGACTTTGGGACGAAACAAATTTTTCCTGAAACTCGGATTGAATTCCACTTCATCAACTTTGAATCGCTCATCTCTACACAACACCATGTGTGTTTAAACACCATCTGCCCCAATGGTTAATGCTGTCAACCAAACTATTGTATATATGTCAGCATCCCTCTGACACTATTTGCTATTGCTGTCATTGTGTTCAAGAACTTAGGAGAAGGGATAGAAAATGCAAAAAATCATTAAAATTATCAAAATTAGATACCATATTTTCCTAAGAATTCTAAGCCTAGGAGATTAGAGGAGGTGATATACCAATTTCCAGGGCAATTAGAGCAACTTTGGTTTGGGTGGGATGTATTTGGGTCTGAACTGAACTTTTTGAAAAAATTCAACATACCTGAAACAAACAGAATCTCAAAGGTTCGCTCATCTCTAAATTATATCTAAAATATATTTTCTTAATTTGACAAGAATAGAGCACCGAGCTCCGTCACTGATAAAGTACAAGGATGTGTGGAGCTTTACAGCTTTACTTTGACATTTATTTGAATTTGTTTTACAGCATTGACATTGAGGACTATCGAGCCATTCTGGCCTTCATCTTTGCTGTTGACGAGATTAACCAGGACCCCAACCTTCTGCCCAATATAACCCTGGGTTATCACATATTTGATACATGTGCAGATCCCAAGAAAACTATATACTTTATTTTCCGGATACTGTCAGGAAGAACCCAGGAGACTCCCAATTATTCCTGTATGACTCGGGGTGAAGTGGCCGCTTTCGTCGGTGACTCTGGTTTTTATACAAGTTATTTCATGGCTCAGTTTCTCAGTCTGTATAAATACACACAGGTAAGGGGTTCTCTTTAGTAATTTTTGACATCATCTTTTTTATGACAAGAGCAATATATTTTATATACTGTAGAGGGAAACAACTTTTTTGCTGTAAACAAAATCCTTTGCAGCTCTACAGGACAGCTTTGGCGTGGAAGAGTCTGTAGACATTTTCAGGCATTTCTAGTATTAAAAAACACAAAATGCTTTTTGATCCAGGTAAATAATTGGGAATCATGTGGGAAGACCGTCTAGCTGTTCAGATCTCAAGTAGAAAAATCTTGTAGCTTATGTTTTTTAGACTGTTAAAGAAGTGAGAAAACAATGCCAAACTAAAAACCTCATTGGTCCTCAAGCTGGTTTCTACCAAAGAGGCCACCATAGCTCTGGTAGTGAAGGTGTTATAGCCCTATGGCTTCCCAATTAATTATAGAAACCTACCTTCCCTGATTCTTTTTAGACTGAATGCACATTTTTTGGAAATCCTTAAACGTGTCATGATAAATGTCGAGACATCTAGTCCAAATCATGAAGAGATTCAAATGGGGCCAGTAACAGATTCCTTAGGCCCAAAGACAAATCGTGCTTATGAACTGAAGATGTTTTATAGGCTGAGCGAGATATCAGAAGGTGAGAAGACAGGTAAGGAGGTCATTATGGATTCAGGGATCTGGCCTTTTTTCAAGTGTTTTCTGTGAAATATTTAGTTACAGACAGGAACACATTTATGATAGGTTATAGAAGCTGCTGGACATAATATTTCACTTCCAATCGACAACTCCATTCCCAGTCTTTCTGTATGTCCGAAAAGTGATGTCAGTTGTGGAGGAAGGCCATGACTTTAAAACCTGAAAACTTCAAAACACCTTACGTCTCTCTAGCCAAGTGTAGAATGTCGATAGATTGTATACTACAAGAGTATACAGGATACATAGATATTTAATAGATAACATTATAAAAGTATTTTGTTTCTGTAGATCAATTATGAGGTGACCGATCCCATTTTTAATGACAGAAAATTATATCCAACTTTTTACCGGATTGTTCCTAATGACTGGGTCCGATATGCTGCAATTATTCAGTGTCTTAAATACTTTGGATGGAATTGGATTGGGATCATTACACCAGGTGATGGGAGCGGAGAAATGGAATATAAAGAGCTGAGTGCAATGATGGTCCAGCATGAGATCTGCATTGAGTTTGTCATTAAGCTGGGTGCTGAACTTGCTGATATGAGTGCTAACAAACAGAAGATTGCTAAGATTGACCAGTACTCGGCGCGGGTCCTAGTCATCTGTGGTGAATTCTCACCTTTGTACACTGGATATTTTTATGACTCTGTAGCATTTCGAGAAAAGTTTACTTTGATCCTTCATGAGTCCTGGCTAAATACTAAATATACAGATGACAATTTCTTTCCTGTGGTCAATGGCAGCTTCATTTTTATGTTGCCTAAAAGGGACATTCCAGAAATCAACACAATTATTAATGATGTCAACCCTTCCAACCGTCCATTGGACCCACTGCTGGAGGATGTCTGGCTTCTGCTCTTCCACTGTCTTACCCAAAATAAAAATAAGAATGTTTTTATCCAATACATTTTTACGATTTCCGGAGTGAACTGCACCAGGACGTATCGTCTTCCCTCGTCATTTCATGGCATACTAGATACAAAGACGTATTATACATACACTGTAGTATATATTCTGGCCCATGTCCTACACACAATGAACTTCAGGAATGACAAAGGAAGAACGTCCAAGATAGGACAAAAAGTAAGTGCTCATAGGTATTTGGAGGAGCCACTGGGGCCATCAACATGTTTCTGCCAGTTAAGACCAGATAGAGACTCATATCCTTCTTTTCCAATCTGTTTTTATTTTCTAGTGATAGATTTTTATTATGGAAGCAGTTATCTTACCTAAGCTGTTCTTAAAAGCATTTAGAGATATACTTTACAGCAGGCGCGTGCTGTCTGCCGCCCAGCACTGGGTGGGGTTATAAGGTTAAATAGCAGCTTCCTCTTCCAGAAGTTGCCTGAGCGTTTAGTTACTATCATTAATAGCAAAGGTGCTCTTTTCTGATCTCCTGTGTTTGATCCAGCCTGTTTGACCATTCTGCTTGCCTGCCGCCTGCATCAACTAATGAACCTGTCTGACCATGAGCCTGTCTGATCCCCTTCACCACGCTACTACCTCATACCAGCTTCTGACCTCTGGCTTGTCTCTTGTCTCAGCTGCCTTTACTACAGATTTCTTAGCAATACCACTTCTCACCACCATGTCTGCTACTGGACTCAGTTTACACAAACTGCAGTTCTTACTGCGACTTCAGCTATTGGAGTTTTACCTGTTGTCTGACTCAATGAGTCAGCTGTCAACCATATTAGCTAATCCTGTAGGTCATGGTTCAGTTTCTTTCTTGCTGCGTTCTGTCCTGTCTTATGTGAATGAATAACACCCTAGGGGTTAGTGGCTGCCATTCATTGGTTGACACAGAGAATCCACACTATCTCTGGTTTGACATGTGGGTCCCAGCCACTGATCATAACATATGTATTTATATATATATATATATATATATATATATATATATATACAGATAATTATTTATACCCCTGGCAAATTTTGACATAAAGTTACTTTTATTCAACCAGCAAGTGATTTTTTGACAGGATATGACATAGGTGTCTCCCAAAAGATAATAAGACAATGTACAAGAGGCATTGTTGTGGAAAAAAAAAATATTTGGATCGATCAGGCCTTAATGAGTCGCGGTACAGTCCTAGCCAGGCAACGCCAAACGTTGATCCAGTGTAGTTAACGAGGAGGGGAGCAACTATCCCTAAAGATCCCTAACCAGGGATGTGGCTGCCAAACCCTGCCTACCTACACAGAGCCCCCGCCCCAAAAGAGGCGACCCCGTCCAGATACCTGTCCCTATACCCGGGCGGAGTCCCTAAAATTGCCCTGAATAATAATAAAAAAGCTCCCGACGTGCCACGTTTCATTCAATCTGAAATCGTCAGGGGAGAGTTGTAAATGGCAAAAAAGGCCTAAGAGTGACAAAGAGTGAAAGACCCAAGTTTAGGACAATCCAATCAATAAAGGTACACCCCAGGCTTAGGTTATTCAATCATGATAAAA
The DNA here is from genome assembly GCA_033119425.1 of Bufotes viridis. Classification (NCBI taxonomy): domain Eukaryota; kingdom Metazoa; phylum Chordata; class Amphibia; order Anura; family Bufonidae; genus Bufotes; species Bufotes viridis. Next base: position 606,554,095 of record CM065589.1, read on the forward strand.
AAGGGGGGTAAGGGACCCAAGTTTAGGTCAATGAATCTTGATGTGCCCCAAGTTTAGGTTAATCAATCTTAATGACAAAAAAGGACAATAAGAGTTGGCATCTGGATTACTACTAAGGCTCTCAGCAAGATGCCAGTATATGATGATAGGGAGAAACACAGCTCAAATGCCAGTGGGCAATCCACAAAAAGCCTTACCATGCTACTCATAGGGTTTAAAGGAAAGGAAGGGTTAACCCTGTTGGTAAAGGCATGCCGAAGGTCCTGTCAGCTGGCCACTGCCAGTGGGCAGATACTGTATGGCCAAAAACCAACATATAAAGGGCTTCCCCAGGTAAAAGGGTGGGCCCTAATGGCTGTAACCATCCAATCATGTAACAATTCAGGGGCATTCAGTTCCAAGTTCCCAATCGGACACATGTTTATCCCTATATGAAATGAGGATAAGGGATTAGGTTTTAATCTAATTGGATGGATGTTGGATGTAATTTTTAGTGAAAATGGTGATCTGGGATGGGATGGTTGGGGATCGGGACATTGACAGTGCCCCTGTTCCCCAGTCCACATGGGGAGGCACGTGTCCCAGTTTGCGCTGGAGGCCGTGTGCCCCTATTATAGACATTTGGGATATAGTGATTGGGGATCTGGGACTCTGATAATGTCCATTATCCTCATTTCATATAGGGATAAACATGTGTCCGAGTGGGAACTTGGAACTGAATGTCCCTTTATAGACATCCTGAATTGTTACATGATGGGATGGCAGTGGTGGATCCAGAGCCTGGTCTCCGGAGGGGCACTTCCTCTGCATCCATCATACAGTAGGCACACGTCTGGTGCCCATATTTTGCGGACCCACTGTTATTGCAGGCCACAATACAGGCACGGTCATGTGCATGAGCCCTTACACATGGTAGGCTTAGATATGTGGTTCAGCAGGCAGTATTACACATGATAAGTTTAGAGACAGTAGCTCAGCAGGCAGTATAACACATGATAAGCTTAGATATAGTAGCTCAGCAGGAAGTATAACACATTATAAGCTCAGATACAATGGTTCAGCTGGCAGTATCATAGACAGCCTTTGGCTGCTATCAGTAATATTTTCCTTCTCATCATGGGTACTCTTTGCAGACAGGTTTAGCTTGGCAGGAAGTAGCCGCTAAGCCTACCGGTCTATCAATCACCTAGAACATGACATCACTTTCTGCTGCTGCTGTTGAGATGCCAGTCACGGCGTCCGTGGGCGGGGCGTAGTGGAATGGGTGGAGGTCAGGGGAGTTGCTAGGCTCGAAAATGTTCCGGGGCCCAAGCCCCAATGAATGTGGCCCAATTCTCTAAGACCCCCCTCCCCCCACACCACATTTTGCTGTACTTGCTATACAGCACCCCATACCTCTTACATCCAGTGACTTCTCCTCTGATGTAGATGTTTATCTTTATTTAGTCTTCTCCTTTCAGACCTTCATTTTTCAGCCATTTTTCGTCTCTGCAGTTTGACTTTTGCATCATCCTCCCATCTTCTGGACAATTAATCCTACTACCCCCAATACTGTGCTGCTGTGCTCCCCAATATTATACTGCAGAAACTGATAACCCCTCTGATAATACTAGTACTTCACAGAGCCCCCATGTAAAATACCCCTTTTTTTGTGGCCTCAGTAGAAGCCCCCATAGTGTTCCCCTTCCCCCATATAAAATACCCTTTCTTTATGGCCTCAGTAGATGCCCTGATAGTGCCCCCCAATAATGTGCCAGTAACAAGTGCCTCTCCATGCCCACCAATCATGTGCCAGTAACAAGTGCCTTTCCATGACCCCCCAATCTTGTGCCAGTAACAAGTGCCTCTCCATGCCCCCCTAATCATGTGCCAGTAACAAGTGCCTCTCCATGCCCCCCCAATCATGTTCCAGTAACAAACGCCTCTCAATGCCTCCCCCCAAAAAATCATGTGCCACAAGTAGTGTCCTGCAAAAAAATAAAAAACACTTATACTTACCTCCATGTCATCAATGCGATGCAGGCCTCTTCCGGCCTATGTCCCGCACTGTACGGCTCAGGCGGTGTGATGACGTCTCCTGCATTGACCTCTGATAGGCTTTTTGACATTGGGTGTAATTAAGATCCACTTTGTTTCTCTGGAGACCAGAGTGCTGCCTTTTTACTTTCTTCATTGGTGACCATTTTTTCGTCCAAAACCTTCCAAGGTCTTGCACCAGTCAACTTGGAGTGCTGCTATTATTATTTTTCTTTTTGTGTATAAAAATACCGAAAAAAGACATTTGTCCATCCAGTTCGGCCTGTTTCCTACAAGTTGATCCAGAGGAAGACAAAAAAAAAACTGTGAGGCAGAAGCCAATTTTCCCCACTTAAGGGGAAAAAATTCCTTCCCGACTCCATTCAGGCATCAGAATAACTCCCTGGATCAACGACCCCTCTCAAGTAGCTGTAGTCTGCAATATTATTACACTCCAGAAATACATCCAGGCCCCTCCTGAATTCCTGTATTGTACTCACCATCACCACCTCCTCAGGCAGAGGGTTCCATAGTCTCACTGCTCTTACCGTAAAGAGTCCATAGTCTCACTGCTCTTACAGTAAAGAGTCCATAGTCTCACTGCTCTTACAGTAAAGAGTCCATAGTCTCACTGCTCTTACAGTAAAGAGTCCATAGTCTCACTGCTCTTACAGTAAAGAGTCCATAGTTTCACTGCTCTTACCGTAAATAATCCTCTTCTATGTTTGTGTACAAACCTTCTTTCCTCCAGACGCAGAAGATGTCCCCTCGTCACAGTCACAGTCCTGGGGATAAATAGATGATGGGAGTGATCTCTGTACTGACCCCTGATATATTTATACATAGTTATTAGATCTCCCCTCAGTCGTCTTTTTTCTAAAGTGAATAATCCTAATTTTGATAACCTTTCAGGGTACTGTAGTTGCCCCATTCCAGTTTTTACTTTAGTTGCCCTCCTCTGAACCCTCTCCAGCTCTGCTATGTCTGCCTTGTTCACAGGAGCCCAGAACTGTACACAGTTCTCCATGTGTGGTCTGACCAGTGATGTGTAAAGTGGTAGGACTATGTTCTCATCACGGGCATCTATGCGCCTTTTGATGCAACCCATTATCTTATTGGCCTTGGCGGCAGCTGCCCGACACTGGTTAGTTTGCTGCTTAGTTTGCTGTTTATTAAAATTCCTAGATCCTTTTCCATGTCAGTGTTACCGAGTGTTTTACCATTTTGTATGTACGGGTGACTTGCATTATTCCTTCCCATGTGCATAACTTTACATTTGTCAGTGTTAAACCTCATCTGCCATTTCTCTGCCCAAGCCTCCAATCTATCCAGATCCCTCTGTAGCAGAAAACTGTCCTCTTCAGTGTTAATTACTTTACACAGTTTAGTGTCATCTGCAAAAACAGATATTTTACTGTGCAGGACTTCTACAAGATCATTAATAAATATATTGAAGAGAATAGGGCCCAATACTGACCCCTGAGGTACCCCACTAGTGACAGTGACCTCTCCAGTACTGACCCCTGAGGTACCCCACTAGTGACAGGGACCCCTCCAGTACTGACCCCTGAGGTACCCCACTAGTGACAGTGACCCAATCTGAGTATCTACCGTTAATAACCACCCTCTGTTTTCTGTCACTCAGCCAGTTACTTACCCACATACAGACATTTTCTCCCAGTCCGAGCATCCTCATTTTATATACTAACCTTTTATGAGGTACAGTGTCAGATGCTTTGGAGAAGTCCAGATATACAGCATCCATTGATTCGCCGCTGTCAAGTCTAGAACTTACCTCCTCATAGAAGCTGATTAAATTAGTTTGACATGACCGATCCCTCATGAAGCCATGCTGATATGGCGTTATTTGCTTATTTTTATTGAGATACTCCAAAATAGCATCTCTTAGAAAACCTTCAAACAGTTTCCCCACAACAGATGTTAAACTTACCGGCCTATCATTTCCAGGCTCTGTTTTTGGACCCTTTTTGAATATTGGCACTACATTTGCTATGCGCCAATCCTGTGGAACATTCCCTGTCAGTATAGAGTACGTAAATATCAGAAATAAAGGTTTGACTATGACATCACATAATTCCCATAGGATGCGGGGGTGTATGCCATCCGCTCCTGGCGATTTGTCTATTTTAATCTTTTTTTATGACAGGTACAGAAGCTATAAACCGCACAGCATAGTGGGAGAAGCAACTATAAATAAGGAAGGTTAAATGATCACATTAGCAACACCTGGAAGCAAGGGGTGTGGCCATTGCCAGAAACAACACAGGCGCCTACCCATCCACAAGGAAAACCTGTCAGATCAAAACCACGTGTTGCCAGTCTCACAGATCTCCTGCCACTCACTGTCGCCGGGACATCCTTGAGTCTTTTTTTTCTGTGACAACTACGCCCTGCGGTGAGGAATGCTTTGAAGCATGGCGAGAGCACTGAGACCCCTGTAAAGGGTAGATATCTCAATTCTTAACATTTTCTGACAGTCACAGAGGTCATCAGCATACTTTATCTCTGGTACCAGAGAAATATGAAGTCCATCACTACAACCCCCACTATGTAACACAACACACACTGACTAATAAAGAAGCATATTAACCCGATATATGCATAATAATATTAAAATGACTAGTTCTCTGTGACACCCCTCCCCCCCCCCGACCCGCATAGCAGACCTGTTGTTCTCCACTAGTGACAGTGACCCAATCTGAGTGTGTTCTGTTGACACGTAGAGGACACACATCATACATGTACGGCTCAGATGTTCTTGACTTAAGGACCAGCGTGGTACATGTGCAGGAGACACACCAGCACGATCTGTGGCAGGGGTCCGCCAGTCACTGATAGCCGGACCCCTGCTGCATGGAATCACTCATGCTGGTGCATTAACCCTTGATGTGTCACGGTCACTGCTCACTGCTGCACCTGCGATGTCCTTGCGGGGATCGGGGCTTCCATCGAGTCCCCGTGCTGCTGTGACGGGGGTACCGATGGCAGGGAAGGCAGCCCAATATCTTCCTTAGGCATCGTGGCTTCCTTCCGGACAGTGTGTAATACACTTACAGCCAATGAACAGTAATGCATTGTAAAGGAGATCAGACCCCCAAAAGTTGAAGTCCCACAGTGGGACAAAAAATAAAGTGTAAAAAAAAGTTAAATAAAAAGTTTTACAGAAAAAAACTTAGAAGTTTTAAGTAGAAAAAAAAGCGTCCTTTTCCCAAAATAAAGTAAAAAAAAAAGAAAAGTAGACGTAGTATATTACGTATTGTTGCGTCCGTATCGACCACCTTAATAAAAATATCATATGATCTGACCCCTCAGATGAACACCGTCAAAAAAATAACATAAAAGCTGTGCAAAGAAAAAAAAATTTTTTGTCACCTTACATTACTAAAAGTGCAAGAGCAAGCGATCAAAAAGGTGTATGCCCCCCAATATCATACCAATCTAAACGTCACCTCATCCCGCAAAAAATGAGCCCTACCTAAAACAATTGCCAAAAAAATAAAAAAAACTTTGGCTCTCACTAAAACATGATTTTTTTTGTTTCAAAAAAATCTGTAAGAACCTGCTGAGTAAAAATATCACATGACCTAACCCCTCAGGTGAACACCGTAAAGAAAAGGAAATAAAACCTGTGTCAAAAAAGCCATTTTTTGTCACCTCACATCACAAAAAGTGTAATACCAAGTGATTAAAAATGTCCTATGCACCCTAAAATAGTACCAATCAAACTGTCATCTCATACCGGAAAAAAAGAGCCCCTACATAAGACAGTCACCCAAATTATACAAAGAACTATAGATTTCAGAATGTGGAGACACAAAAAAATCTTTTTTTCAAAAATGCTTTATTATTTAAAACTAAATAGTCCTATTTGGTATTGTCGCGTCCATAACAACCTGCTCTATAAAAAACGCATATGATCTAACCTGTCAGATGAACGTTGTAAATAACAAAAAACAAATACGGTGCCAAAACAGATATTCTTTGTTACCTTGCCTCACAAAAAGTGCAACCAAAAATCATATGTACCATAAAATAGTACCAAAAAAACTGCCACCTTATCCCATAGCTTCAAAAATGGGGTCACTTTTTTGGCGTTTCTACTCTAGGGGTGCATCAGGGGGTCTTCAAATGTGACATGGCAACTTAAAATTATCCCACTGAAATCTGCCCTCCAAAAAGATAGCAGTTTGCGGCCACATATTGGGTGTTTCTGTAAACTACAGAATCAGGGTAATAAATATTGAGTTTTGTTAACACTTGCTTTGTTACTGGAAAAAAAATTGATTAACATGGAAAATCTGCCAAAAAAGTGACATTCTGAAATTTCTTCTCCATTTTCCATTAATTCTTGTGGATCAGCTAAAGGGTTAACAAAGTTTGTAAAATCCTTTTTAAATACCCTAACGGGTGAAGTTTCTAAAATGGGGTAATTTTTGGGTGTTTTCTATTACGTAAGCCTTACAAAGTGACTTCTGACCTGAACTGGACCTTAAAAAGTGGGTTTTGGAAATTTTCTGAAAGATTTCAAGATTTGCTTCTAAACTTCTAAGCCTTCTAACGTCCCCAAAAAATAAATTGGCATTCACAAAATGATCCAAACATGAAGTAGACATACGGAGTATGTAAAGTTACTATTTTTGGAGGTATTACTATCTATTATAAGAGTAGAGAAATAGAAATTTGGAAATTAGCAAATTTTTCAACATTTTTGGTAAATGTTTTACTTTTCTATAAATAAAAATTAAATATTTAGACTCTATTTTACCAGTGTCATGAAGTACAATATATGATGAGAAAAAAATCTCAGAATGGCTTGGATAAGTAAAAGTGTTTTAAAGTTAACACCACATAAAGTGACACAGATTTGTCAGATTTGCAAAAAATGGCCTGGTCCTTGAGGTGAAATATGGCAGGGTCCCAAAGGGGTTAATAACCCCCTTCTGTTTTTTATCACTCAGCCAGTTACTTACCCACATACAGACATTTTCTATCAGTCTGACCATCCTCATTTTATATACTAACCTTTTATGAGGTACAGCGTCAAATGCTTTGGAGAAGTCCAGATATACGACATGCATTGATTCGCCGCTGTCAAGTCTAGAACTTACCTCCTCATAGAAACTGATTAAATTAGTCTGGCATGACCGATCCCTCATGAAGCCATGCTGATATGGCGTTATTTGCTTATTTTCATTGAGGTACTCTAAGATAGAATCTCTTAGAAAACCTTAAAACAGTTTACCCATGACAGATGTTAAACTTACCGGCCTATAATTTCCAGGCTCTGTTTTTGGACCCATTTAGCTATGCGCCAATCCTGTGGAACATTTCCTGTCAGTATAGAGCTTGTAAATATCAGAAATAAGGGTCTGGCTATGATATTAAATAATTATTTTAGGATACAGGGGTGTATGCCACCCGGTCCTGGCGATTTGTCTATTTTAATCTTTTTAAGTCGCTGTTGTACTTCTTCTTGGGTCAGACAGGGCACTTCTAATGGGGGATTTACTTTTACATTCTGGATTTCATCTGACAGTTTATTTTCCTCAGTGAATACATTGGAAAAAAAAATATTTAATAGCTTTGCTTTCTCCTCATCGCTTTCCGAAACTCCCCCCTCATCACTCTGTAAAGAGCCGACACCTTCAGATTTTGTAATTTTTACTATTTATATAATTGAAGAACATTTTAGGGTTAGTTTTACTCTCTTTGGCAATTAATCTCTCGGTCTCTAGTTTGGCTGCTTTTATTTGTCTTTTACATATTCTATTTGTTATAGTTTTTTGTCAGGCATTCGGCATTAGTATACATACAATTAAGTGGTTTATGTATATTTTTTACCCTACACCTTTCCTTCTGAGCTGTTCTAGTCCCTCCTTCCATTCCTCCCCAAATCCCAATACCTCGCCCCCGGTCTTTATCTGCACATCTTCCCTCCCTATAACGTAATTACCCTCCCCCCAGTCCATAGTTTAAACACTCCTCCAACCTTCTAGCCATCTTTCTCCCCAACACGGCTGCCCCTTCCCCATTGAGGTGCAGCCCGTCCCTACGGTAGAGCCTGTGGGTGACAGTGACACTACTACTCCTATTCTGCGCTTTAGTAAAGAGAGACTTAGTTATTGACTCCACCATGCACTGGCCACTGCACCCACACTCCTGTCTTGCACTCAGACAATCACCTAACATCACGTGCACCCCAACTAGGATAGGAGCCCCAATATAAGGGTGTTCCCCAACAGAAGTAAGAGTGTGTCCACCATCACTGCACAGCCCCAGTAAGAGACAGAGAAGAGATTAGTAACCATCACCCTCATCCTCCTCCTGCACCCACATGGCGGGTTACTGCCAAATTATACTGCACCGATGCAGCAATGTCGATGGCTTGCAGGTAAACAATAAAGAGGAAGAGGATCTGGCACAGGCACAGGGACCCCTTCTAACAGCTGATCGGTGGGGCCACATCTGATGCTGATATAACCTATCCTGAGAAAAGCTCATCAATATAAGAAAACCAGACAAACCTTTTAAGAGAAACTGTCCTGTGTCTGCGGTTATAGAAATCTTAGCATTTATTTCATATTTTTCCACAGATGAATAACTACATGAAGAAAGTCCATTACACAGATCGAAGGGGAGAAGACATCTTCTTCAATGAGAGAGGAGAGCTGCCGTCTACGTGGCTGCTGGCAAACTGGGCGATATATAAAAATGGAAGCAAATATGAATTTGTAGTAAAACCTCTGGCGTCCTTCGAAGAAACAAGAAAAGAGAAAACTCCTGACATTGACGAAGGAGAAATCAAGTGGAAAAATGACACAGTAAGAAATGATAAAGATAGTAGAAGTAAAGAAGTAGAATGGGGCAGAACCATCAGTCAATACGTGTATGAGTGTGCACACATACTGCTCCACTATGTTGTTCAAATGCTGCCTCCTTCTAAGACGTTGTATATCAGCTGGTGGTGTTGATTTTTGTGTGGCGGTGACAAAGTTTTTCCAAATGTCAGCCATGCTAACCCTGCCTTCTGAGGAGCTGGCCGTTACACATCTGTGTTGGCGACCTCTTTCTCCTCTGCCTCTGGCTTCGCCTTGTGCTTCCACTTGTCTCCCACTGTCAGTTGGGAATAACATCAGGAGCGCGTCTACCAGTGTGTGCTTGTAGTCACGCATCTTCCTATCATGCTCCAGTGCAGGAAGTAAGGACGGCACATTGTCTTTGTAACGGGGATCCAGCAGGGTGGCAACCCAGTAGTCAGGACAAGTTATAATGTGGACAACTCTGCGGTCGTTACGCAGGCACTGCAGTATATAGTTGCTCATGTGTGCCAGGGTGCCCAGAGGTAAGGATAAGCTGTCCTCTGTAGGTAGTGTATCGTCAGTGTCCTCCGTATCACTCCAGCTATGCTCCAGTGATGGCCATGAGCTGGGTTGGGTGCCACCCTGCTTTTAACCCGGTTCCTACTCCTCCTCTACCTTCTCCTCCAGAATTGTACCCTGATTGGCGACATGTGTACCTGGCCTCTGCTGGTGCAGGAACCCACCTTCTGAGCCACTTTTGAATGACTGGCCTGAAACCCTTTGAAATGCCTCCTTTTCCTCCTACTCCTCCTTCTTCTGTGCCACATTCTCTTCCATCATCGTCCTAAGTGTTTTTTCAATGAGACATAGAAGTGGTATTGTAACGCTAAAAACAGCGCCATCGGAACTGGCCATGTTGGCCTGAGGCAGATAGCTGTTTGGCGCATATCCTTCCGCCACCGAGGTTTGCAGGGGATTTTTCTTTGCCTCCTCCTCCTACTCCTCTTCCTTCTCTAAAACCTCCTCATCCGGTCAGCGTAACACCTTCACCACCAACTTCAGCACAGCCAGGGGAAAACAACAGCAGGCAGTTTTGAAACTCATCTGGAAGACAAACCCAACACCGCGCAGGAGCTGTGGACAGGCATGGAACAACAGACCGATAAGTGGTTGGTGCCACTGAGCGTCAAGCCCGGCCTGGTGGTGTGCGATAATGGGCAAAATCTCGTAGCAGCTCTGGGCCTAGCCAGTTTGACGCACATCCATTACTTGGCGCATGTGCTGAATTTGGTGTTGCAGAAATTCCTGAAAAACTACCCCGATATGTCAGAGCTGCTGCAGAAAGTGCGGGCCGTCTGTGCGCTCTTTCGGCGTTCTTACCCTGCTGCTGCTCACCTGTCTGCGCTACAGCGTAACTTCGTGCTCTGCGGAATAGCACCACTTCACCACCACTGAGGGGGCCTCCATGCGAGACCTGTGTGCCTTCTTGCGCTGTTTCGACTACTCCACCAACATGGCCAGTGCTGATGACGCCGTTCTCAGTGTTACTATCCCACTTCTATATCTCCTAGAAAAAACGTTACAGGCGATGATGGAAGAGGATGTGGCACAGGAGGAAGAGGAAGAGGGATCATTTACACGATTATCAGGCCAGTCATTCACAAGTGGCTAGGAGGGTGGGTTCCTGCACTAACATGGGCCAGGTACACAATTGTCCAGCCAGTGCACAGTTCTGGAGGAGGATGAGGAGAAGAAACCATATTCACAGCAGGGTGGCACCCAAAGCATCTCACGGCCATCACTTGAGAGTGGCTGGGGGGATACGGAGGACGATGATGATACACCTCCCACAGAGGACAGCTTGTCCTTGCCTCTGGGCAGCCTACACACATGAGCGACTACATGCTGCAATGCCTGCGCAACAACCGCCGAGTTGCCCACATTATAACTTGTGCTGATTACTGGGTGGCCACCCTGCTGGGTCCCTGTTACAAGGACTTTGTGCCGTCCTTAATTCCCTCACTGGAGCTTTATCGGAAGATGCACGACTACAAGCGCACGCTGGTAGACGCGCTGCTGATGGCATTTCCAAATGACATCGGGGTCTCAGTGGATGCACAAGGCGAAGGCAGAGGAGAAGGAGGAACAGGTTGCGAACGCAGCCGGGGCACCGCCAGCACCTCAGAAGGCAGGGTTAGCATGGCCGAAATGTGGAAAAGCTTTGTCATCACGCCACATCAACCAACACCACCAGCTGATATGCAACGTCTTAGCAGGAGGCAGCAATTGAACAACATGGTGGGGCAGTACGTGTGCACACGCCTACACGTACTGACTGATTTTCTGACATTCAATTTTTGGGTCTCCAAATTGTCCACATGGCCTGAGCTTGCCCTTTATGCCTTGGAGGTGCTGGCCTGCCCTGCAGCCAGTGTATTATCTGAACGTGTGTTTAGCATGGCTGGGGGTTTCATTACAGACAAAGGCAGCCGCCTGTCCACAGCCAACGTGGACAAGCTCACATTCATTAAATGAACCAGGCATGGATCCCACAGGACTTGTCCGTACCTTGTGCAGAATAGACATGTATACTGGCCTCGCACAGCCACTGTTATACTCCAGCGCACTTTCTATTTGTTTTATTTTATATATTGCACAAGATGTTATGGTCTACCCAAATGTAATAAAAAAAAAAAAAAGTGTTGGCTGCCTCCTCCTCCTCCACCTACACATCCACCTACACCGCCATGTCCACCGCCTCCTCAACCTCCTACTCCATATGGACCTCCTCCTCCTAGTTCAGGATTATTATTTTTATTTATTTTATTTTATTTTAAGTCATTTCCCTATACACATTTGTATGCAGGGCACTTGTCCAGTTCTTACCCACATTTTGCTGCCTTTTGCAGCCCTCTAGCCCTTTCCATGTCTCTTTTAGAGCCATTTCAGTGCCTCAATGAAATGCACAAATGAGGAAATAGTAATCAATTGATCATCACTTCATCAGTGTAAATCCGCCAAAATTAAGGGATGATCCAAACTTGAAGCGTGTCTGGTATGCATTAAAACATTACCTTTATTAGTCACAATTTAAAGTAAGGCCCTTAAGCTATAACAACACATAACACAATCCAAATATAGAAATAGAGCACCGCTCAGTGAACACATTTACAAGTGATCTGTATTGCATAGGATCGACACAAAAGATGTGCACGGCGGCACCACAAAATAAAACCGTTGGTCCTACCGCACCATATAGTTTGTTCCTGTAAGTAATACGGCCTCACAATCGATACCCGCCAAGGCTTGTATATATTTCAGGAAATAAGAAGGATTAATAAGGTCCAGGCTAGCTTGCCCTAATCAGGCCCTACCTGAGTCCTACACAAGCCCTGGTAACCTAGCCGCGGAGCCCCGTGGCCAGGTACCAACTGGAACCTAACCCTGGAATTGATTCGCCCTAATTAGCCCTCTGCTGCCAGGTCCCGACATGCATGTTTCGCTTTATGATGAGGGTAAAACTCATCAGGGGAAACACAGGGAGCTTGGGACTATCTATGCAGGATGTACAGGATAGTAACCTGTGTCTCCTGTGAGTAATTGCTGGCTGCCCTGGGTCCTAATAATGGCACACTAGGGCATGAGAAGGATGAAGGAGGCCAACTGATGTGGGTCCTACTTCTGCGCATGGGGCTCGGTATAGACTTTGGTGGTGGCGGAATCTGCCACTATTTGAATTGCTTACCCCAAAACGAGGTTTGGTAGGTGATCCGCCTCCTTAGTGAGGTGCAGCGCATCACGCCGGCGCATGCGCAGTGTACTTCACTAGATCTCTATGAGGCAGAATCACCGGCCGGACGCTGGTGGGTATGATTACCTCACCGCGTATTTTCCCGCAGATTTGCGCGAGAACTGCTGAAAAGGTCGCCAGGTGACCGGGACGCTTCACCTGGCAACTGTCAGATGCGCGATTCACGGTATGGAGCCGCGCTATGTAAACAAACTGGCATTTAAGGCATACAAGATAGTAAAAAGTAACTAGGACATAGTAGTCTCAAACTGACACTTGACTATTAGGTAGGGGTGTTGGGGGACAGATGGGGGATAGAAATGAGGAAGAGGTTATAATTATTGTGAGAATGTTTTTTTCCAATTACAGATAATTAACTAAAGCAACTGTAATTGATTTGCTCATTCAGGCCCATGGGTGAAACTGTACATCGCGTAAATATCCAGCGAGTCTCACGTTGTAATAAGAGACGATCCCAGTCTCCCCCACGGATTGGGGGGGGGGGCACAATATTTTCAATCCCCATGGCCTTAATGCATTTGGGATTACCTTGGTGACCTTCATAAACATGTCTAGACACAGCTGTGTCTCTCTTATTTTCAATGTCACCAAGGTGCTCACCCAGCCGCCTGCGCAATTCCCTTTTTGTCTTCCCTATGTATTTCTTTTTGCACTCACAAGTGATCTTATAGATCACACCTTGGGTTTTGCAATTGATGAGATCCTATATAGGGAATGTAAGTTGTAAATTTGTGCTATAGAATGTCTTACCCCTCTGTATGATGTTACACGCCACACAACCTCCACCTTTGAAGTAACCTACAGTTCTACGGTCTAACCATGTCCCTTTCTTAGGGACGGGGGTGTAGTGGCTGTGGACAAGGGAGTCCTTCAGCCTGTTGCCCCTTCTAAATGTGATCTGCGGATAATCATGTATCACTTCCCTGATGTCAGGGTCCATCATGAGGACTGGCCAATGTTTATTAAGGATTCCCCTCATATGGTCAGTGCTGCCATCAAACATGTCAATCAAGCGGATTTTTATCACACTCCATCTTGATCTTTGGGACCAGTGGTTCTGAATGGGCCGTCGTGGCTGCCCTGTGGTACGCTTTTTTAAGGCTCTCATCAGGATATCCTCTCTTAAGGAATCTGGTCCTGAGGTCATCCGCCTGCTTCCTAAACTCCGTCCCCTCAGAGCAGTTGCACCTAAAGCGCAAATACTGGCCAGATGGAATCCCCCTCTTCAGTGGGGTAGGGTGACTGCTGCTCCAGTGTAGGATGGAGTTAGTGGAAGTCAATTTTCTAAAAATTGTAATTAACAGTTCATCCAGTCTCTTCCTTGAGATTAAAATGTCAAGAAATGGGAGTGCATCTGCACTAACCTCCTATGTGAACCTCAAACCAATATTATTGTGGTTCAGGTTATCCACAAAGTTGAAGTAAGAGGATTTTGTGTCACTCCAGATATGGGCCCGGTACTCGACGACATTGTATCGGTGAAAACCCTGGCAGCTTCCCACCAGCCCAGGAGAAAATTCGCATAGGCTGGTGCACAAGAACAGCCCATTGCCGTGCCCCTGAGCTGGTGGTAAAGCTTAGTGCCAAAAAAGGAAAAAATTGTGGGTTAGCAGGTATTTTAGGAGTTTCAAAATTAAGTCATTATGTGCTTCATACTGACATCCCCTCATGCTCAAATAGTATCCCACTGCTCTGAGTCCGGCTGCATGTGGGTTAGAGGAAAACAGTGCCTCGACATCTATGCTTCCTAGACCTGCTTGCTCCTCCACAGTAATACCTTCTAGTCTCTTCAAGAGGTCCATAGTGTTCCTAATATAGGATGGAAAGGACACTACGAAGGGCATCAGGATTGTTCTGGTTAATGCTCCCAATCCTCGTGACTATCGGTCTCCCCTTAAAGGGCTGGTCCCTTTATAAATTTTGGGATGGCTATAGAACGTTGCAATAGTTTTGGATATAGGAAATCGTATTCCTCTTGAGAAACAAGTTTTTTTGCCTTAGCGTCCTGCAGGATGTCCCTAAGTTCTATCAAATAAGGTTCAGTCGGATTAGATACTATTCTCTCATAGCTGTTCCTATCCTCATAATTCTGTACGTGTCTGGGTTCATAATTACCATGTTGCCCCCTTTATCAGAGGGCTTCACGGTAATTGTGGGGTTGTCCCTCAGGGACTTGATAGCCTCCCATTCCTCCTTGGAACAGTTTGTCATTGGGGTGGATGATGGTATATTTAACAGGTCTGCTGATACAAGTTGGAGGACGACATTCAGACATGATATGTCACTAAGGGGGGGCATTTTCGAACTTTTATTTCCGACGAAGTTCGGCCGAACCCGGAGAACCCGAACTTCCAGGTGTTCGCTCAACTCTACTCACCACACAACCATGGTGAGGAGGAACATCAGTAATGCGATGGTGGAGGACACAGGCTGCTTCAAGGTAAACCAGGTCAGGCTTCGTAGAATAATCCTAATCATTAATACTCGGGCAGTACCCACGTCACAGATTTGCTGACAGAACCCATGAATTTAAGATGCGGACTTGAATTGTATTGTGGTAAGTTCCAGTGGTCAGACCATGTTGAGGGTTGTAGTGTTCTTTGTGTATAGTATAGTACAATTGTATCTGCACGTTCAGCTTATTGGGATCCTGTCTGATAGCGACACCTTATACATTTATAGTTTTTCCTTTCTTTGTGACTTAATCTTCATTTCCAGGTTGTCCGCCATGTTACACATGCTAATACACTTAGCCCCGCCCTCTGCAGTCACATGTTCTTCAGGCCATGGCTGGAGGGGCGGGTCTGAATGTACTGCTTGATATCCAGTGTCAGTCATCTGTAAGGTCTGCATTATAAGATAAGGATCTGTAGGAGAAGCCAGGGGTCGCGTTAGGGGGCAGCAAACTGGGCAATTGTCCCGGGCCCCTCATCGTCTAGGGGGCCCCTGCTTCACTGCTGCTGTTCAGCCGAATGTCCGTGTAAGCAAAGACAGATGAACAGCTGCAATTAACAATGCGGTGTAAGGTCCCCTCCCTCACATATAAGAGAAATCATTACCACAGCGCTGACAGCTCTGGACACCAGCAGCGCCTTCTACTAGAGCTGTAGGACCTGCAATGATGTCAGGTGCAGGAGGCGAAGCTCAGCAGAGAAGAGGTGATGAAGGACCTGCGATGATCTCACCATCATGTGACCAGAACAGGAGGCGGAGCTCAGCAGAGAAGAGTGGATGAAGGACCTGCGATGACCTCACCATCATGTCACCAGAACAGGAGGCAGAGCTCAACAGAGAAGAGTGGATGAAGGACCTGCGATGACCTCACCATCATGTCACCAGAACAGGAGGCGGAGCTCAACAGAGTAGAGTGGATGAAGGACCTGCGATGACCTCACCATCATGTCACCAGAACAGGAGGCGGAGCTCAACAGAGAAGAGTGGATGAAGGACCTGCGATGACCTCACCATCATGTCACCAGAACAGGAGGCGGAGCTCAGCAGAGTAGAGTGGATGAAGGACCTGTGATGACCTAACCATCATGTCACCAGAACAGGAGGCGGAGCTCAGCAGAGTAGAGTGGATGAAGGACCTGCGATGACCTCACCATCATGTCACCAGAACAGGAGGCGGAGCTCAGCAGAGAAGAGCGGATGAAGGACCTGCGATGACCTCACCATCATGTCACCAGAACAGGAGGCGGAGCTCAACAGAGAAGAGTGGATGAAGGACCTGCGATGACCTCACCATCATGTCACCAGAACAGGAGGCGGAGCTCATCAGTGCAGTAAAGTAATGAAGAAGACCAGCCATGTATGGGAAGAAGTGAAGGATGGATTTAATGTAAGAGCCAGGAAAATGATAGGAGTTGTATTCCTCTCCTCTTCTGCTTCCTGCTATGTAATGGCGTGGACATGCTGAGAGTTGTAGTCCCATTCTCTTATACGTGCCCCTGTAATGTTCTCTGATATAAAATAATAATTGCTTGGACATGCTGGTAGTTATAGTCCTCTCCTGTTATTCCTCCGGGGTCTTTTTTATACTAAATATCCACACTAAGAAAACCAATAATCTGGATCAATTTAGGAGAAGGAGATCATTAAATATACCGGGCACTACTGGGGAGGAATGGAGGAGCAGTATATACTGTCACTACAGGGTACATTATATATATACTGGCACTACGGGGTACATTATATATATACTGGCACTACGGGGTACATTATATATATACTGGAACTACAGGGTACATTATATATATACTGGCACTACGGGGTACATTATATATATACTGGAACTACAGGGTACATTATATATATACTGGCACTACGGGGCACATTATATGTATACTGGCACGACAGGGTACATTATATTTATACTGGAACTACAGGGTACATTATATATATACTGGAACTACAGGGTACATTATATATATAACATCCAATAATTGCTCGGCAAGAGCAAAAGAAGGCACAGCCCAAGTATGCAAAAGTATAAAGATTTATTAAACAAATAAATAGATAGGCAATAAG
Organism: Bufotes viridis; assembly: GCA_033119425.1. Lineage (NCBI taxonomy): Eukaryota > Metazoa > Chordata > Amphibia > Anura > Bufonidae > Bufotes > Bufotes viridis. The sequence goes on from CM065589.1 coordinate 606,571,273, forward strand.
TACATACACATTAATTGTGCAGTGGAGGAGCACAGAATGAATGCCCAAGAACCACCACTAACACTGAGTATCCGCACACCACAAAGATGGTTCAGTATTCAATGATAAAGCAACGGCAAGGTTAGAGGTCATGATAAACCCCAGAGAGTTAAACAAATTAGCCAAAATATGCATAACATAATTAAAACAATCCAAGGCGCAGGTAACATACCGTTAGCCATGGTGTACAGGGGATAGTCAGTGCCAGTGGAACAGGACACCCTCGACGCGCGTTTCGCACTTCGCTTCGTCAGGAGGTACAATAACATCCCCTCAAAGCCCCCCAATTATAGTGCAGTGCTCACCCTGATTGGTTAAGAAAATAATTATCCGATTGAGGACAGCCGCTGTTTTGTATCGAGCGAGCTTACCCTGGTGATGCGGACGCGGTCCTCCACGAGGACGCCGGCTCATCAGGAGGTGGAGTGATGCGCTTCCGGCGCGTCAGTCCAGCTGCCAAGGAGACCGTGCGGCGTCATCACGTGGACCCGCCCGCAGCGCACCATGGGAGCTCGCTACAGCGATAGTCATGGTGACGGAATATACAAAGGGGCACGGCACAGGACGGAAGTCAGACCTACACTATGGAATCAAAAATAGAGGCCGAAAAAAACAAAAAAACATAGGAAGGTAGCCACAACTAGAAATTCTCATAATCAACAGGTGATAGTGTATATATAGTGAACTCCATATTTCATTTTGGGATAAAGAATATTGAATATAAAAATAATAAATACATAGTGATCAGAATGAGTATAAAATTAAAAATTAAAAATCTAAACTCATAATTAAAAAAGTTACATGATTAAATAAAACACGTGATAAATCAAACATGATTGGTGTACAAAAGTGCATGAAGTAGGCACAATCAAAAAACATGATCAAAATATGCAATACATAATTAGTGAATCAAGAAATGTGTAATTCAGATAAAGCCATCGACGTCCACAATGATCCATAGGGCAAGAGTCCATATGTCGATCCAAACAACAAAGGGGAGGTAGCTATCTTCAGAGGGCTAGTAGGGGAAGCTATAGAAATAAATAGACATCGTATAAAACATGGACATATAGTAGCATAAAATAAGATAAAATCATAGAAAGGATTTGAAACTCAAGGCTTCGTTAAGACCATGTGGTAACACAGTGTTGAGCAGTACCATACATTTCGTCTCCAATTGTAAGAGCCGGCGCTTTACATCGCCGCCTCTAACTCCCAGTCTTACGCGATCTATACCCCTAAAAGCTATTTTGTTGGGGTTGCTTCCGTGAAAATCACGGAAGTGTCTCACTAATGGTTTTAGCTTTTTAAGTCCCTCTTGATCTGAAATTTCTCCTGCTGCCCTGATGTCCCGAGCATGTTCTAAAATCCTCACTTTCAGAGCTCTGGTTGTCATTCCAATATAGATAAGGCCACAAGGGCAGCAGGCATGATATATTACCGCCTCCGTAGTGCAAGATATATGATGCACTATTTTATATTCCTTATTGCCACCCGAATCAGTAAAAGTGTTGGTTCTCATCATCAACCTGCAAGCAGTACAATTTCCACATTGGAATGAACCCCACTGGGGCCCTTATCACCAAAGGGACTTTTGACTCCTGGGGCAATATAATGGCTTCTAGTGATCATGTCCTTTAGATTTTTGATCTTTTCCAGGCCACCGACGCTCGTGTTGAAATCACCCGTTTCAAGTCTCCATCCGTAAGTAAGACATGCCAATGTCTGTTTAAGATCTCTAATTGTTCACGCCATTGAGCATTGAAAGGGGTGATATATCTCAGATGTTCCGGGCCTTGTTCTTTACCATTTCGGCCCTTCTTCAAAAGCAAATTGTCTCTAGAAATGTTTTTGGCTCTGATATAGCCCCTCTGTATGGTCTGACGACCATATCCTCTCTCCTGAAACTTGCGGGTCAGATCCGCCGCCTGTCGTTCAAACCTAGCATCATTAGAGCAGATCCTTTTTGCCCTATAAAATTGGCCAACTGGTATAGCTTTTTTAACCTGTGGGTGATGGGAAGAGGAAAAATGTAACAAGGAATTGGCCGCCGTGGGCTTTCGGTACATATCCATGCCCAAAGAGCCATCCTCTTCAACCTGAATCAAGACATCAAGGAATTCCACCGAAACTAAAGGACATGATCACTAGAAGCCATTATATTGCCCCAGGAGTCAAAAGTCCCTTTGGTGATAAGGGCCCCCAGTGGGGTTCATTCCAATGTGGAAATTGTACTGCTTGCAGGTTGATGATGAGAACCAACACTTTTACTGATTCGGGTGGCAATACGGAATATAAAATAGTGCATCATATATCTTGCACTACGGAGGCGGTAATATATCATGCCTGCTGCCCTTGTGGCCTTATCTATATTGGAATGACAACCAGAGCTCTGAAAGTGAGGATTTTAGAACATGCTCGGGACATCAGGGCAGCAGGAGAAATTTCAGATCAAGAGGGACTTAAAAAGCTAAAACCATTAGTGAGACACTTCCGTGATTTTCACGGAAGCAACCCCAACAAAATAGCTTTTAGGGGTATAGATCGCGTAAGACTGGGAGTTAGAGGCGGCGATGTAAAGCGCCGGCTCTTACAATTGGAGACGAAATGGATGGTACTGCTCAACACTGTGTTACCACATGGTCTTAACGAAGCCTTGAGTTTCAAATCCTTTCTATGATTTTATCTTATTTTATGCTACTATATGTCCATGTTTTATACTGATGTCTATTTATTTCTATAGCTTCCCCTACTAGCCCTCTGAAGATAGCTACCTCCCCTTTGTTGTTTGGATCGACATATGGACTCTTGCCCTATGGATCATTGTGGACGTCGATGGCTTTATCTGAATTACACATTTCTTGATTCACTAATTATGTATTGCATATTTTGATCATGTTTTTTGATTGTGCCTACTTCATGCACTTTTGTACACCAATCATGTTTGATTTATCACGTGTTTTATTTAATCATGTAACTTTTTTAATTATGAGTTTAGATTTTTAATTTTTAATTTTATACTCATTCTGATCACTATGTATTTATTATTTTTATATCCAATATTCTTTATCCCAAAATGAAATATGGAGTTCACTATATATACACTATCACCTGTTGATTATGAGAATTTCTAGTTGTGGCTACCTTCCTATGTTTTTTTGTTTTTTTGTTTTTTTCGGCCTCTATTTTTGATTCCATAGTGTAGGTCTGACTTCCGTCCTGTGCCGTGCCCCTTTGTATATTCCGTCACCATGACTACCGCTGTAGCGAGCTCCCATGGTGCGCTGCGGGCGGGTCCACGTGATGACGCCGCACGGTCTCCTTGGCAGCTGGACTGACGCGCCGGAAGCGCATCACTCCACCTCCTGATGAGCCAGCGTCCTCGTGGAGGACCGCGTCCACATCACCAGGGTAAGCTCGCTCGATACAAAACAGCGGCTGTCCTCAATCGGATAATTATTTTCTTAACCAATCAGGGTGAGCACTGCACTATAATTGGGGGGCTTTGAGGGGATGTTATTGTACCTCCTGACGAAGCGAAGTGCGAAACGCGCGTCAAGGGTGTTCTGTTCCACTGGCACTAACTATCCCCTGTACACCATGGCTAACGGTATGTTACCTGCGCCTTAGATTGTTTTAATTATGTTATGCATATTTTGGCTAATTTGTTTAACTCTCTGGGGTTTATCATGACCTCTAACCTTGCCGTTGCTTTATCATTGAATACTGAACCATCTTTGTGGTGTGCGGATACTCAGTGTTAGTGGTGGTTCTTGGGCATTCATTCTGTGCTCCTCCACTGCACAATTAATGTGTATGTACTTATTGCCTATCTATTTATTTGTTTAATAAATCTTTATACTTTTGCATACTTGGGCTGTGCCTTCTTTTGCTCTTGCCGAGCAATTATTGGATGTTGTACTTTGGTCTTCGGCCACAGCCGTTTATGAGTTAATTTGGGGCCTTTTTTGTAGGTGTATATACATTATATATATACTGGAACTACAGGGTACATTATATATATACTGGAACTACAGGGTACATTATATATATACTGGAACTACAGGGTACATTATATTTATACTGGAACTACAGGGTACATTATATATATATACTGGCACTACGGGGTACATTATATGTATACTGGAACTACAGGGTACATTATATATATATACTGGCACTACGGGGCACATTATATATATACTGGCACTACGGGGTACATTATATATATATACTGACACTACGGGGTACATTATATATATACTGGCACTACGGGGTACATTATATATATACTGGAACTACGGGGTACATTATATATATACTGGAACTACAGGGTACATTATATATATATACTGGCACTACGGGGTACATTATATATATATACTGGCACTACGGGGTACATTATATATATACTGGCACTATGGGGTACATTATATATATACTGGCACTATGGGGTACATTATATATATACTGGCACTATGGGGTAGATTATATATATACTGGCACTACGGGGTACATTATATATATACTGGCACTACGGGGTACATTATATATATACTGGCACTACGGGGTACATTATATATATACTGGCACTACGGGTACATTATATATATACTGGCACTACGGGGTACATTATATATATACTGGCACTACGAGGTACATTATATATATACTGGCACTACGGGTACATTATATATATACTGGCACTACGGGTACATTATATATATACTGGCACTACGGGTACATTATATATATACTGGCACTACAGGGTACATTATATATATACTGGCACTACAGGGTACATTATATATATACTGGCACTACGGGTACATTATATATATACTGGCACTACAGGGTACATTATATATATACTGGCACTACGGGGTACATTATATATATACTGGCACTACGGGGTACATTATATATATACTGGCACTACGGGGTACATTATATATATATACTGGCACTATGGGGTACATTATATATATACTGGCACTAGGGGTACATTATATATATACTGGCACTACGGGGTACATTATATATATACTGGCACTACGGGGTACATTATATATATACTGGCACTACAGGGTACATTATATATATACTGGCACTACGGGGTACATTATATATATACTGGCACTACGGGGTACATTATATATATACTGGCACTACGGGGTACATTATATATATACTGGAACTACAGGGTACATTATATATATATACTGGCTCTACAGGGTACATTATATATATACTGGCACTACAGGGTACATTATATATATACTGGCACTACGGGGTACATTATATATATACTGGCACTACGGGGTACATTATATATATACTGGAACTACAGGGTACATTATATATATACTGGCACTACAGGGTACATTATATATATACTGGCACTACGGGGTACATTATATATATACTGGCACTATGGGGTACATTATATATATACTGGCACTACAGGGTACATTATATATATACTGGCACTACAGGGTACATTATATATATACTGGCACTACAGGGTACATTATATATATACTGGCACTACGGGTACATTATATATATACTGGCACTACAGGGTACATTATATATATACTGGCACTACAGGGTACATTATATATATACTGGCACTACGGGTACATTATATATATACTGGCACTACAGGGTACATTATATATATACTGGCACTACAGGGTACATTATATATATACTGGCACTACGGGGTACATTATATATATACTGGCACTATGGGGTACATTATATATATACTGGCACTACGGGGTACATTATATATATACTGGCACTACGGTGTACATTATATATATACTGGCACTACGGGGTACATTATATATATACTGGAACTACGGGGTACATTATATATATACTGGAACTACAGGGTACATTATATATATACTGGAACTACAGGGTACATTATATATATATACTGGCACTACGGGGTACATTATATGTATACTGGAACTACATGGGTACATTATATATATATACTGGCACTACGGGGCACATTATATATATACTGGCACTACGGGGTACATTATATATATATACTGGCACTACAGGGTACATTATATATATATACTGGAACTACAGGGTACATTATATGTATACTGGAACTACAGGGTACATTATATATATATACTGGCACTACGGGGCACATTATATATATACTGGCACTACGGGGTACATTATATATATACTGACACTACAGGGTACATTATATATATACTGGAACTACAGGGTACATTATATATATACTGGAACTACGGGGTACATTATATAAATACTGGAACTACAGGGTACATTATATGTATACTGGCACTACAGGGTACATTATATATATACTGGCACTACGGGGCACATTATATATATACTGGCACTACAGGGTACATTATATATATACTGGAACTACAGGGTACATTATATATATACTGGAACTACAGGGTACATTATATATATACTGGAACTACAGGGTACATTATATATATACTGGAACTACAAGGTACATTATATATATACTGGCACTACAGGGCACATTATATATATACTGGCACTATGGGGTACATTATATATATACTGGAACTACAGGGTACATTATATATATACTGGAACTACAGGGTACATTATATATATATACTGGAACTACGGGGTACATTATATATACACTGGAACTACGGGGTACATTATATATATACTGGAACTACAAGGTACATTATATATATACTGGCACTACAGGGCACATTATATATATACTGGCACTACGGGGTACATTATATATACACTGGAACTACGGGGTACATTATATATATACTGGAACTACAGGGTACATTATATATATACTGGCACTACAGGGCACATTATATATATACTGGCACTACAGAGTACATTATATATATACTGGAACTACAGGGTACATTATATATATACTTGAACTACGGGGTACATTATATATATACTGACACTACAGGGTACATTATATATATACTGGCACTACAGGGTACATTATATATATACTGGCACTACGGGGTACATTATATATATACTGGAACTACAGGGTACATTATATATATACTGCCACTACGGGGTACATTATATATATACTGGAACTACGGGGTACATTATATGTATATACTGGCACTACGGGGTACATGATATATATGCTGCATTATGGGGTACATTATATATATACTGGAACTACGGGGTACATTATCTATATACTGGAACTACGGGGTACATTATATATATACTGGCACTACGGGGTACATGATATATATACTGAAATACGGGGTACATTATATATATACTGGCACTACGGGGTACATTATATATATACTGGCACTACGGGGTACATTATATATATACTGGAACTATGGGGTACAATATATATATACTGGAACTACGGGGTACATTATATATATACTGGAACTACGGGGTACATTATATATATACTGGAACTACAGGGTACATTATATATATACTGGCATTACGGGGTACATTATATATATACACTGGGAATACGGGGTACATTATATATATACTGGGAATACGGGGTACATTATATATATACTGGAACTACGGGGTACATTATATATATACTGGAACTACAGGGTACATTATATATATACTGGAACTACAGGGTACATTATATATATACTGGAACTACAGGGTACATTATATATATACTGGCACGACGGGGTACATTATATATATACTGGAACTACAGGGTACATTATATATATACTGGAACTACGGGGTACATTATATATATACTGACACTACAGGGTACATTATATATATACTGGCACTACGGGGTACATTATATATATACTGGCACTATGGGGTACATTATATATATACTGGCACTACGGGGCACATTATATATATACTGGAACTACGGGGTATATTATATATATACTGACACTACAGGGTACATTATATATATACTGGCACTACGGGGTACATTATATATATACTGGCACTACGGGGTACATTATATATATACTGGCACTACGGGGTACATTATATGTATACTGGAACTACGGGGTACATTATATATATACTGGCACTACGGGGTACATTATATATATACTGGCACTACGGGGCACATTATATATATACTTGAACTACGGGGTACATTATATGTATACTGGCACTACAGGGTACATTATATATATACTGGCACTACGGGGTACATTATATGTATACTGGCACTACAGGGTACATTATATATATACTGGCACTACGGGGTACATTATATATATACTGGAACTACGGGGTACATTATATGTATACTGGCACTACGGGGTACATTATATATATACTGGCACTACGAGGTACATTATATATATATATATACTGGCACTACAGGGTACATTATATATATACTGGAACTACGGGGTACATTATATATATACTGGAACTACGGGGTACATTATATATATACTGGCACTACAGGGTACATTATATATATATACTGGCACTACGGGGTACATTATATATATACTGGAACTACAGGGTACATTATATATATACTGGCACTACGGGGTACATTATATATATACTGACACTACGGGGTACATTATATGTATACTGTCACTACGGGGTACATGATATATATGCTGCACTACGGGGTACATTATATATATACTGGCACTACGGGGTACATTATATATATACTGGAACTACAGGGTACATTATATATATACTGGAACTACAGGGTACATTATATATATACTGGCACGACGGGGTACATTATATATATACTGGCACGACGGGGTACATTATATATATACTGACACTACGGTGTACATTATATATATACTGACACTACAGGGTACATTATATATATACTGGAACTACAGGGTACATTATATATATACTGGCACTACGGGGTACATTATATATATACTGGAACTACAGGGTACATTATATATATACTGGAACTACAGGGTACATTATATATATACTGGCACTACGGGGTACATTATATATATACTGGCACTACGGGGTACATTATATATATACTGGCACTACAGGGTACATTATATATATACTAGCACTACGGGGTACATTATATATATACTGGAACTACAGGGTACATTATATATATACTGGAACTACAGGGTACATTATATATATACTGGCACGACGGGGTACATTATATATATACTGGCACGACGGGGTACATTATATATATACTGACACTACGGTGTACATTATATATATACTGACACTACAGGGTACATTATATATATACTGGAACTACAGGGTACATTATATATATACTGGCACTACGGGGTACATTATATATATACTGGAACTACAGGGTACATTATATATATACTGGCACTACGGGGTACATTATATATATACTGGCACTACGGGGTACATTATATATATACTGGCACGACAGGGAACATTATATATATACTGGCACGACAGGGTACATTATATATATACTGGAACTACAGGGTACATTATATATATACTGGAACTACAGGGTACATTATATATATACTGGCACTACGGGGTACATTATATGTATACTGGCACTACAGGGTACATTATATATATACTGGAACTACGGGGTACATTATATATATACTGGAACTACAGGGTACATTATATATATACTGGAACTACAGGGTACATTATATATATACTGGCACTACGGGGTACATTATATATATACTGGAACTACAGGGTACATTATATATATACTGGAACTACGGGGTACATTATATATATACTGGAACTACGGGGTACATTATATATATACTGGCACGACGGGGTACATTATATATATACTGGAACTACAGGGTACATTATATATATACTGGCACTACGGGGTACATTATATATATACTGGCACTACGGGGTAAATTATATATATACTGGAACTACAGGGTACATTATATATATACTGGCACTACGGGGTACATTATATATATACTGGAACTACGGGGTACATTATATATATACTGGAACTACAGGGTACATTATATGTATACTGGAACTACGGGGTACATTATATATATACTGGAACTACGGGGTACATTATATATATACTGGCACTACGGGGTACATTATATATATGCTGCACTACGGGGTACATTATATATATACTGGCACTACGGGGCACATTATATATATACTGGCACTACGGGGTACATTATATATATGCTGCACTACGGGGTACATTATATATATACTGGCACGACGGGGTACATTATATATATACTGGCACTACGGGGTACATTATATGTATACTGGCACTATGGGGGGAGCATTATATATTGGAACTAGTGGGGGCACTACAGGGGGACATTACAGCATTATGGTTATATTATTACTACTAGGGTACTGTAGGGGCGTTTTTATTATTTGACATAATATAGAGGGCATTGCTACTAATGGGGGCTATCTTGGGGAGTATTATCACTATTGGGGGCACCATTACTAATTAGGGGAATCTGGGTGTATAGTACAGTGTTTTTGGACATGGGGGAGCACAGCATGCTCAGTATTAAGGGCAGCTAAAGGAGGTTTTCCGGGTTCTGTCATATTGATGACCTATCCTCAGGCAGGGGTCCGACACCCAGCACCCCCGCCGATCAGCTGTATAAGGGGACGGCGTGCGCTGTGCGGATGTGCCAATACCATTCTCTCTTCCTGCTCTGCTGCTGTATGTCTATGGTAAAGCAGCAGTGAACAGCACGGCCGTCTCCTCAAACAGCTGACCTGCGGGGGTGCCGAGTGTCGGACGTCGGACTGGGTTTTTAGCCATTATTACAAGATTTCGGGCCCCACTTTTGATTTTGCCCAGGGCCACATTTTGCTAAAACCAGCCCTGGGAGCAGTACATTTCAGCAGCACGCTCCCTTTACCTTCCCTCTAGTTCCCTTTTTTCATTCTCTTTTCCTTATATTGAGTTACTTTAATAATTCTACTTCCACTTTATTCCTTCCCTTTCATCTTCCCATACTACACATATTCTGTATTCTTTTATCTCCAAATGTTGTTTCCCAGATTGTCCCCAACTAATGTCGATGTTCCCACCGACTTCATTTTGGAATATATCTGTGTGGATGGTGCGGCACCTCAGAAGAGAAACCTTGGCTGCAAGGGCGTCCGTAGAAATCACTGGGACCTATATCAAGAATCTGGGCCCTTGTAAGCGCCTCCCTTAGGCCAGGGTCGGACAGGCCATAGACCTTACAGGGAAATTTCCATGAGGGCCGATGCCCCAGGGGGCCCCCAAGCTCTTCTCATGGTTGCTAACTAGGTACATAAAGATCTGATGCTCTCAGAATAAATGAATGTAGGGGCATCACCTATGCTCCGGGCCAACGGCCGTCCTTAGGACGATGATTCATACTGTGCCATGGGTGGCAGCATTGCGTGTTGCACTGTGGTATTTTGTTCTGCATTACAGTATTGCTGGCCTACTTCAGCTGTCCCTGTCTACTTGTATTGCCACGCCTCCCATCAGTTTGTATGGCACCTACAACATGGGGCCACTTTTATGTTTTCCAGGGCCACATTAAGTTCCCAGTCCGCCACGTCCTTAGGCTATATGCACATCTGCTGCAGAGGTTCGAGCAGAAGCCTCCGGCACAGATTCTGTCAAAAGCAAAGGGCAAAATACAGCGGCATGCCGGATCTCGACTGACCCCATTATTGTGAATAGGATCCGGCATGTGCCAGCAGTGTTCGGGATATGCTGGATCTGGCGATTCTACTCGAACAGAGTACCTAAATATGATCACAAGTGAGTACCTGGCCTCATCCAATGAACTGTGCTCGCTGCTGCTACTTTTTAAATAGTGTGCCATTCTACCCCCATAAACTGTGCCTGCTGCTGTTTCACCTCTCACACAATGCTGACGTACTGCGTGTGCCTCTGTAGCCGGCTGTCACTGTGCAGAGCGCAGTCAGGGCATACGGCAGAACTTCATGGTGCTGGACTTGAATCTAGACTGGTGACGCTGCTGGAGTCAGGTCTGGACCAGTCAGTCAGGGTGCTGGCAGAGAGATAGGGCCGGGGAAGGTAGTGTCTCAGGCAGATAAGGCAAATGGCGCCCCCTTTGTAGAAATAATTTCAAACTACCTTACTTGTGAAAACATTTTACAAAATGCAGAAACAGAACCTCCTAATACACACCGCAGCTTCTACAGAAACTCCAAATAAAGACCTCAGCTGCTGCAGAACCTCCTACCAAAGACCTCAGCTGCTGCAGAACTACCTAATACACACCTCAGCTGCTGCAGAACCTGCTAATACACACCTCAGCTGCTGCAGAACCTGCTAATACACACCTCAGCTTCTGCAGGCCCTCCTAATACACAGCTGCTGCAGAACCTCTTGATACACACCTCAGCTGCTGCAGGATCTCCTAATACACATCTCAACACCAATATACCACAAAAGGGGATAGAAATTATCCCGACAAGCATATAATATAGGTCAAACCTATGGTAGAACAGGAATATACACAGCCTACAAAAAACTACCAGACCGTTTATTTAGTAAACAACTTTATTAAATAGTCAATTTATTGATACCATGATTAGCGTATATTAAAAAGAGAACATAACAAAGAGAACCTCCTAATACACACCTCTGTTGCTGCAGAACCTCCTAATACACACCTCAGCTGCTGCAGAACTTCCTAATATACACCTCAGCTGCTGCAGAACCTTCTAATACACACCTCTGCTGCTGCAAAACCTCCTAATACACACCTCAGCTGCTGCAGAACCTCCTAATATAAACCTCAGCTGCTGCAGAACCTCTTAATTCACACCTCTGCTGCTGCAAAACCTCCTAATACACACCTCAGCTGCTGCAGAACCTTCTAATACACACCTCTGCTGCTGAACAACCTCCTAATACACACCTCAGCTGCTGCAGAACCTCCTAATACACACCTCAGCTGCTGCAGAACCTCCTAATACACACCTCAGTTGCTGCAGAACCTCCTAATACACACCTAAGCTCAGAGGCGTAGCTAAAGGCTCATGGGCCCTGGTGCAAGACTTCCTCTTGGGCCTTCCTCCCTCATTGCTTTGTGGCCAGGGGCCTTTGTGCGGCCTGAAGTAAAAATTGATTTTACCACTGATTAGGTCATCAAAATCAGAATGGCGGGGTCGGACACCCAGCACCCCCTTTAAAAGCATACTTGGAAATCATATATAAATCATACAGAAGAATATGGCCCCACATATGTACCTCATAATCGAGTGATGTCTCCTCCTCTGATGTAGATATTCCCTTGCCTTATCTTCTTCTTTCAGACCAGACCACCATGATGATTTATTTCAGTCATCTCTTCTCTCTACAGAGTTTGGTAACATATATCGTTAATTCTCTACTTTTCCATCATTCTACCCCTCTTCTTATCAACCAATACTGCCACCCCCAATATTGTGTCCGCCATGCCCCCCAATACTATCCTGCAGAAATAATTCCTTTGAAAATACTGCTACCACACAGATGTGGTCGCCAGTACAAAAATGCCCCTTTATATTGTGCGCCAGTACAAAAAATACCCCTCTTACCTTTCAGATCAGACCCCCAAATCAAACCTCAGATGAGACCCCCCATCGAAGACCAGACCTTCTTTAGACCTCTATGTCAGACCCCATATCAAACCTCAGACCAGACCCCCATTAGACCTCTCAGGCCCCCCATGTATCAGACCTCAGATCAGACCCCCATTAGATCTTCATGTCAGACCCACAATTATCAGACCTCAGTTAAAGAACCCATTAGACCTCCAGAACCCCATATCATACCTCAGACCAGACCCCCATTGGACCTCAGATCAGACCTCCAGACCCTTATTAGACCTCCAGACCCCTATATCAGACCCCCATTAGACCTCCAGACCCCCATTAGACCTCCAGACCCTCATTAGACCTCCAGACCCCCATTAGACCTCCAGACCCTCATTAGACCTCCAGACCCCCATTAGACCTCCAAAACCCCATATCATATCTCATACCAGACCTCCAGACCCCCATTTGACCTCAGACCAGACCTCCAGACCCCCATTGCCCTCAGACCAGACCTCCAGACCCCCATTGCCTTCAGACCAGACCTCCAGACCATTATATGAGACCCACATTAGACCTCCAGAACCCCATTAGACTTCCAGATCCCCTTTAGACCTCCAGACCCCCATTAGACTTCCAGACCCCCATATCAGACCCCAGACTAGACCTCCAGGCCCTCATTAGACCTTTCAGATCCCCCATATCAGACCTCAGATCAGACTGTAAAATAAATAAATTAAATTACCTCTCCTGCTCCACTGACACTGTCCTGGTCCCGCTTCTCTTCTCTGGGCCGGCGCAGCACATTCACCTGACTGCCTGCAGCTCTGTACATTCTGATACTTTAGGAAGCCAGGACACTGCAGTGTGGGCCCCTAGAAGAGAAAGCAGGGAGGAGGGGTAAGTACAGCGCTCACAGCGCTACACTCCTCCGCCTCCTGCAGACTAGTGAGCTCTTCCATTATGCACTGCATCTTATAAAAGGAAATATACAGCATAACTTGCAAAATGGACCCACAACTGTGACCGCTGCGGCCCCTATAGCTATGCCAGTGCCCCATCTGCTGCAGAACCTCCTAACACACACCTGAGCTGCTGTTGAACCTTCTTATACACACCTCAGCTTCTGAAGAACCTCACAATTCACAACGTTAGCCACTGCAGAAAAAAACTATGTGAATACAATTGTAAAGAAAGCAATAAATGACTAAAAGAAAGCATTTAAATCACTAAAACAGGAGGGGAGCGAGGAAGCATTAAAAAACTACAAGGAAAAAATAGAACATGTAAAAGATAAATAAAAGCAGCAAAACTAGAGATGGAGAGTCAAGGACCATTTATAGTGAATTGTGGAGACTTATATGACAAGGGCCTAGATAAAGTTCTGCCTGCGATGGGTCTTCTTGCTGCAGAGAGCTTCACTCTTGTCGTCCATGTCATGTTCACATCTAATATCTGGTAATCTGTATTTCCCACATGTACAAGAAGCCAGAATCTCGCTGTAATGATCGATGTTCTCCAGGATACAGGAAAGCTCCGAATGGAGGATATCACGTCTGCTGCTACGACTGCGTCCCGTGTTCTGAGGGGGAGTTCTCCAATATCACAGGTATGTATGACTATACCCTACTCTGTACAAGCCAATCATGGTTACAATCACTGGTGACAAGACATGTGGATGGCAATTTTTCACTTTTACATGGTGGCTCCAGTGGAACACTTCCCGATGCTTGGGCGCTCTGTATCAGTAGGTATTCCTTCTGTAGAGGCATACTTACTACTTAGAAACTACTATGAGGATTTTCCAGCACAGTTTATCATTGGGTTGTATAGCCCAGTGGTTAAGATACTTGCTTCTAATGAAAAAGGTTGTGAGTTAAAATCCCGGCAGATACATTTCAGAAATAGAGACTTCATTAAATGTATATATTTTATATGTTTTTAGTAATTGTAGTAAATGTATGGCACTAAATAAATGTGTAATTACTAAATATATATATTTGTGATTACACATTTATGTTGTGCCATTCCTTTTTTACAATTACTAAAAAACATATAAAATATATAAATTTAATTACCGTATTTTTCGCTTTATAAGACGCACCTGATTATAAGATGCACCTAGGTTTTTGAGGAGGAAAGTATGAAAAAACTATGAAAAAAAAGATTTTGAACCAGAAGGTGTGCTTTTGGTGGATTTTGAACTAATGGTGGTCTGGGTATGACACTGTTATGGGGATCTGTGGTTGGCACTATGGGGATCTGTGGTTGGCACTGTTATGGGGATCTGTGGATGACACACTGTTATGGGGGATCTGTGGATGACACTGTTATGGGAGATCTGTGGATGACACTGTTATGTGGGATCTGTGGATGACACTGTTATGGGAGATCTGTGGATGACACTGTTATGGGGGATCTGTGGATGACACTGTTATGGGGGATCTGTGGATGACACTGTTATGGGGATCTGTGGATGACACTGTTATGGGGGTCTGTGGATGGCACTGTTATGGGGGTCTGTGGATGGCACTGTTATGGAGATCTGTGGATGACACTGTTATGGGGGGATCTGTGGATGACACTGTTATGGGGATCTGTGGATGTCACTGTTATGGGGGCACTGTGGATGTCACTGTTATGGGGGATCTGTGGATGTCACTGTTATGGGGGCACTGTGGATGTCACTGTTATGGGGGATCTGTGGATGTCACTGTTATGGGAGATCTGTGGATGACACTGTTATGGGGGATCTGTGGATGACACTGTTATGGGGGATCTGTGGATGACACACTGTTATGGGGGATCTGTGGATGTCACTGTTATGGGGGCGCTGTGGATGTCACTGTTATGGGGGATCTGTGGATGTCACTGTTATGAGGGCACTGTGGATGACACTGTTATGGGGGATCTGTGGATGTCACTGTTATGGGGAATCTGTGGATGACACTGTTATGGGGGATCTGTGGATGTCACTGTTATGGTGGATCTGTGGATGTCACTGTTATGGGGGATCTGTGGATGACACTGTTATGGGGGATCTGTGGATAACACTGTTATGGGGGATCTGTGGATGACACTGTTATGGGGAATCTCTAGTTGGTACTGTTATGGGGGTCTGTGGATGGCACTGTTATGGGGATCTGTGGATGGCACTGTTATGGGGATCTGTGGATGACAATGTTATGGGGGGATCTGTGGATGACACTGTTATGGGGATCTGTGGATGTCACTGTTATGGGGGCACTGTGGATGTCACTGTTATGGGGGATCTGTGGATGACACACTGTTATGGGGGATCTGTGGATGACACTGGTATGGGGGATCTGTGGATGTCACTGTTATGGGAGATCTGTGGATGACACCGTTATGGGGGATCTGTGGATGACACTGTTATGGGAGATCTGTGGATGACACTGTTATGGGGGATCTGTGGATGACACTGTTATGGGGATCTGTGGATGACACTGTTATGGGGATCTGTGGATGACACTGTTATGGGGAATCTGTGGATGACACTGTTATGGGGGATCTGTGGATGACACACTGTTATGGGGGATCTGTGGATGGCACTGTTATGGGGGGATCTGTGGTTGGCACTGTTATGGGGGACCTATGGATGATGCACTGTTATTGGGTATGTGTGCTATGACACATAGGGCCATGAGAGGGGCCAGCATAAGATGCCATATGTGTAAATGACACACATTTAGCATCTTATGCTGATCCCCCTCATGGCCCTATGTGTCCCAGCATTACTTTGTCCCCTCATGTGTCCTAAACTGCGAAAATAACAGTCTTTTTATGTAAAGTCTTTCTTTATTGCGCGGAAACAATCGCTCTCGTATTGATAAACTTCTGTTCTTAGTAAGACCATGTTGGCTATCACTTATTATATTACTGACAGTTACATAATCCTGTATGTCGTCCCGTAGAAGGCCCTCAAACATTCTTCATTTTAAATCACTGGTTTATAGTTACCCGGTGAAGACCTCGCACCCTTTTTGAAACTGGGCACCACATTAGCCTAGCGATTTACTCCAGGGTGTAAACTATCTGGACCCGGGGTCTTGTTTACTTTTATCTTTTTTTAGCATATTAAGGACTAGTGTTGATCACGAACATTCAAATTGTGAATATTTATCGCGAATATTTGCACTTCGAGAATTTGTGAATATTTAGAATATAGTGATATATAATTGTCATTTCGAAAATTTGAGATTATTTTGACAGTACACATGATCCCTCCCTGCTTCTAGCTTGTGAGCCAATGAGAAGGCTGCAATATCTTTGATTTTAAGAGTAGTGTTGATTGCGAATTTTCGTATTGCTATTTTTTTTTCGTAATATGAATTTTCGCAATCAAGAAAACAATGACTAGTTCACGAATTCTCAAATATATGGCGAACATTTGCCCGAATATTCACACAAATATTCGTGAAATATTGCAAATTAGAATATTGCCCCTGCCGCTCATCACTATTATGGACCATATTTCCAGTCAGCCACTTAAAGGGATTCTGCACGATTTTTCATATTAAGCTGCCAACATGTTCAGTGAGGTCTCCTTGAGTAGGTTAGAAAAATACCTGTGTCTCACATATAAATGCTGTGGTTTGCCCTAAAATTTATATTTATGCTAATTACCTGTGGAAAGAGCCAAAGGGGCAGTCCTAGCGGTTAGTGGAGCCCAGCTGCACCCCTTCTGGCTGAGCCCCACACCTCCCCTCATCCTAAAGTCCTCTCCCTGCTTCTCTGCACTGCAATCTCACGCAAACGCAACAAGATGTCACTTAAAGCCAGTAAAGGGACCGCAAACCGTGCAGAATGGGCACGGATGGCCTTTACTAACCGCTAGGACAGCCCCTTGGGCTCTTTTCACAGGAAATTTAAACATAAATTTTAGGACAAATCACAGCATCGATATGTGAGACACAGGTATATTTCTAACATACTCAAGGAGACCTCACTGAACCTGTTGGCAGCTTAATATTGAAAATCATGCAGAATCCCTTTAAGTACCGGTATGTTATTTGAGGATTTTTCACCAGTGGCACCACCCTCGTGAGATGCCCTCTATTCTACATAGCTAAAAAACCCATTTAGGAGCTCTGCCTTCTCTTGACCCCCACTGACCAACACCCTGTTACCATCATTTATGGGCCCTACAAGTTCTGATCTTGTATTTTTGCATTTATGTTTTTGAAGAATGTTTTGGGGTTATTCTTACTTTCTTTGGCCACCTGTATTTCATTGTGTTTTTTTCCCCCTTACATAATTTATTTAGTTCTTTATACTTTTTAAAGGCTACAGCTGACCCCTCAGATTTGTATTTCTTATAGGCCCCCTTTTGGTGATTTATTGCCCTTTTTACACTGTGTGTGGTTTACTTTTATTTGCTTGTACTTGTTGCCTCTTGGAATGTATTTAACAGTATACTAGATGTAAAGCAGCGCTCCCATTTAGAATTAGTGTCATTATGTGACAAAAGTTGCTCCCAGTCTATGTCCTGAAGTGCATAGGAGGATTTCGTATATGGTTCCAGTTTTGTGGATTCAAATCTTTGTGGGTTGCTGCTCTCCTCGCCAAGTGAATCGCCCGAACGGTATTAACCCTCACTATATATCGGGTTATACCGTAACAACTAGTGGCAAGCGGCGGGATCGTTCCTACAGCCAGAAGGACAGCAACAGGAGACACCATTCTGTAGATTTTACAATTTGAGGGCAACGCATGTCCCAGTACAGCGACCCTAACAGCACCGGGATGGAACCAGCAGTGGAGTACGATGAGGGTGTCATGGATGACCGAGATGCAGTCCGCAAATGCATCTGGTACCAGGCACTGAGTATTGTGTTATATCTGCGGAACGAGAGGCTCCCCAAGAACGAGCAGCGACAGCAGAAGCGAGTAGCCCTGTGGATGCCCTTCCTGGGAGAGAAGCCCCTGGAAGAGTGTGTAGAAGATCTGAAGCACCTGTTATGGCGGGAGATGTGGCTGGAAGATGCCTACCAGGCACTCTGGTGGTATGAAGCTCAGTACCTACCCCGGACAGCCGAACGTGACAAGCCAGAGGGAGATGAGTTTGATGGTCCTGGCTTGTTATGGGAGACTTTTGCAGAACCTGACTTTAGGAGCCCTGAAGAGACCCGGTTCAATGATCTGTTTTAGTGGAGGGAGAGCAGATATGACTGGCATGACCTTCACGAGATTAAGCAAGACCTGGTCTACCTAGTGAAACGAGAGATGGAGCTGGAGCAGGACTACCAAAATCTGCTCCACTCCAGTGAGAAGGTGCAGCAGGGAACCCAGAACCCGAACCCTTCAGCTGGGAAGATATTTACTGGAAAAAACCCCAGGTGGCAGGTGGAGATGGGACCGAGGTCTCTCCACCGGTCTTGCAGGGAATTGGGAGCCCAGTCACCATTCCCCAGTGGCAGAGTGATTTATTGGGATTTGGGAGCCAAGTCTCCATTCCCCAGTGGCAGGCTGAATTACAGGGACAGAGACAGTCGGTCCTGTCCCCCAGCAGCAGAGCCAAGTGCAGGGAATTGGGAGCCCAGTCTCCATTCCCCAGCGGCAGAGTGTCCAGCAGGGAATAGAGAGCCCAGTCTCCTTTCCCCAGCAGCAGGACACTGTATTGGGAGCGGAGACAGACGGTCTCCCTCCCCAGAGGCTGGAAGTATGTATGGGAGAGGAGCTTGTTACCCCCTCTCATCAGCGGCAGGCTAAGTTACAGGGGGCAGAGACAGTCGGTCCTGTCCCCCAGTAGCAGAGTGACTTACTGGAAGAGGAGAGCCTTGTCCTCCCTTCCCAGAGGCAGAGTGTCCAGCAGGGAATAGAGAGCCCAGTCTCCTTTCCCCAGCAGCAGGACACTGTGTTGGGAGCGGAGACAGTCGGTCTCCCTCCCCAATGGCTGGAAGTGTGTCTGGGAGAGGAGCTTGTTACCCCCTCTCCCCAGCAGCAGCTGAACGCACCAGGGGGAGACAGTAAGCCCGACAACCGTGCAGATGGGACTGTGGTCTATGCACTTACAGCACAGGGGGTAGGGACAGTTGGTCATGTCCCCAAGCAACAACTCCAGGCACATTTAAGGGAGGTGTGAGGCACCTAAATGTTATGTCAGACCATTCAAAACTGTTTACATCAGCGTGGTCAGCGTGCTAGACAACCTGCAAGTGTACCTGACCACAGAAGTCATTGTCTTGCATGGGCCAGGGAGCATCTACGCTGGACAAGTGCTGTTCACTGATGAAAGGTGATTCACGCTGAGCAGAGATGATGGTCGACAACAATGTTGGAGATGTCAAGGAGAGCGTTATGCATCAGTCATTGTTGTCACCAGAGGAGCCTTTGGTGGTGGTGGTGTTACAGTGGGGGCAGGTGTGTTTAGTCAATGCTGAACTGACCTACACTTTCTGACTGGACAAGTGACAAGCCTATACTACTTGAACAACATCATTAATCTGTATTCATTGTGCCTCTGCACGAAAAACAACGACCTGATTCCATCTTCATGGACAACAATGCTTCAGCTCATCAAGGTTGCATCATTAAGGAACACCTGCTGGAGGGTGGGTGACCTCAAAAAGAGTGGCCTGCACTTTCTCTAGACCTGAATGCCATTGAAAACCTACAGGATCAGCTGAGTCGCCGTGTAGAGGCTCTTAACTCTGTACCCCAGAACCTCAATGACCTGAGGACCGCCCTTCAAGAAGAGTGGGATGCCATGCCTCAGCAGACAATAAGTCGACTTGTGAATAGCAGGGGATGTCATTGTCAAGCTTGAATTGATGCTCAAGGCCACATGACAAGTTCTTGAGACATTGACATTTTGTGTGGGGGTATACCCACCACTAGTATTGGCTTTTATTTTAATAAATTGTTTCAGATGAGGAAATCACTAGGGTTGAGCAAACCAGAACGGCAAAGTTCGGGTTCGTACCGAACTTTGCGAGTTAGGGTACCCGAACCCGGACTTTTTCACTGAAGTTTCGTGTTCGGTGTTCGGGTGATTTTATTATTTTTCATTATAACATGGTTATAACGGGAAAATAATATCATTCTTAAGACAGAATGCTAAATAAAATGGCTATTGAGGAGTTAAAAATAACAATAAAACTCACCTCATCCACTTGATCGCGCAGACAGTATCCTCTTCTTTCTTCTTTCTGCAGGACCCGCAAAAGGACCTGTGATGAAGTCACCACACTCACCACGTGCTTCTACTTAGAATTTCATGATATAATATCACTGTAGTGTAAACTTTTTACGTTTTCCATAAAATTCACCCGAAAGCCATATATCCCTAACTTTTTTGTGAGTAGTGTATGTTGAGTTGACCAACACTGGTCTGAATTATTGTTGAATATCTACTATATAAATCCCAACTTGGTAAACGTATATCATTACACAGTGATCCCAGGATGGCCGTAGTTATTGACTAGATAAAATAGAATTAAAAGTGAAGTCTAGATGCATCAATGATACTACTGATATCTTCAACTTTATTTTTATTTTAGACAGTGAAATCTGCCATAAGTGTCCAGAAGATGAGTGGCCTGATGAGAAGAAAGTGAAATGTGTCCCCAAAACATATGAGTTCCTGTCCTATGAGACGGATATTCTGGTTCCAATATTTTCAGTCATGGCTATATTATTCTCGGCTGTTACATTATTTATATTAGGAAGCTTCATTTATTACTGGGACACTCCTCTTGTGAAGGCCAATAACAGGATTGTGAGCTTCATCCTCCTGGTCTCCATCTTACTGAGCTTCCTCTGTGTCTTCTTGTTTCTTGGTCATCCTATGGACATCACCTGCTTGCTCAGACAAACATTTTTCGGTGTCTGTTTCTCCATCAGTCTCTCTTCTGTTCTTGGGAAGACTGTCACAGTATGCATCGCCTTCAAAGCCACTAAACCGGGCAGTTCCTGGGTAAAGTGGGTCTCATTCAAGGTCTCTAATTACGCAGTTGTTATAAGTTCCTCCATACAAGTTCTGCTTTGTGTTACTTGGCTGCTGGTGTCACCTCCTTATGTAGACTATGACCATCATGCTTATTCTGGGAAGATTATCATTCAGTGTAATGAAGGCTCAGATATCTGGTTCTACTCCATGTTGGGTTATCTGGGGTTTCTGGCAGCTGTGAGCCTTGTTCTGGCTTTCATGGTGAGGACATTACCGGACAGTTTTAATGAGGCCAAGTACATCACCTTCAGCATGCTGGTGTTCTGCAGCGTCTGGATCTCCATGATCCCGGCTTATCTGAGCACTAGAGGGAAATACATGGTGGCTGTGGAGATATTCGCCATATTAACATCATGTGCTTCGGTCCTTGGTTGCATTTTTCTTCCAAAATTATACATTATTATATTAAGACCTGAATTAAATACCAGAAAAATCATTCTGCAAACATAAAGCATAAAATAATAGATGAGCAACTTTTTTAAAAAATTTGATTTGGACTGTTCGTCGAAGTTCCCAAAAAGATTTGTTTCCATTTGAGTTTATTTATGACAAATTGCATTAAAAACAGCTATTTCCTGGCTGCAGAGAGCCTTTATAGGGGTGTAGAACACTGTGCATTGCAGAAACATGCATAGGGAGTCTGCTGTAGTAGTGAAACAGTACAGTGAGTCAGTATGATACGCAGATGACAGGCATCGCATTTAGAATCACTTCACTCATTTGGTCAGTTACGGGGCCAAAACTGACCAAATAACTCAAGTGTGAATTCAGCCTTACAGGTTAATGTTACCGCAAAGTCTAAAGAACCACCCGCACAGTGGACCAAGATTGTTCTAAAGCGTGACAGAGTGCACTCTTTCACTCTTTTTATATCGTCGTCAGCTGACTCCACATAGATTTTTACAAAACATGTTCTGTTACACACTGTTGTGGAAATTTTATTAGGATGTGTCTTTAATATGTCATGTATTGTCATCATGTCTCTCAGTGTCAGGCTAAACCATTGGAGTGGATATCTTACTGTGGATGTAGAGACGCAGCTGCCGGGCGCAGAGGTCTCCGCTGGCAAACAGTCTATGTGCTATGAACTGGGCCGGTTGAGACTGATGTGCTGCAGAGCAGTGTTTTCTTGGGTAATGCATGGGCGCCAGCTAGGGCCCCCGCCCAAAGAGCGAATTTATTGGCTTGGCGTAGGTGCATTTATTAAGAGAACAATATACGAAAGAAACGTGCGTCTGTAGTTTCCAGTGTGCCTGATCAACCGCTGGAGGTAATGGCGCAATTCCTGTACATAAGCACACATGAGAATCCTAGTGAACTTTGTTGGGCATTGATCACTGAGCGAGGCTGAACAAAGTTCACTCTAGTGGTAATTGGAGACATGGGGTGGTCACTTCCTGTGTGTCATCACTTCCTGTATGATTGTACTGTACATGAAGGAAGTGGTCACAAAAGAGCTTGATACACGTGCTTGTAAGCACAGGTGAAATTGTTTGTGGCTGGCGTACTTTGTTGCACGTTTAGCCCAGCCTGGATACGTGCGTGGGACACAAGGAAATTTCTACAGCAACAGTGCTACAAGTAGCATCCCCATGACAGAGTGGAGATGGTGTCAGCAGTAAGTTTGTGTTGACGTCACTGTTTATTTTGCCCTTCTTCTGATCTGTCATAAAAACAACACCTAATAAAAGGATCCTGTCTGTTGAGCATCCGCCTTCACATGGTCAACATTTGCTCAGTAATCCATCAGTGTCGCTAAGAAAAAAAAAAAACAGGAGTTGATCCAAAACAGAGATGACACATGAATGGAATATTTGCACGTCTTCTGTATTTTGTACCCACTCGTACTTTTGGCATCCAAATCATGAGCAAATGCTGATGCAAAATATGGACCATATGAAGAAGTCAGAAAATGGCGAGTCTGACAATTCCCACCTGCTGCTATGACTGCGTCCAATGTTCAGATATCTAATATAAGTTGTATATGGAGTTGTAGTACTGTGCTACCAATTTGTTGATGGCTATGATGTTCTAGAACAGGGATGCCCAACCTGCGGCCCTCCAGCTGTTGTAAAACCACAATGCCCTGCTGTAGACCAATAGCTGTAGGCTGTCCAGACATGCTGGGAATTGTAGTTTTGCAACAACTGGAGGGCCGCAGGTTGGGCATCCCTGTTCTAGAAGGTATACATACCACAGATACAGTCACTAAACAGCTTTGGAACCACAGAAAGAAGAATGGCCACAACTCAAATTGTCTTAAATTATGAGAAATACAAAACTTTCCTTGGCAATAATTTATCAACTTCCTATTATGGAATTGAATTCTGATAATGAAAGACAAGATATGCTAAAATTTGCCCAATTTTATTATTGCCACTAGATTTGAACTAATTTGTTTAAATTTGTTTTGGGTCAGATTACCAAATTGTTCAAAAAATGTATTTGGATTGAATTTATTCTACCCAAGTAAAAAAAAAAAATTCCAATTGGCCTGAATATTGGTAAGACACTACTATATTTTTTTTATCTTGTCCTTTTTTTTTTTTTCAAATCCCCCCCCCCTTTAACTTTAAGCTCTTTAATGCAATGAAAGCAGAGTGACATTGATATATATATATATATATATATATATATATATATAGGCATAGTTAATGGTGTTAACAAACATGCACACACCACAAATACAAATTTAAAAAAAGTTCCAAAAACTGGCAAGTAGTATTTAAACCAACAGGCTATGATGAGGAAAAAAAGCAGTGGCTTGTCCTCAACAAGCGTTCTAAAAGTTATACCTTAACATTGGAAGTTATACCTTTACAGCTTAGCTACAGTGGAAGTGGCTGCTTTGAGGCCAAACTCATAAGGGGCGGAGAAGTACTAAAAGATTTTATTGTCAGGGGCCCCTCAGCAGTGGTATACAATTATATATAATCAGCACTTGCTGGACGCCGAGACATCGGCATAACATACAGAGAAATCTTCAGCGCATTGCCACTTCAAAACCAACAGGGGCAGGTGAAGGTAAGCCCACAATAGTGGGAGCACATTTAACAATTACTAGTGGACATGTGAATAAGACTTGGATGAACATTTTCTAACAAGTCCCATAACCGTTACAATCCGTGGAACCCACTACTGCTGGTATTACTGAGGTACCACAGCAACATTTGGGACAATACCGAATATTGCAACCAGTGTTCCAGCTCAAATATTACTTTTTGGGACTCCACCAAGGGAACGTTCTACTTTGACAATAAGTTATTAAGGATCAAAGTACCAATATAGGAATATCTTATTACAACTGTATAGGACTGTGATTTTCGGAATATTTACAGTGCCATTATCATACAGCGATTCATTGTCGAGCGAGTCAGCACTTTGACCACTGCAAACAATACCAATATATATGATTTGCCCTTTTATTCACTCTGTATTGGATCACTGGGGTTCCGTGAGGATGCCGTAGCCCCTATAATTCGGGGTTACAGCTATCCCCACTATCCACCATTTCCAGGTGGACCAATCGGTAGGAGAATTCAACAGCACACACTGAACACAGTGAATACCTTCTGTCCCCCACCGCAAGGCCATTGTACTATTTTTATTGGGGTTTTTTTGTTTGTTTTTTTGTCCTTTATCCTGCATTGCTTTAAGATATTATTATTAATACATTTTTTTGATGATAATTCTATATTAGAGTGCCAATCCATCTATAATCATTATACTAAACATTTTGAAGGGTGAATCAAAGTAGGATTAGAGCACCACCCATGCGAAGGAGCAAGTGAGCTTTCTCTTCACTATATACCTTCATGTTTGCGTCGGTCTGGTTCCAACACCAGGCACTTATTTGCCTCCTGCTCGATGGACATTCTCCCATTACCAATGTAAACAGGGAAGAGCATTGCTTCCACCACCCCCTCCCTCCTGTCATATGTGTAAACTGAAGCATTGCTGTGCTATCTTAAAATTGATGAACCTGGTTGAGAGAATCCACGCTAATCAACAACAAATTTCCCATTGATGTCTCCTTGCCAATTACAGGGCAATTACAGGGCAACGCGATCAGTCCCAATGGCAGGAACATTGTGACTGCACTCCATCTGGGAGATGTTACACATGCTCCCTGCATGGCGCATGATTAACTTGGTGCTGCAATGCTTTTCAAAAAAGTATTGTGTCTTGACAAAGGTGTTGTCCAGGAGAGTGTCTACGCAGTTCAGCTGTTTATATGTGGCAAAGAAATCCCTCCTGGACTTGCAACGACAGAACGGTCTGATCTGTGATGTTCCAACTCCCTGGAATTCCACTTTACATTTGCTGAGATATCTGTGTAAGCAGCATAAAGCGGTGAATGATCACAACATATACTAGACTGGCTTATTTACTATGTTACCTCAGCAGAGAGCATGTGTTATTTTGAGCTCAGGCAGTGGCAGCTCATCAGTGACACATTTTGCAGGCCCTTTGGAGCAGCCACCAGATTTGTCAATATGGACAACAACAGCAAGAACAATTCGTCCTGATGGAACAAAAAATTGTGGAAGAAGAACAGCTCCACATCTTTCTGAATGCTCTGTGGATGATTGCAGCGAGCAGCAGGGGGTAGGCTGAGAGGATCGGAGTAGTTATACTCACAGATTGGACACTCCCTTGGCTGTGCAATAATAGAAAGGGAGCAACTTTTACTCCCTTTGTGGCATACCCTTGGTCTGGGGTTCTCTTATCTGCTGGTGGTTCAGGGTGCCCTTAATGGCGATTAAATGGGGAAAAAAAAAAAGAAAAAAAGATAAATAAAATCCAAAGAATCTTGGAATAGCATCGGGACACCAAAGGGAGAAAAACGAGTGCCAAAGTGTAGGGATTTGGAGGCTGCCAATAGTGGCTGAATGTGTAGGTAGAACTACATACTACATAAATGAGTACAAAGAAAAAAAAAGAAGAGAAAAAGGCCATTGAGACGGCACCAAACTCCTGGTTGTTACTATAAGGTTTGAAAAGGAAGATAAGTAGGGGAAAAGGAAGGTTTGTTGAGTAATAAAATAATAAATTAGTGGACAAAATTGAATTCTGACCTGAATAAAAGCTGTTAAACAGGTGAAATAAAATGAATACAATAAAAAGACTTATTAAAAACAAAAGGTAAAGAGTTGACTCACTTCACTGAGTAGGAGGTCAATGGGATAAACTCAAGACACCCATAGACTCAGCCTCCCCAGCCAGGATCGCTTGTAGTATCTCAGGAAAAACATGGCAGTACCAAAGGTGTTACTTCTGGTTGTTTCCTTTTATTAATATCACAGGTGGGCTCAACGCGTTTAGGGGGTTCTCATATACCCCCTTCTTCAGGAGAAGATAAAATAAACAAACAGACAGAAATGGCATCATAAACATGTGTTCCTTACCAATAGGCTTTATATACACTATATATTTGAAGTCCACGAGGTGGAGGGAGAGACGTCACTTTCGTTGTTAGAAGTGGAAGTATGCAATCCAAGGTGGAACGCACACTAAAATCTCTTGTATTGTAATGATAAAGACCGGTATATACTGATATACCAATCGCTAATGTCTAGAGCAATAATGATTGGTCTCCAGATTGGAAAGAAGGAGCATATTTTAATCGAGCGGGACGAAAAGGAAGGAACTTTTGGTCCCGCTCTGGGTGGAACGCACAGGAGGAACGCAAAGAAGCGGCGACTGGAGCACAGAACTGGAGCGCACGGAAGCGCTAATGTGATCGTCACCTTAACTGCTTATCTTTATAAAAATTGTGGAGGACTAAAGGAAGAAGAATGCCTATAAATATATAGTACTTATATATTGTAGGGTACTGAAGAGGAACAAATGCTAATATACCATATATATAGGGGCAGTGTGGAGGAAATTACTGTGTGGGGGCAGTGTGAGGGAAATTACTATATGGGGGCAGTGTGAGGGAAATTACTATATGGGGGCAGTGTGAGGGAAATTACTATATGGGGGCAGTGTGAGGGAAATTACTATATGGGGCAGTGTGGGGAAAATTACTATATGAGAAAGTGTGAGACAAATTACTATATAGGGGCAGTGTGGGGGAAATTACTATATGGGGACAGTGTGGGGGAAATTACTATATGGGGGCAGTGTGGGGAAATTACTGTATGGGCCAGAGTAGGGGAAATTACTATATGGGGGCAGTGTGTGAGAGATTACTATCTGGAGGCAGTGTGTAGGAGATTACTATATGGGGGCAGTGTGGGGGAATTACTATATGGAGCAGTGTGGGGCAAATTAATATATGGGGGCAGTGTGGGGGAAATTACTGTATGGGACAGTGTAGCGGAAATTACTATATGGGGGCAGTGTGTGGGAGATTACTATATGGAGGCAGTG
This sequence comes from Bufotes viridis, assembly GCA_033119425.1. Taxonomy (NCBI): domain Eukaryota; kingdom Metazoa; phylum Chordata; class Amphibia; order Anura; family Bufonidae; genus Bufotes; species Bufotes viridis. The sequence continues at coordinate 606,600,236 of CM065589.1, forward strand.
TGTAGGAGATTACTATATGGGGGCAGTGTGGGGGAAATTACTATATGGGGCAGTGTGGGGGAAATTACTATATGGGGGCAGTGTGGGGGAAATTACTAAATTAGGGCAGTGTGGGGGAAATTACTGCGGGGGAAGTGTGGGGGAAATTAATGCATGGGGCAGTGTGGGGGATACTACTATATGGGGGCAGTGTGGGGGAAATTACCGTGTGGGGGCGTTGTGGGGGAAATTACTATATGGGGCAGTGTGGGGGATATTATTATATGGGGGCAGTGTGGGGGAAATTGCTGTATGGAGGCAGTGTGGGGGAAATAACTATATGGGGCAGTAGGGGAAATTAATGTATGGGGCAGTATGGGGGAAATTACTGAATGGGGCAGTATGGGGGAAATTACTGAATGGGGCAGTATGGGGGAAATTACTATATGGGGGCAGTGTGGAGGAAATTTCTATATGGGTGCAGTTAAGGGGAAATTACTATATGGGGCAGTGTGGGGAAAATTACTATATGGGGCAGTGTGTGGGAAATTACAATATGGGGCAGTGTGAGGGAAATTACTATAAGGGGCAGTGTGGGGGAAATTACTATATGGGGCAGTGTGGGGGAAATTACTATATGGGGAAGTGTGGGGGAAATTACTGTATGGGGACAGTGTGGGGGAAATTACTATATGGGGCAGTGTGGGGAAAATTACTATATGGGGGCAGTGTGGGGGAAATTACTATATGGGGCAGTGTGGGGGAAATTACTATATGGGGCAGTGTGGGGGAAATTACTATATGGGGCAGTGTGGGGAAATTACTATATGGGACAGTGTGGAGGAAATTACTGTATGAGGGAAGTGTGGGGGGAATTACTATATGGGGCAGTGTGGTGGAAATTACTATATGGGTGCAGTGTGGGGGAAATTACTATATGGGGGCAGTGTGGGGGAAATTACTATAAGGGACAGTGTGCTGGAAATTACAATATGGGGCAGTGTGGGGAAATTACTATATGGGACAGTGTGCTGGAAATTACAATATGGGGCAGTGTGGGAGAAATCACTATATGGGGGCAGTGGGGGACATTTTTATATGAGGGCAGTGTGCTGGAAATTACTAAATGGGGGCAGTGTAGGGGAAATACTATATGGGGGCAGTGTGGTGGAAATTACTGTATGGGGGCAGTGAGGGGGATATTACTATATGGGGCAGTGTGAGGGAAATTACTATATGGGGGCAGTGTGGGGGAAATTCCTATATGGGGAATTGTGGGGGGAAATTACTATATAGGGCAATGTGGGGGAAATTACTATATGGGGGCAGTGTGGGGGAAATTACTATATGGGGCAGTGTGGGGGGAATTACTATATGGGGACAGTGTGAGGGAAATTACTATATGGGGGCAGTGTGACTGAAATTACTATATGCGGGCAGTGTGGGGGAAATTACTATTTGGGGCAGTGTGGGGGAAATTACTATATGGGGCAGTGTGGGGGAAATTACTATTTGAGTCAGTGTGGGGGAAATTACTATATGGGGGCAGTGTGGGGGAAATTACTATTTGAGGCAGTGTGGGGGAAATTACTATATGGGGCAGTTTGGGGGAAATTACTATATGGGGCAGTGTGGGGGAAATTACTATATGGGGCAGTGTGGGGGAAATTACTATTTGAGGCAGTGTGGGGGAAATTACTATATGGAGGCAGTGTGGGGGAAATTACTATTTGAGGCAGTGTGGGGGAAATTACTATATGGGGCAGTGTGGGGGAAATTACTATATGGGGCAGTGTGGGGGAAATTACTATATGGGGCAGTGTGGGGGAAATGACTATATGGAGGCAGTGTGGGGGAAATTACTAGTTGGGGGCAGTGTGGTGGAAATTACTATATGGAGGCAGTGTTTGGGAAATTAGTATATGGGGCAGTGTGGTGGAAATTACTAGTTGGGGGCAGTGTGGGGTAACTTACTATATGGGGCAGTATGGGGGAAATTACTATATGCGGGCAGTGTGGGAAAAATTACCATATGGGGGCAGTGTGGGGGAAATTACTATATGGGGCATTGTGGAGGAAATTACAATTTGGGGTCAGTGTGGGAGAATAATTATATGGGGCAGTGTGGTGGAAATTACTATTTTTGTGCAGTTTGGGGGAAATTACTATTTGGGGGCAGTGTGAGTGAAATTACTATATGGGGCAGTGTGGGGATATTACTATATGGGGCAGTGTGGGGGAAATTACTGTATGAGGGCAGTGTGGGGGAAATTACTGTATGGGGGCAGTGTGTAGGAGATTACTATATGCGGGCACTGTGGGGGAATTACTATATGGGGCAGTGTGGGTAAATTACTATATGGGACAGTGTGGGGGAAATTACTGTATGAGGGAAGTGTGGGGGGAATTACTATATGGGGCAGTGTGGTGGAAATTACTATATGGGGGCAGTGTGGGGGAAATTACTATATGGGGGCAGTGTGGGGGAAATTACTATATGGGACAGTGTGCTGGAAATTACAATATGGGGCAGTGTGGGAGAAATCACTGTATGGGGGCAGTGGGGGGGACATTTTTATATGAGGGCAGTGTGCTGGAAATTACTAAATGGGGGCAGTGTAGGGGAAATACTATATGGGGGCAGTGTGGTGGAAATTACTGTATGGGGGCAGTGAGGGGATATTACTATATGGGGGCAGTGTGAGGGAAATTACTATATGGGGGCAGTGTGGAGGACATTACTATATGGGGGCAGTGTGGGAAATTACTATATGGGGGCAGTGTGGGGAAATTCCTATATGGGGAATTGTGGGGAAATTACTATATAGGGCAATGTGGGGAAATTACTATATGGGGGCAGTGTGGGGAAATTACTATATGGGGCAGTGTGGGGAATTACTATATGGGGACAGTGTGAGGGAAATTACTATATGGGGGCAGTGTGACTGAAATTACTATATGCGGGCAGTGTGGGGGAAATTACTATTTGGGGGCAGTGTGGGGGAAATTACTATATGGGTCAGTGTGGGGGAAATTACTATTTGAGGCAGTGTGGGGGAAATTACTATATGGGGGCAGTGTGGGGGAAATTACTATTTGAGGCAGTGTGGGGGAAATTACTATATGGGGCAGTTTGGGGGAAATTACCATATGGGGCAGTGTGGGATAAATTACTATATGGGGCAGTGTGGGGGAAATTACTATTTGAGGCAGTGTGGGGGAAATTACTATATGGAGGCAGTGTGGGGGAAATTACTATTTGAGGCAGTGTGGGGGAAATTACTATATGGGGCAGTGTGGGGGAAATTACTATATGGGGCAGTGTGGGGGAAATTACTATATGGGGCAGTGTGGGAGAAATGACTATATGGAGGCAGTGTTTGGGAAATTAGTATATGGGGCAGTGTGGTGGAAATTACTAGTTGGGGGCAGTGTGGGGTAACTTACTATATGGGGCAGTATGGGGGAAATTACTATATGGGGGCAATGTGGGAAAAATTACTATATGGGGGCAGTGTGGGGGAAATTACTATATGGGGCATTGTGGAGGAAATTACAATTTGGGGCCAGTGTGGGAGAATTATTATATGGGGCAGTGTGGTGGAAATTACTATTTTTGTGCAGTTTGGGGGAAATTACTATTTGGGGGCAGTGTGAGTGAAATTACTATATGGGGCAGTGTGGGGATATTACTATATGGGGCAGTGTGGGGGAAATTACTGTATGAGTGCAGTGTGGGGGAAATTACTGTATGGGGGCAGTGTGTAGGAGATTACTATATGGGGGCACTGTGGGGGAATTACTATATGGAGCAGTGTGGGGGAAAATACTATATGAGGGCAGTGTGGGGGAAATTACTGTATGGGCCAGTTTAGCGGAAATTACTATATGGGGGCAGTGTGTGGGAGATTACTATATGGAGGCAGTGTGTAGGAGATTACTATATGGGGGCAGTGTGGGGGAAATTACTATATGGGGCAGTGTGGGGGAAATTACTATATGTGGGCAGTGCGGGGGAAATTACTATATGGGGGCAGTGTGGAGGAAATTACTGTAGGGGCAGTGTGGGGGAAAATACTGTATGGTGGCAGTGTGGGGGATATTACTATATGGGGGCAGTGTGGGGGAAATTACTGTGTGGGGGTGTTGTGGGGGAAATTACTATATGGGGGCAGGAGGGGGGAAATTCCTATATGTGGGCAGTGTGGGGGAAATTACTATATGTGGGCAGTGCGGGGGAAATTACTATATGGGGGCAGTGTGGAGAAATTACTGTAGGGGCAGTGTGGGGAAAATACTGTATGGTGGCAGTGTGGGGATATTACTATATGGGGGCAGTGTGGGGAAATTACTGTATTGAGGTGTTGTGGGGAAATTACTATATGGGGGCAGGAGGGGGAAATTCTATATGTGGGCAGTGTGGGGAAATTACTATATGTGGGCAGTGCGGGGGAAATTACTATATGAGAGCAGTGTGGAGGAAATTACTGTAGGGGCAGTGTGGGGAAAATACTGTATGGTGGCAGTGTGGGGATATTACTATATGGGAGGCAGTGTGGGGAAATTACTGTGTGGGGTGTTGTGGGGAAATTACTATATGGGAGGCAGGAGGGAAATTCCTATATGGGGCAGTGAGGGGATATTACTATATGGGGCAGTATGGGAAAAATTACTATATGGGGAAGTGTGCGGGAAATTACTGTATGGGGCAGTGTGGGGGATACTACTATATGGGGGCAGTGTTCGGGAAATTACTGTGTGGGGGCGTTGTGGGGGAAATTACTATATGGGGCAGTGTGGGGGATATTATTATATGGGGGCAGTGTGGGGGAAATTGTTGTATGGAGGCAGTGTGGGGGAAATTACTATATGGGGCAGTAGGGGAAATTACTGTATGGGGCAGTATGGGGGAAATTACTATATGGGGGCAGGAGGGGGGAAATTCCTATATGGGGCAGTGAGGGGATATTACTATATGGGGCAGTATGGGAAAAATTACTATATGGGGAAGTGTGGGGGAAATTACTGTATGGGGCAGTGTGGGGGAAACTACTATATGGGGGCAGTGTGGGGGAAATTACTGTGTGGGGGCATTGTGGGAGAAATTTCTATATGGGGCAGTGTGGGGGATATTATTATATGGGGCAGTGTGGGGGAAATTGCTGTATTGAGGCAGTGTGGGGGAAATTACTATATGGGGCAGTAGGGGAAATAACTGTATGGGGCAGTATGGGGGAAATTACTGAATGGGTGCAGTGTGGGGGAAATTACTATATGGGGGCAGTCTGGAGGAAATTACTATATGGGTGCAGTTAAGGGGAAATTACTATATTGGGGTCAGTGTGGGGAAAATTACTATATGGGGCAGTGTGGGGGAAAATATACAATATGGGGCAGTGTGAGTGAAATTACTATAAGGGGCATTGTGAGGGAAATTACTATATGGGGCAGTGTGGTGGAAATTACTATATGGGGCAGTGTGGGGGAAATTACTTTATGGGGCAGTGTGGGGAAAATTACTATATGGGGCAGTGTGGGGGAAATTACTATATGGGGTCAGTGTGGGGGAAATTACTATATGGGGGCAGTGTGGGGGATATTACTGTGTTGGCGCAGTGTGGGGGAAATTAGTATATGGGGCAGTGTGGGGGAAATTACTATATGGGGACAGTGTGGGGGAAATTACTATATGGGGCAGTGTGGGGAAATTACTATATGGGGACAGTGTGAGGAAATTACTATATGGGGCAGTGTGAGGGAAATTACTATATGGGGGCAGTGTGGGGAAATTACTATTTAGGGCAGTGTGGGGAAATTACTATATGGGGCAGTGTGGGGAAATTACTATTTGAGGCAGTGTGGGGAAATTACTATATGGGGCAGTGTGTGGGAAATTACTATATGGGGCAGTGGTGGGAAATTACTATATGGGGGCAGTGTGGGGGAAATTACTATATGGGGCAGTGTGGGGGAAATTACTATATGGGGCAGTGTGGGGGAAATGACTATATGGAGGCAGTGTTTGGGAAATTATTATATGGGGCAGTGTAGGGGAAATTATTATATGAGGCAATGTGGTGGAAATTACTAGTTGGGGGCAGTGTGGGGTAAATTACTATATGGGGCAGTATGGTTGAAATTACTATATGCGGGCAGTGTGGGAAAAATTACTGTATGGGGGCAGTGTGGGGGAAATTACTATATGGGGCATTGTGGAGGAAATTACAATTAGGGGTCAGTGTGGGGGGAATTACTATATGGGGCAGTGTGGTGGAAATTACTATTTTTGTGCAGTTTGGGGGAAATTACTATTTGGGGGCAGTGTGAGTGAAATTACTATATGGGGCAGTGTGGGGATATTACTATATGGGGCAGTGTGGGGGAAATTACTATATGCGGACAGTGTGGGGGAAATTATTATATGGGGACGGGGTCTGGAGAAATTCTTTATGGGGCAGTGTGTGGGGAAATTACTATATGAGGGAAGAGTGGGGGAAATTACTATATGGGGCAGTGTGGGAGAAATTACTATATGGGGGCAGTGTGGGGAGAAATTACTATATGGGGCAGTGTGGGGAAATTACTATATGGGGGCAGTGTGGGGGAAATTACTATATGGGGCAGTGTGGGAGAAATTACAATATGGGGGCAGTGGGGGAAATTATTATATGAGGGCAGTGTGCTGGAAATTACTAAATAGGGGCAGTGTAGGGAAATACTATATGGGGGCAGTGTGGGGAAATATACTATGTGGGGCAGTGTGGGGAAATTACTATATGGGGCAATGTGGGGAAATTACTATATGGGGCAGTGTGAGGAAATTATTATATGGGGCAGTGTGGGGAAATTACTATATGCGGTCAGTGTGGGGAAATTATTATATGGGGACAGGTTTGGAGAAATTACTTTATGGGGCAGTGTGGGGAAATTACTATATGAGGGAAGAGTGGGGAAATTACTATATGGGGCAGTGTGTGAGAAATTACTATGTGGGGCAGTGTGGGGGACATTTCTATATGAGGGAAGTGTGGGAGAAATTAATATATGGGGGCAGTGGGGGGGACATTTCGATATGAGCGCAGTGTGCTGGAAAATACTAAATGGGGGCAGTGTACGGGAAAATACTATATGGGAGCAGTGTGGGGGAAATTACTATATGGGGCAGTGTTGGGGAAATTATTATACGGGGCAGTGTGGGGGAAATTACTATATGTGGACAGTGTGGTGGAAATTACTATATGGGGGAATTGTGTGGTAAATCACTTTATGGGGGAAGTGTAAGGGAAATTACTATATGTGGGCAGTGTGGGAGGAAATTACTATATGGGGGCATTGTGAGGGAAATAACTACATTGGTGCAGTGTGGTGGAAATTACTATATGGAGGCAGTGTGGGGGAAATTACTATATGGGTTCAGTGTGGGGGAAATTACTATATGGGGGCAGTGTGGGGGAAATTACTATATGGGGGCAGTGGTGGGAAATTACTATATGGGGCAGTGTGGGGAAATTACTATATGGGGCAGTGTGGGAGAAATTACCATATGGGGGCAGTGGTGGGGAAATTACTATATGGGGCAGTGTGGGGGAAATTATTATATGGGGCAGTGTGGGGAAATTACTATATGAGGCAGTGTGGGGAAATTACTATATGGGGGCAGTGTGGGGAAATTATTATATGGGGGCAGTGTGGGGAAATTACATAGTGTGGGGAAATTATTATATGGGGCAGTGTGGGGAAATTACTATATGGGGAAGTGTGGGGAAATTACTATATAGGGGCAGTGTGGGGAAATTACTATATGGGGCAGTGTGGGGAAATTACTATATGGAGGCAGTGAGGGAAATTACTATCTAGAGGCAGTGTGGGGCAAATTACTATATGGGGCAGTGTGGGGAAATTACTATATGGGGACAGTGTGGTGGACATTACTATATAGGGGCAGTGTGGGGAAAATTACTATATGGGGCAGTGTGGGAAAATTACTATATGGGGTCAGTGTGGGGAAATTACTATATGGGGCAGTGTGGGGATATTACTGTATGGGGCAGTGTGGGGAAATTACTATATGGGGCAGTGTGGGGAAATTACTATATGGGGCAGTGTGGGGGAATTACTATATGGGACAGTGTGGGGAAATTACTGTATGAGGAAGTGTGGGGGAATTACTATATGGGGGCAGTGTGGGGAAATTACTATATGGGGCAGTGTAGGGAAATTACTATATAGGGGCAGTGTGGGGAAATTACTATATAGGGGCAGTGTGGGGAAATTACTATATGGGGCAGTGTGGTGGAAATTACTATATGGGGCAGTGTGGGAGAAATTACTATATGGGGCAGTGGGGGGACATTATTATATGAGGGCAGTGTGCTGGAAATTACTATATGGGGGCAGTGAGGGATATTACTATATGGGGCAGTGTGAGGGAAATTACTATATGGGGCAGTGTGGGGAAATTACTATATGGGGCAGTGTGGGGAAATTACTATATGGGGCAGTGTGAGGAAAATTATTATATGGGGCAGTGTGGGGAAATTACTATATACGGACAGTGTGGGCGAAATTATTATATGGGGACAGGGTCTGGAGAAATTCTATATGGGGCAGTGTGTGGGAAATTACTATATGAGGGAAGAGTGGGGAAATTACTATATGGGGCAGTGTGGGAGAAATTACTATATGGGTTCAGTGTGGGAGAAATTACTATATGGGGCAGTGTGGGGAAATTACTATATAGGGGGCAGTGTGGGGAAATTACTATATGGGGGCAGTGTGGGGAAATTACTATATGAGGCAGTGTGGGAGAAATTACTATATGGGGCAGTGTGAGGAAATTACTATATGGGGTAGTGTGGGGAAATTACTAAATAGGGGCAGTGTAGGGAAATACTATATGGGGGCAGTGTGGGGAATATACTATGTGGGGCAGTGTGGGGGAAATTACTATATGGGGCAATGTGGGAGAAATTACTATATGGGGCAGTGTGAGGGAAATTATTATATGGGGTAGTGTGGGGGAAATTACTATATGCGGTCAGTGTGGGGGAAATTATTATATGGGGACGGGGTCTGGAGAAATTCTTTATGGGGCAGTGTGTGGGGAAATTACTATATGAGGGAAGAGTGGGGGAAATTACTATAAGGGGCAGTGTGGGAGAAATTACTATGTGGGGCAGTGGGGGGTGGGGCATTTCTATATGAGGGAAGTGTGGGAGAAATTACTATATGGGGGCAGTGGGGGGGACATTTTGATATGAGCGCAGTGTGCTGGAAAATACTAAATGGGGGCAGTGTACGGGAAAATACTATATGGGAGCAGTGTGGGGGAAATTACTATATGGGGCAGTGTTGGGGAAATTATTATATGGGGCAGTGTAGGTTAAATTACTATATGTGGACAGTGTGGGAGAAATTACTATATGGGTGCAGTGGGGGGGAAATACTATATGGGGGCAGTGTGGGGAATATACTATATGGGGCAGTGTGGGGAAATTACTGTATGGGGCCAGTGAGGGGATCTTAATATATGGGGCAGTGTGAGGCAAATTCCTATATGGGGCAGTGTGGGGAAAATTACTATATGGGGGCAGTGTGGGGAAATTACTATATGGGGCAGTGTGGTTGGAAATTACTATATGGGGGCAGTGTGGGGGATATTACTATGTGAGGGCAGTGTGGGAAATTACTATATGGGGCAGTGTGGGGGAATTACTATATGGGGCAGTGTGGGGAAATTACTGTATGAGGAAGTGTGGGGGAATCACTATATGGGGCAGTGTGGTGGAAATTACTATATGGGGTCAGTGTGGGGAAAATTACTATATGGGGGCATTGTGGTGGAAATTACTATATGGGACAGTGTGGGGAAATTACTATATGGGGCAGTGTGGGAGAAATTACTATATGGGGGCAGTGTGGGAGAAATTACTGTATAGGGCAGTGTGGGGAAATTACTATATGGGGGCAGTGTGGGGAAATTACTATATAGGGCAGTGTGGGGAAATTACTATATGGGACAATGTGCTGGAAATTACAATATGGGGCAGTGTGGGAGAAATTGCTATATGGGGGCAGTGGGGGCATTTCTATATGAGGGCAGTGTGCTGGAAATTACTAAATGGGGGCAGTGTAGGGAAATACTATATAGGGGCAGTGTGGGGAAATATACTATGTGGGGCAGAGTGGGGAAATTACTGTATGGAGGCAGTGAGGGGATCTTACTATATGGGGCAGTGTGAGGGAAATTACTATATGGGGCAGTGTGGGGGAAATTCCTATATGGGGCAGTGTGGGGAAATTACTATATTGGGCAATGTGGGGGAAATTACTATATGGGGCAGTGTGGGGGAAATTACTATATGGGGCAGTGTGGGGGGAATTACTATATGGGACAGTGTGGGGGAAATTACTGTATGAGGGAAGTGTGGGGGGAATTACTATATGGGGGCAGTGTGGGGGAAATTACTATATAGGGCAGTGTGGGGGAAATTACTATATGGGGGCCGTGTGGGGGAAATTACTATATGGGGGCATTGTGGGGGAAATTACTATATGGGGCAGTGTGCTGGAAATTACAATATGGGGCAGTGTGGGAGAAATTACTATATGGGGGCAGTGGGGGGGGGGACATTTTTATATGAGGGCAGTGTGCTGGAAATTACTAAATGGGGGCAGTGAGGGGGATATTACTATATGGGGCAGTGTGAGGGAAATTACTATATGGGGCAGTGTGGGGGAAATTCCAATATGGGGCAGTGTGGGGGAAATTACTATATGGGGCAGTGTGAGGAAAATTATTATATGGGGCAGTGTGGGGGAAATTACTATATGCGGACAGTGTGGGCGAAATTATTATATGGGGACGGGGTCTGGAGAAATTCTTTATGGGGCAGTGTGTGGGGAAATTACTATATGAGGGAAGAGTGGGGGAAATTACTATATGGGGCAGTGTGGGAGAAATTACTATATGGGTTCAGTGTGGGGAGAAATTACTATATGGGGCAGTGTGGGGAAATTACTATATGGGGGCAGTGTGGGGGAAATTACTATATGGGGGCATTGTGGGGGAAATTACTATATGAGGCAGTGTGGGAGAAATTTCAATATGGGGCAGTGTGAGGGAAATTACTATATGGGGTAGTGTGGGGGAAATTACTAAATAGGGGCAGTGTAGGGGAAATACTATATGGGGGCAGTGTGGGGGAATATACTATGTGGGGCAGTGTGGGGGAAATTACTATATGGGGCAATGTGGGAGAAATTACTATATGGGGCAGTGTGAGGGAAATTATTATATGGGGTAGTGTGGGGGAAATTACTATATGCGGTCAGTGTGGGGGAAATTATTATATGGGGACGGGGTCTGGAGAAATTCTTTATGGGGCAGTGTGTGGGGAAATTACTATATGAGGGAAGAGTGGGGGAAATTACTATAAGGGGCAGTGTGGGAGAAATTACTATGTGGGGCAGTGGGGGGTGGGGCATTTCTATATGAGGGAAGTGTGGGAGAAATTACTATATGGGGGCAGTGGGGGGGACATTTTGATATGAGCGCAGTGTGCTGGAAAATACTAAATGGGGGCAGTGTACGGGAAAATACTATATGGGAGCAGTGTGGGGGAAATTACTATATGGGGCAGTGTAGGTTAAATTACTATATGTGGACAGTGTGGGAGAAATTACTATATGGGTGCAGTGGGGGGGAAATACTATATGGGGGCAGTGTGGGGGAATATACTATGTGGGGCAGTGTGGGGGAAATTACTGTATGGGGCCAGTGAGGGGGATCTTAATATATGGGGCAGTGTGAGGCAAATTCCTATATGGGGCAGTGTGGGGAAAATTACTATATGGGGGCAGTGTGGGGGAAATTACTATATGGGGCAGTGTGGTTGGAAATTACTATATGGGGGCAGTGTGGGGGATATTACTGTGTGGGGGCAGTGTGGGGGAAATTACTATATGGGGCAGTGTGGGGGGAATTACTATATGGGGCAGTGTGGGGGAAATTACTGTATGAGGGAAGTGTGGGGGGAATCACTATATGGGGCAGTGTGGTGGAAATTACTATATGGGGTCAGTGTGGGGAAAATTACTATATGGGGGCATTGTGGTGGAAATTACTATATGGGACAGTGTGGGGGAAATTACTATATGGGGCAGTGTGGGAGAAATTGCTATATGGGGGCAGTGTGGGAGAAATTACTGTATAGGGCAGTGTGGGCGAAATTACTATATGGGGGCAGTGTGGGGGAAATTACTGTATAGGGCAGTGTGGGGGAAATTACTATATGGGACAATGTGCTGGAAATTACAATATGGGGCAGTGTGGGAGAAATTGCTATATGGGGGCAGTGGGGGGGCATTTTTATATGAGGGCAGTGTGCTGGAAATTACTAAATGGGGGCAGTGTAGGGGAAATACTATATGGGGGCAGTGTGGGGGAATATACTATGTGGGGCAGAGTGGGGGAAATTACTGTATGGGGGCAGTGAGGGGGATCTTACTATATGGGGCAGTGTGAGGGAAATTACTATATGGGGCAGTGTGGGGGAAATTCCTATATGGGGCAGTGTGGGGAAATTACTATATTGGGCAATGTGGGGGAAATTACTATATGGGGCAGTGTGAGGGAAATTATTATATGGGGTAGTGTGGGGGAAATTACTATATGCGGACAGTGTGGGGGAAATTATTATATGGGGACTGGGTCTGGAGAAATTCTTTATGGGGCAGTGTGTGGGGAAATTACTATATCTGTGAAGAGTGGGGGAAATTACTATAAGGGGCAGTGTGGGAGAAATTACTATGTGGGGCAGTGGGGGGGACATTTCTATATGAGGGAAGTGTGGGAGAAATTACTATATGGGGGCAGTGGGGGGGACATTTCGATATGAGCGCAGTGTGCTGGAAAATACTAAATGGGGGCAGTGTGGTGGAAATTACTATATGGGGCAGTGTGGGGGAAATTACTATATGGGGCAGTGTGGGGAAATTACTATATGGGGGCAGTGTGGTGGAAATTACTATATAGGGGCAGTGGGGAAATTACTATATGGGGCAGTGTGGGGAAATTACTATATGGGGCAGTGTGAGGGAAATTACTATATGGGGGCAGTGTGGTGGAAATTACTATATGGGGGCAGTGGGGGGGAAATTACTATATGGAGGCAGTGTGGAGGAAATTACTATTTGGGGGCAGTGTGGGGGAAATTACTATATGGGGCAGTGTGGGGTAAATTACTGTATGGGGCAGTGTGGAGTAAATTACTATATGGGGGCAGTGTGGAGGAAATTACTGTATGTGGGCAGTGTATGGGAAAGTCCTGTATGGGGGCAGTGTGGGGGGAAATACTGTATGGTGCAGTGTGGGGGAAATTACTATATGGGGGCAGTGGGGGAAATTACTATATTCGGCAGTGTGAGAGAAATTACTATATGGGGCAGTGTGTGGGAAATTACTATATGGGGCAGTGTGGGTGAAATTACTATATGGGGGCATTGTGGGTGAAATTACTATATGGGGGCAGTGGGGGGGAAATTACTATATGCGGCAGTGTGAGAGAAATTGCTATATGGGGCAGTGTTGGTGAAATTACTGTAAGGGGGAAGTGTGGGGGATATTACTATATGGGGTGTGGGGAGTCGCTCTGGTAGAGAGCGGTGCGGGTGCAGTACAGAGGCAAAACATTGAGTCAAGAAGGTGCAATGAACAGTGTTTTATTCACACTTGCACAAAAACAAACGATATAAACAGTCTCTTGGTGTTTGTTCACACATACCAGAAATCATGAGGCAAAACAAAACAGTCCAAATCAGGTTCTAGTCACCTGGGAGGTTTTAGGTACAGGTTCGCACCTGGCTGTCAGTCCAGCCGCAAGACAGTCGCCGTCAGGCTTCCAGGTCGTCTGCACTCCTCCTTGCTGGGCTCTTGCGTCCAGCCCAGAGAACTTCCCCATTGACCTCCTGAGACAGTACTGCACCGAGACCTACCTCCGAGGCATCCGTCTGAACGACGAACTCCCTGTTGAAGTCGGGTGTCACCAAAACCGGGGACCCACACAGGACCGACTTCAAAGCGGAGAAAGCCTCCTCCGCCTTCTCACTCCAGCTAACCTTCCCAGACTTTCGCCCTTTCAACAGGTCGGTCAACGGCGCTTCTATTGTGGCAAAGTGGGGCACAAACCGCTTGTAGTACCGTACAATTCCCAGGAAGGACTTTACCTGCCTTGTGGTGACCGGTCGGGGCCAGTTACGAATGGCCTCTACCTTAGTTACCTGAGGCTTGATGACTCCCCGCCCAATTACATATCCCAGGTATTTGGTCTCTTCCAACCCAATCGCACACTTCTTTGGATTGGCGGTTAGACCAGCTTTCCTCAGGGCATCTACTACCGCCTGCACTTTGGGCAAATGGCTTTCCCAGTCGGTGCTGTGGATGATTACATCATCTAAGTAGGCCGAGGCGTACCGACGATGAGATCGCAGCACAATATCCATTAACCTTTGGAAGGTGGCGGGGGCGCCATGCAGGCCAAAGGGTAACACCTTGTAATGATACAGGCCCTGCGGAGTAACAAAGCGTTTTTCCTTGGCCGCCTCCGTTAAGGGTACTTGCCAGTATCCTTTAGTGAGGTCTAGCACAGAAAAATAACGGGCTTGCCCTAAATTCTCAACAAGCTCGTCTACCCGGGGCATGGGATACGCATCGAACTTGGACACTTCATTTAATTTGCGAAAATCGTTGCAGAACCGCAGCGTCCCATCCGGCTTAGGTATTAGAACTATGGGACTGGCCCACTCACTTTTCGATTCCTCAATGACATCAAGCTTCAACATTAATTGCACTTCCTCCGCGATGGCCCGTCGCCGAGCCTCGGGTACCCGGTATGGTTTTAACCGGATTTTGGCCTGAGGCTCAGTGGCGATGTCATGTTGGATGAGAGGCGTGCGGCCAGGGAGGTCGAGAACACATCCGTGTTCCGACTGATGAACTCCTGACTTCCTGAACTTGTTTGGAAGACAGGCTGTCTGCAATTTTACCGTGGCTACCGCTTCGCAGGCCTCGAACTGTGGGGCTGGACCCTTGTCACCTAGAAGCCCTGGCCGGGGGCTGTTGTCGTCGGCCGTGTCCCTGTCTTTCCACGGCTTCAGTAAATTCACGTGGTACACCTGCTCCGGCTTGCGCCGCCCTGGCTGGTGTACTTTGTAATTTACTTCCCCTACCTTCTCGATAACCTCATAGGGGCCCTGCCACCTGGCTAGGAACTTGCTGTCAAGGGTGGGTACCAGAACCAAAACCCGATCTCCCGGGTTGAAGTTCCGTACCCGAGCCTGACGATTATACACCCTACTCTGGGCTTGTTGCGCTGCCTCCATATGCTCCCGGACCAGCGGCAACACCCTTTCCATCCGGTCCTGCATCTGGGTGACATACTCAATGACACTTTTGTGGGGGACAGGCTGTTGTTCCCACGCTTCCTTGGCGATATCCAACAGGCCCCGAGGGTGTCTGCCATAAAGCAGTTCGAAGGGCGAGAACCCAGTAGAGGCCTGGGGCACCTCTCGAACGGCGAACATGAGATAGGGCAGAAGCAGGTCCCAGTCCTTCCCATCTCTGGACACCACCCTTTTTAACATATTTTTTAGAGTTTGGTTGAACCTTTCGACAAGACCGTCTGTTTGCGGATGGTAAACGGACGTCCGTAACTGCTTTATACGCAACAATTTACACAGTTCCCTCATAACTTTGGACATAAAAGGGGTCCCTTGGTCTGTCAGAATCTGTTTTGGCAGGCCCACATGGGAAAACATTTCCATTAACTCTTTGGCAATGAGCTTAGCCGAGGTATGTCGCAGAGGCACCGCCTCTGGATACCGAGTAGCATAGTCCAGAACCACCAGGATATGTTGGTGACCCCTAGCAGACTTCGGTACGGGTCCGACCAGATCCATGGCAATACGCTCGAATGGGACCTCAATTATTGGGAGAGGGACCAGGGGACTTCTGTAATGCGGCTGGGGGCTATTTACCTGACAGGTCGGACAGGACTTACAGAACTCCTCTACTTCCTTAATCAAACCGGGCCAGTAAAATCGCTGTAGTACGCGGTCCTGCGTTTTCTGCCACCCCATGTGTCCCCCAAGAACATGTTGGTGGGCAAGCTCCATAACAAGCTTGCGGTATGCGGTGGGCACCACCAACTGTTCAACTGGCTCACCTCGGATTTGGTTCACCCGATACAACATATCCTGAAGAACAATAAATCGCGGAAACATTAATTCAGCCCCAGGTTTCTGGGGTTTACCATCAATCATTACCACACTTTCCCAGGCCCTGGTTAGGGTTTGGTCCCGGTGTTGTGCGGTCCCAAAATTTTCCCGGAGACATTGAGGTCTGCCAACTCAGGTCCCGGTGGCAAGTCCTCCGTGTCTCCCACCATTACCCTCAGTGGGGTTGCCTCCCCCTCTACCGCTGGAGCAGTGGTCACCCTACCGCTGGCCCTTCAGATTCGGGCTCCCAGGGTTCTGGCCTTCCAGTGGTATCAGGCCACTCTACTAGGGTTACCCCTGTCTCGGGTCCATCAGATACTTTTATTGCCGGCCACAGCGCCGGGAAACCTGGGAAGTCCCTCCCAAGTATCAGTTCATGTGGGAGTTTAGTAGCGACAGCCACCTCGTGGGTCCACTTACCAGCCGCTGTGGACAAAGTCACTAGTGCAGTGGGGTAGTCTTTTAGGTCTCCGTGGATGCACAGGACCCCGATTTTACGGCCGGTATACTCCACAGGCCGTACCAGGGCAGCCCTTACCAGGGAGACTAGACTCCCGGAGTCCAGCAGGGCCACCGCCAGAGAATCTCCCACCTCTACCTGACACAGGTGGTTATTGTCCTGCACCTCACGGGTGCCAGTTGCACACAGCTTCCGTGCATACAGGGAGTGGCGATAGCCGTAGTTCACTTCCATCGGCTCACCCAGGTGCGGACAGTCGACCCTGAGGTGGCCTGGCTCCTGACACCTCCAGCATACCACGGGAGGCGGAACCGCAGGGGGCACATTCCGTGCAGGTCTCTCTGTCGGTCGTCGGAACTGGGGTGGAGGCCTCCGGGGTTTGACTGGCCCCTTCCCAGCAAGACTCCCTGCAGGTTTCTGGTGGCCTCGTAACGCTCCACCAGATCAACCATTTCAAGGGCATTAGTGGGGATACCTGGCCGATCCAGTGCTGAAGGGGGTAAGGTAGGGCCCTCCAGAACATGTCAGCCAGCAAACGGTCCAGTATAGCCGTCGGACTTAGAACCTCAGGCTGCAGCCACTTTTGCAACCTGTGCAGCAACTCATAGTACTGCGGCCTGGCGGGTTCAGCCGATTTAAAGTCCCACTGGTGGACCCGCTGAGCCCGGACCAACACATTTACCCCAGTCTGGCCAGGATCTCCCCTTCACCGTGGGGTAATCAGCAGCCTGGTCATCTGCTAGGTCAAAAAAACCTGCTGGGGTCCGGATGCCAGGAGCGGAGCGACCACCTCGGCCCACTGGTCACGGGGTAACTTCTCCCTCACGGCTACCTTCTCAAAGACCGCCAGATACGTCTCAACGTCGTCCGAGGGGTCATTTTTGGGATCGCCGCACGGACCGCTTTCCGGGCATCATGGACATGGTGGGACGCTCCTGCAGCTTGTAAAGCCATCACGTGCTGTAATAGTAGCTGGTTGGTCTCCCGCTGCTGCACGTTAGCCTCTATGAGAGCTTTCACAGCCGCCTCCATGTTGCCAGCAATTCCTACTTGTAGCTTTGCTGGTTTAATATATTCCATGCACTCGTGCCCAGCAAAACAAACAAACTTTGGCGTTCACGCCAGCCTCACTGCGCATGCCCGCATCCGACACCAAATGTGGGGAGTCGCTCTGGTAGATAGCGGTGCGGGTGCAGTACAGAGGCAAAACAGGGAGTCCAGAAGGTGCAATGAACAGTGTTTTATTCACACTTGCACAAAAACAAACGATATAAACAGTCTCTTGGTGTTTGTTCACACATACCAGAAATCATGAGGCAAAACAAAACAGTCCAAATCAGGTTCTAGTCACCTGGGAGGTTTTAGGTGCAGGTTCGCACCTGGCTGTCAGTCCAGCCGCAAGACAGTCGCCGTCAGGCTTCCAGGTCGTCCGCACTCCTCCTTGCTGGGCTCTTGCGTCCAGCCCAGAGAACTTCCAAACACAAGTGACTCCACAGCCTAACAGCAGCTCCAGGACAATCACACCCACCTGCTGGTGCTGGCTGTGTTTTAAAGCCCGGCAAAGTCCGGCCTGGACCGTGGGGAGTAGGCACCCACCCAACTCTTTGCCTACTTCCAGTAAGAGCCGGCCCGGATTGGCTTTGCAGCCAAACTAACTATAAATGTCAAGCAGCACTAGCTGCTGCTGACACAAAACCTGGCTCTCACCTCACCGAGGCCAGGAACCTCGGTGACACGTACCTCCCATCGATAACGGTACCTTGCACCTTACCACAGGGGGCAGTGGGGGGGATTACTATATGGGGCAGTGTGGTGGAAATTACTGTATGGGGGCAGTGTGGCTGAAATTACAATATGGGGGCAGTGTGGGAAATTACTATATGGGGCAGTGTGGGAGAAATTACAATATGGGGGCAGTGGGAAAGTACTATATGGGGGCAGTGTGGGAAATTACTATATGGGGGCATAGTGGGGAAAATACTATATGGGTGCAGTTAAGGTAAAATTACTATATGGGGGCAGTGTGGGGGAAATTACTATATAGGGCAGTGTGGGGGAAATTACTATATGGGGGCAGTGTGGGGAAATTACTATATGGGGCAGTGTGGGGTAAATTACTATATGGGGCAGTGTGGGGGAAAATACTATATGGGTGAAGTGTGGGGAAATTACTATATAGGGCAATGTGGGGGAAATTACTATATGGGGGCAGTGTGGGGGAAATTACTATATGGGGGCAGTGTGGGGGAAATTACTGTGGGGGTGGTGTGGGGGAAAATACTGTATGGGGGCAGTGTGGGGGATATTACTATATGGGGGCAATGTGGGGGAAATTACTGTGTGGGGGCGTTGTGGGGGATATTACTAAATGGGGCAGTATGGGAAAAATTACTATATGGGAAAGTGTGGAGGAAATTACTGTATGGGGCAGTGTGGGGGATACTACTATATGGGGGCAGTGTGAGGGAAATTACTATATGGGGCAGTGTGGGGGTAATTACTATATGGGGCAGTGTGAGGGAAATTACTATATAGGGGCAGTGTGGGGAAATTACTATATGGGGCAGTGTGGGGAAATTACTATATGGGGCAGTGTGGGGAAATTACTGTATAGGGGCAGTGTGGGAAATTACTATATTGGGGCAGTGTGGGGAAATTACTATATGGGGGCAGTGTGGGGAAATTACTGTATGGGGCAGTGTGGGGAAATTACTATATTGGGTAGTATGGGGAAATTACTATATGGGGAAGTGTGGGAAATTACTATATGGGGGCAGTGTGGGGGAAATTGCTATATGGGGCAGTGTGGGGGAAATTACTATATGGGGGCATTGTGGGGGAAATTACTATATGGGAGCAGTGTGGGGGAAATTACAATATGGGGGCAGTGTGGGGGAAATTACAATATGGGGGCAGTGTGGGGGAAATTACTATATGGGGCAGTGTGGGGGAAATTACTATATGGGGCAGTGTGGGGAAATTACTGTATGGGGGCAGTGTGGGGAAATTACTATATTGGGGCAGTGTAGGGGAAATTATTGTATGGGGCAGTGTGGGGGAAATTACTATATTGGGCAGTATGGGGGAAATTACTATATGGGGGCAGTGTCGGAAATTACTATATGGGGGCAGTGTGGGGAAATTGCTATATGGGGCAGTGTGGGGGGAAATTACTAAATGGGGGCATTGTGGGGGGAAATTACTATATGGGGCAATGTGGGGGAAATTACTATATGGGGGCAGTGTGAGGGAAATTACTATATTGGGCAGTATGGGGGAAATTACTATATGGGGCAGTGTGAGGGAAATTACTATATGGGGCAGTAGGGGAAATTACTATATGGGGACAGTGTGGGGGAAATTACTATATGGGGGCAGTGTGGGAGAAAGTACTATATGGGGCAGTGTAGGGGAAATTACTATATGGGGGCAGTGTGAGGGAAATTACTATTGTCACCTGTAGTGATGAGCGAGCACCAAAGTGTTCGGGTACTCAGTCCGAACACATAGCGATATTTGTGCACTCGGCCGAGTACCCGAGTATTATGGAAGTCAATGGGAGACAACTAGGCACCCCCTGTTCTGAAGTAGGGAGAGTGCCTGGTCAATTGGAAAAGGTCAGAAAGTGATAGAAACACTACCGAAATGGATCGGGAGCAGCATGGGGACGATGTCTGGGTGCATCTTGGACTCCAATGTTGCAGCTTGGAACCATGTGGTCCCAGCTGTCCGCCACTTTTACATTGCGACAAAATCATGCCTGAAAAAAAAAAGACATTTTTAGAGGTAAAATTGTTAGGAAACATTCTTTCCTGGATATTCAATTGTATATACAGTGCAAATGCTACCAAAAACTACAAGGAAGAAGCACTCCAATACAGCCTGTATATCACATAAGGAGGGCCTCATTCACATTGTGGTACAATTGTTCAGGTAGTGGGACTCCTACACTCATAAAGTCTATGCAATAAGTGAAAGGGCTGCCAAAAATTACAAGGAACCTGCACTACAATACACCATTTATTACACATAAAGGAGGGCATCATACACACCCTAAAATTATCATTGATGGCCTACTGGTGACCCCCAAAAACATTTGGAGCAACGGCGTGCTGGTTACCGTATAAACCATTATAGTTCAGGGCCTGAAGGTGAGCGGACCGAAAATAAATTGTGGTGAGCGCCTGAAGGGGAGAGAACCCCATAAAACATTGCAGTGATGGCTTATAGGGGAGCGGACGGTATAAAGCATTGAAGGGGAGGGCCTGAAGCCTAGAGAACCCCATTAATCATTGCAGTGATGGCTTACAGGTGAGTAGACCTTATAAAGCAGTGATGCTCAACCTGCGGCCCTCCAGCTGTTGTAAAACTACAACTCCCACCATGCCCTGCTGTAGGCTGATAGCTGTAGGCTGTTCAGGCATGCTGGGAGTTGTAGTTTTGCAACAGCTGGAGATTAATGTAATTTTAAATACACTGTTTTTGGATGCCGGACACTATATGTCACATAAACCCCCAGAATATGGACACTATTAGACCCAGATTAATGTAATTTGCGCTACAGACACTGTTTGCTGATGTAGTACAGTATTTTTTACACAAAGCCACACACTATGGTCACTAGATGTGGGTCATATTATTACATACACAGTCTGCGGATGATGTACAGTATATGTCACTGATAGGTACAAAATAAAAATATCTTGCTGCTGTCAAACACACACAGTAGTCCTTAAATGGCATTGTGTGGTCTTTGAAAAGCTTTTGGTAGTAAAAACAGCAAATTTCTTTCCCTGCACTTTCTGTCCCTCCCGAAGCACTGTCCCTGAGACTGCAGGAGGTAAATTGATTGCTGCTCTAAAACACACACACGCATTGTAGTCCTAAAAATGGACTTTTGGGTCTTTGCAAATCTTGTTTCTAAAAAAATCTGTTAAATAATGTTAAAATTGAGGTTAGTCAATATGTCCTACAGTGGAGGACATGTCTTAAGCCCGAGCACCGCACCAAGGTCTCTCAATTATCTCGGGACCTACCTGTGCCATATGGGCAATACCAGGGGCCAGTGGGCAAAATTACAGGAATGTATTAGGCAGACTCGCAGCAGACTCCTCAGTCCTGAGCTACAGTTGTGTTCAAAATTATTCAACCCCCACTGAAATTGAGTGTTTTGGCCAGTTTGACATTGATTTTGATCATTTCAGTCGTCTTGTTTACAATAAATCACAGAGGCCCTTGTAAGTCAGACAAATATAACATAACATTTATAATGAAATCACCACAAATGTCTTTTCTGTGCTCACATCATTATCAGTTTTATTCAACCCCCAAGTGACATTCAATCTTAGTACTTAGTACAACATCCTTTTCCAGTTATAACAGCTTTTAAACGTGAAGCATAGCTTGACACAAGTGTCTTGCAGCGATCTACGGGTATCTTCGCCCATTCTTCATGGGCAAAAGCCTCCAGTTCAGTCACATTCTTAGGCTTGCGCGCTGCAACTGCTTTCTTTAAAGAGGACCTTTCATGACTTCTAAAGATATAAACCAAGTATGCTCACATGTAGAGCGGCGCCCAGGGATCTCCCTGCACTTACTATTATCCCTGGGCGCCGCTCCGTTCTCCCGGTATAGGCTCCGGTATCTGTGCTCACTAAGTTATAGTGGGCGGAGCCTGCCCTTCATCTCCTTCTCCCAGGCTGCAGCGCTGGCCAATCGCAGCGCAGAGCTCATAGCCTGGGAGAAAAAAAACTCACAGGCTATGAGCTCTGCGCTGCGACTGGCCAGCGCTACAGCCAGGGAGAAGGAGATGAAGGGCAGGCTCCGCCTACTATAACCAATTCCACCAAGTCCCCGCCTACTATAACTTGGTGAGCGTCGATACCAGAGCCTATACCGGGAGAATGGAGCGGCGCCCAGGGATAATAGTAAGTGCAGGGAGATCCCTGGGCGCCACTCTCCATGTGAGCATCCTTAGTTGATATCTTTAGAAGTCATGAAAGGTCCTCTTTAAGTCCCACCAGAGGTTCTCAATCGGATGTAAGTCTGGTGACTGCGATGGCCACTTCACAATGTTCCAGCCTTTAATCTGCAGCCATGCTCTAGTGGACTTGGAGGTATGCTTGGGATCATTGTCCTGTTGAAAGGTCCAACGTCTCCCAAGCCTCAGGTTTGTGACGGACTGCATCACATTTTCATCCAATATCTCCTGGTACTGAAGAGAATTCATGGCACCTTGCACACGCTGAAGCTTCCCTGTACCTGTAGAAGCAAAACAGCCCCAAAGCATGATTGACCCCCCGCCATGCTTCACAGAAGGCAAGGTGTTCTTTTCTTCATAGGCCTTGTTCTTCCTCCTCCAAACATAGCGTTGATCCATGGGCCCAAACAGTTCTAATTTTGTTTCATCAGTCCACAGAACACTATCCCAAAACTTTTGTGGTTTGTCCACATGACTTTTGGCATACTGCAGTCGACTCTTCTTATTCTTTGGAGACAGCAAGGGGGTGTGCCTGGGAGTTCTGGCATGGAGGCCTTCATTACGCAGTGTGCGCCTTATTGTCTGAGCTGAAACTTCAGTACCCGCATCTGACAAATCTTCTTTCAGTTCCTCAGCAGTCACACGGGGACTTTTCTCCACTTTGCTCTTCAGGTAGCGCACAGCAGTCGAAGTCAGCATCTTCTTTCTGCCACGACCAGGTAGCGTTTCAACAGTGCCCGTTGCCTTGAATTTGCAAATGATGCTTCCTATGGTGTCTCTTGGTATGTTTAACTCCTTAAGGACCAAGGGCGTACATGTACACCCTGCGAATATCCGATCACCGCTGCGCACGTGGCAGTGATCGGAACAAGATGCCTGCTGAAATCAATCAGAAGGCACCTTGGAACAATGCCGAGGGGGGTCCTGTGATCCCCCCCCCCCCCATGTCAGCGATCGCAGCAAACTGCAGGTCAATTCAGACCTGCGGTTTGCTGCGCTATCTGTAGTCACAGACCGCGGGGATCAGAGACTAAAATATGCCCCAAACTTATAAATATTAACCCCCCCTGCACCTCGCCATGTTTGTGTCCCCTCGGGCGGTGCAGGGGTGTCAGCACATTGCTGACCCTCTACTATAAACTGCTGACATCTGTGCTGCAGATGTCAGCAGTTTAACCTCTTCCATATCGTGGTCCGCAAGGACCACGGTATGGAAAGTGTTAACATGGAGGGAGCTCCCTCTCCCATCGGGGGGCTGCTGTACCTTTGCAGCCCCCCGACAGGATAGGATAGCAGAGGGAGGGAGCTCCCCTCTCTTCCCATCACCCGCTGCTCTTTTATGGCAGCGGGTGATGGTTACCATGGCAGCAGGTCGCTTTCAGAAGCGTCCTGCTCTCCATGGCACTGAAACTCTGAATAGACTTTTGCTAAAGGCAAAAGCCTATTTAGACTTTGTAAAGTAAAAAATACAGTAACTACACTATATTGTGTACTTACTGTATTATATAGACACCAGATCCACTGGATCTACAAGAACCAAGTGGGTCTGGGTCAAAAAAAAAATGTCAAAAAAGTGAAAAAAAAGTAAAATAAGAAAAATACATATCACTGAATAAAAATAAAAAAGAATCAAATACAATACACATATTGGGTATCGCCGCGTCCGTAAAAATCTCCTCTATTAAAAGATCACATGACCTAACCCCTCACGCAAATACCGTAAAAAAACCCCCCAAAAAATTGTGTAAAAAAGCCATTTTTTGTCACCTTACATCACAAAAAGTGTAATAGCAGGCGACCAAAATGTCATATGCACCCCAAGATAGTGCCAATCAAACCGTCATCTCATCCCGCAAAAAATGAGCCCCTACATAAGACAGTCGTCCAAAAAAAAAATATATATATATGGCTTTCAGTATGTGAAGACACTAAAAAATCATTTGTTTCAAAAATGCTGTATTATGTAAAACTGAAACAAAACCCCCCAAAAAGTAGCTATATTTGCTATTCCCGCGTCTGTAGAAACCTGCTCTATAGAAATAGCACACAATCTAACCTGTCAGTTCAACGATGTAAATAGCAAAAAATAAAAACCTTCCGAAAATAGCTATTTTTTTGCAAATTTTCCATTTTAATCAATTTTTTTCCAGTAACAAAGCAAGGGTTAACAGCCAAACAAAACGTAATATATATTTCCCAGATTCTCTATTTTGCAGAAACACCCCATATGTGGTCGTAAACTGCTGTACGGCCAAACGGCAGGGCGTAGAAGGAAGGGAACACCATATGGTTTTTGGAAGGCAGATTTTGCTGGACTGTTTTTTTGACACCATGTCCCATTTGAAGCCCCCTGATGCACCCCTACAGTAGAAACTCCAAAAAAGTGACCCCATTTTGGAAAGTACGGGATAAGGTGGCAGTTTTGTTTGTATTATTTTAAGGTAAATATGATTTTTGGTTGCTCTATATTACACTTTTTTTGAGGCAAGGTAATAAAAAATAGAAATTCTGAATTTTCATCTCCATTTGCAAATAACTCTTGTGGAACACCTAAAGGGTTAACAAAGTTTGTAAAATCGGTTTTGAATACCTTGAGGGGTGTAGTTTCTAGAATGGGGTCACTTTTTGGAGTTTCCACTCTATGGGTGCATCGGGAGGCTTCGAATGGGACATGGTGTCAAAAATCCAGTCCAGCA